>PVJL010002577.1:0-190664 GCA_004026885.1 Lyroderma lyra | reverse complement strand
GCTGGCCGGGCCTCCTCCTCGCCCTCCGGATCCTTCTCTTACGCTGGGGCCGCCCTCGCCCCCAGTGGAGTTCCTCCCACCCCACCTTCTGGCTTTGAGGACTGTCTAAGCTATGCCGGCCTCATCTCCCCTCGAAAGAGGTCCCCAAATCACGTGGACAGGCAAAGCAGAGTTACGTCTCGGGAATTCAAGTAAATGCGAAGTTGGCGTTTCTAACCCGTTTTCACTCAGAAATCTCATAAACGCACTGTAAGGTGTGTTACATACCTGAGCTTCTGAGACGTTAGTTGTCTTACACAAGGTTGCACAGCCAATCGGGCGGGGCTAGAATTCCTGGGACTGGAACTCAGTTTCTGAGTCATGCTGGTCATTTCAGTCACCTTTCCAGGCCTGTGTTCACTTAACCAAGTTTTTAGCATTCACTGCTCCATGTTGGTTTTTTAATAAAAAGGTTTTGTTCCTCTCAACAGCCTAGAAAATTAACAGGGCACAGATTTTTAATATTCACTTCGCAGAAGGACCTTGAGGAACAGTTGATGATACAGTTTCCTTCATCCCCCTAATAAGAAGCTCATCCAGGACTGGATGTCCGGTTCACTTCTTCCTGAGATGATATATTCCCCATGGAGACTTGGGAGTCCAATACCAGAGAGTTGGAAAGCCTGGGCTGCCTGTATCTCTTAGGCGTCATCTCCATTTGTGCCCATTATCTTCCATTAAAGTAATGAAATAAGGGATGTATTTGTACGGTTTTGGTGCATATGTTGTTAAATGGCTTTTGAAATTCCTTAAAGGCCCCTGCAAGTGCACTGAAGGTTTGTGATCCCATGTCTTGGTATAAGTTCTTGATTCAGTATCAGAACTTACTGAGGGTCCCCAATGAATAAAGCACTTACCTAGATACTGAGGGGAGAAAAAGCCCATAGTCATAAGACTCTTTTTTACTCTGTTTTCCACTTAGCCATTTTCTGTGAATGTAATCTGGTTCCCGGAATGAAAAAGTAGAAAATAAAAATCACCTTGCCATGATCATCAGAAAGAGATGGTAATACACACTGTCTTTGTCTGGTAGCAATTCTGGCTTAACTTGATGCTCACATTGCCAATTCTGTCTAAGAGCAAATCTGATTTTGTTAGGCAGCTCTGGTTTAACTGTTTGTATAGCACTTGACTACCACCTGTTCCTTGAGAATGGGGCGTTCACATCTTGATATATTGCTCTTAAGTTACTGACTTCTGCCAAGCTTAAGTCATGTTTCCATCTTCATGAGAGTCATGAATTTCACACTAATAATTATCCTGTCTTTCACGTGATCTTCAGTCCTCGCCTAAGACCCACATGCTGCACTAAAAATTCCTCTTTGTTCCTTCTAATCACTCCCCTCTCATCAGTGAACAAACTGAACAAGAAGTGAGCAACCTGTGAAGCCTCCCCCAGGTCCTTAGAGCCACTTCATCAGATTCTTTCATAACACTTGGCTCACTGCACTCTTAATTTGCTTGGCTGGGCTGCATCCTAGACTGCAAACTCCTCAGGCAGGATCTTGCATATTCTTTGTGTCTTCCCTGGTGCCCAGTACCTGACACATAATCAGTAAATATTTAGGGAATAAGCAAGTGCGACCCTTAGAAATTGTAGTGGATACATTTTCTATCACCTGGTATTCATGCAGTGGTAACATACAGAAATCATCTTTCTGATTAAAGAAATGTATTTATCCAGATGATTGAGTGTTAAATCTTTGGTTCTCCATTACTGGGCAGTTCTTTCATAATATTTGGTCTCTGATAAAAATGTTCTGGCCTTTGGGAACTGCTGTCTTCCAGTAATTTGCCAAAACGGCCAACACAAAGGGAAAGCAAGAGGCACCCGCTGTATATTCTCTAAGCCTTTTAGAAAACTTGGAGTTGTTCCTTTGGCCACATACATGCGTATCTACAAGACGGGTGTGTTGTAGATATCAGGAGAATGGGCACTGTTCAAAGGGGAATGTCCCACAGATACAGCCCTGGCAAAACTGGAAGAGCCTACAGTGTTACCCAGCATGTGGTTGGCAGTGTAAACAAGTTAAGGGCAGAATTCTTGCTGAGAGAATTCATGTGTGAATTTAGCTTACTGAGCACACGAAGAGGAGATAGCTTCCTAAAATGTGTGAAGGGAAATGATCAAAACAAAAAAAAGAAGACAAGGAGAAAGGTAGGTGGGTTCAACTGAAGTGCCAGCCTGCCCCTCCCAGAGAAGCACAGTGTGTGAGAACCGAGGGGAAGGATCCCAAGCTGCTGGACCCCATTCCCCATGAGTTCATGGCAGAATAGGTGTGAAAAATAAAAGACCCCTGTACTGTTAAAAATACTTCTCCTGGGGGTCCCTGGTGGGGTAGTGGCTGGGTTTTGGTGCTCTTAATGCTGCGGCCTGGGTTCGATTCCCAGCCAGGGAGCTACCCACATTTAAAAAAAAAAAAAAAGGATAATTCACTGGGTGATGTCTACTATCTTAATTTGGTTTTTTCTTGCTGAAAGGTGAGAGGCAGTTTATTGTGTAGCAAATAATATACTGCATTGGTTGAGGGGAAAAAATCTTCTGGCCTTTGTTACATAATTAAATCTTTCATTGCCTTTTGTGTGCCTCTATTGTCAAACTTCTTTGTCTTTTAAGATAATGTAGATTATAGAACTGAGCATACAGCTACATAGCTACATGTTAAATTTTTTTAATCACTATTGACCTAAGTATAGATTTGTAAATCAGCATAGAACACAATGAAGTATGACATGCTATTGTCTTAAGCACAGAAAAAATACACTAAAGTCCTATGGCTGCATTTTATATTTGAAATTTAAAATTTTGATTAGTCTGGGTTTTTTTTTTAAACCCATTGATATTTTAGAGTCATGAGAGTACTGAAGACTTTGGGCATTAGTGAGAGCATGGTTTTATCACATATACAAAAAATATTTTATCTGTTTAATTCTTAAATGTGGCTTTGAGAATCCGAGAATAAACAAAATAATTTGTCAACCTTTCAAAATACATTTTTAAGATATACATTTGACCCTTGAACAACATAGGTTTGAATTACATGGGTCCACTTATATGTGGATTTTTTTTTCAATAAACATTATAAATATATTTTTCTTATGATTTTCTTAATAACATTTTATTTTATGTAGTTTTACTTTATTGTAAGAATATATATTATAGTATATAGAAAATGTGTGATAATCAACTGCTTGTGTTATTAGTAAGGCTTCCAGCCAACAGTTAAACTGTTAGCAATTAGTTAAGTTTTGGGGGAATCAAAAGTTATATTTGGATTTTTTACTGCAGGAGCAGTGACTTTAACCCCTGTGGTGTTCAAGGGTCAATATTTACAATATTTAAAGATGGAAACATCTTATAGTTTTTGATAGAAAGTTTTCTATTTGCTTAAGGATATAAAAGTGTTTTATAAAGAGAAAAGCAAAATGAGTATTTGTCTTCTGTCCAGTGCCTACATACATCATGTACATGTTCTCAGACATAGTTTTTCCTTTTCTTTGGCACCAGGTTGAAGGAGTTTTCTATGTGAATGATGCTCTGGAAAAATTAATGTTTGAGGAATTAAAGAATGCATGTCGAGGTGGTGGTAAGTACATTAGAATTTTACATGTGGCAGTACAAATAGTGTCTTCTCTGTGGCCTGAAAAAAATGGTAATTCAGATAATTATTTTAAAATATTCCCAAGAAATGACCAGGACTTAAAATGAGACCAAAAAACTGGTACTTGTTTTGTGATGATATTGTTAGCTACCTGGCCTTGTAGAAACCATTCAGGGCTGGGTGGACCTGGTTGGTTTCTAAGCTAACATTGGATAATAAGAGCTGCCTCGTGTAATTCTTAAGAGTAACTCTAAGAGGAAGATATCTATTTTACAGATGTGTGAGTCAAGGTTCAGTGAAGTTAAGTCATTTAAATTTATCCATAGTTGCACAGCTTCTTGGTGGTAGAGCCAGATTTCAGATTCTAGAATAGCTGATTCCAGAGTCAATATTCTTAACCGATACTGATAAGCCTCCCTGAACTTTGGTTATCTTGTCTATAACAGAGAGTTTATTACACCTATCTTGCAGGATTGCAGCGATTTTAGAGATAAATATATAAAGCTCTAGTGGTGAAAGTGAAATCTAGTTTTTAATGCTTTTATTTTTTAGATCAACAAACTAAATCCCATTCTGCCTCCCACCCAGGGTACGCTGACTTGTCTAAAATGACACAGCAGCCAAGTGACAGCTGGGACTAGAACCCCGATCCCCTGACTCTTAGTCCAGTATTTTCCCAGCTCTTCCACATTGCCCCTTTTTTGACAAATAATATGAACTGTTGAAATAATACATTTTTTATATTGACAAGGTAATGCTTAATGGTTACATTTGCGAGCAGCCTTCTCACGATTTGCACAAAACACCGACTGTACTTTTCTAACTCGTCTGGTTGCTCTCACTGCCTTTCTGAGCATGTGCTGCCTTGAAGAAGCTCCTTCACACCTTCCATCTCAAACAGCCTTTTATGCTTTGTATCAGTAATCCTAATCACTTCCTCTCCTTGTAATGCACTTTAGAACTGCATGAATATACTTACTGAAAGTCAGATGTGTCCTACTTTTTAATACTGAATTTTTGTCTTCAGGAATTGGTGGCTTCCTGCCTGCCATGAAACAAATTGGCAATGTGGCAGCCCTGCCTGGGATTGTGCATGTGAGTCCATGTTCAGAGCGCTAATCATTTACATTGTTTCTTTTTCTAAAAGTTTGTTGAATGGATGACTGGCCAGGCCTAACTGATAGTGATGTCATTTAGACAGTGACCTTTGAACATTTAGCAAAAACCATGGGGCTTAAATCATTGGGCCTGAATAACATCAGAGGTTCTAGTTGCCTTTGACTAGACTCTAAGCGTTCGAGAACCTTTGAAGTAGTATTTAACGGGTTCTTGTTTCTTTGCCACTGTACGTCATTATTCCTGGATTAGTGGACCACCATTGTAGTTTTCACTGTGGCCCCATGCAAGAAGATGGCTGGAGAAGGAATGGAAAGACGTTTGAGAGCTGGGACTGAGGAAAGAGAGGACAGCTTAGCTATTCTGGACATGGTGAAAAGGAGGCTTGTAGCTTATATATATAGTAGGGATAGAACTAGGTGGTGGAAGCAGGCCCCCACTGCAGTCTAAACATTACAGTTCTACCACTGGAGGGATAAATGTTAAAATGAATCTGTTCTGCAAACATTTTTGAGGTCTTTATGCCACGTAGCGTACTTGACCGTGTATAATGTGCTCCCGTGTAAAATGCACACCCACGTTTTAGGCCCAGACTTTCAGGGGAAAAAATCTTTGGTTTTAATTTTTTAATTTAAATTTTTATTTGTTAATATTTATGTACTTGATTTTTGTATTATAAAGGAATTTTAGCATTTATTTTTG
Source organism: Lyroderma lyra (assembly GCA_004026885.1). Taxonomy (NCBI): domain Eukaryota; kingdom Metazoa; phylum Chordata; class Mammalia; order Chiroptera; family Megadermatidae; genus Lyroderma; species Lyroderma lyra. The sequence goes on along the minus strand of PVJL010002577.1, from coordinate 185,205 downwards.
GACATTATGGTACAAGAAATTTTTGTAATGAATAATTACGAAACATAAGAATAAATTTAACAATTAAAAAAAACCCCGATTATCGTATTCCAGGGTGTCATTTTGCATACAGATACTGTTCATTGATTTCTGGAGTTATACTTTTAATGCATACACATAAATAAAAGAATTAAAAACATTTATATAGATATGGAATTAGTACCACCCATGTATAATGCGCATCCTTATTTTTCCCTTGCTACTTTATGCCCCCTAACCCCCACCCCCACCCACCCCCAAAAAAGCGCGCATTATACACAGCAGAATATGGTACTATGCTGGGCACCTGGGGCTGGGGATGAAAAGACAAGTCTTATGCATATGAGGAACTCACAGTGTCTGGGTATCTCCTGTACACTCACCATGTTTGATCTGCATCCCTCTAGGGTCAGGATCCTTTTTGAGGCCCCAGGGTCTACAGTGTTCATACCAGCAAACCCATTACTTTTGTCTATGATTGCTTAAACACTGAGGACCTGTGTAAATCAGGGATTGCTCTCCTTTTAACCTGATGTGACCATGATTTGTCAATGTTTAAAGTCAAGGTGACTTTAAAATGTAATAACACATTAAAGTTAGTATGTGGTCCCCAGTATTGTGTTCTAATGAGGCTTTTCTGTTTTAGGTTTCCTTACTTAATGGTCAGACTTTATTAGAAGGATTTTTCTCCACTCTATTAACTTTATAACTAGGGGGTTTTACACCTAATTTTCACCAATAGAGAATATTTCATGAAACTAGGATCTTGACTAGGGTAGGGGCTTAGCCCACAACCTATTTGAGAATCAGTGTTGGGTCCTTCAGGCACCCAGAGTGCCAAGTTAAAGATGTATTTCATTTTCTAATTCTCTTTCAGCGATCTATTGGGCTTCCTGATGTCCATTCAGGTTACGGGTTTGCTATTGGGAATATGGCAGCCTTTGATATGGATGACCCTGAAGCAGTGGTGTCCCCAGGTAAGGTCACTCTGCATATCTGCTGCCATGTGTATAGCTTCTCTCAGGTATGACAGCCTTTCTGAAATAGATGTGTGTGCATCTCTCAGTCTCATCGCATCCAATCATTTCTTTTCCTCTCACTTACTGAGGTAGTTAATTTTGGACACTCAGAGGCTATTAAAATGTCAAGTAAAGCTTAGATTTATTGGGAATTGTTTGGGCTCGTATTATATGCCAGGCATTCTGACACTGGCTGCCAAACAAATTGAAACATTTCCCCGGCAAATGATTATCTTCTTTATGTTCCAGTTACCTCTTGGGCAAATTGGAGCTGATTCTCCTGCTTACCACGTAGCATTATTGTGAGGATTAAATGGGCTAAACTGTGTATATCACTTAGAGCAGTGCTAGGCACCTAGGAAGTGCTCAGTGATGGCTTTCATTGTAGTCATTATTCACCTCAGTGGTATACGTCTTCTCTGCTCTAGGATGCTTTCACTGCAGATATTGCATCACAAGTGATATCTTTGCTTTCAGAGTCTGAGAAAAGAAAGAAGTTTAAATTACATCTTGAGAGTTATGCCTCTGGTAATTGTGAACAGGGTTGTTTCAGACTAAGCCCCTGCTGAGAGTTAACAAGAAAGGCTGAATAAAATTTTAAAAATCTGTTTGAAAGCATGGGAAAGCTTAAGGGACTAAGAGCTTGCGAGGCTGCGATCCAAAGAAAAAGAAAAGTACAAATACCTGAGCCCCGCATTCAGCAGTTTTTCTCGAGGTGATGGCCAATTTCACTCAGTAAGGGTAGAGAATCTGGGTGATGTGAACAATCCAGTTACCACACTTGACACCTTGACCTCTAACGTACATGCATGGTTCTGTGGATACGCACATTACAGTGCATCCAAGAACTGTAGAATGCACATGATTTTCAAGTGCACACAGAACATTTACCAGAATTTACCATGTGCTGAGCCGGAAAGCAGGTCTCAAATTTCAAAGCATTGAAATCATAGAGCAGCAGTTCTTAAAATTTTTGGACTCGACCACTTTACGCCCTTATAAAATTGTCAAGGTGGATCATCTCAAAGGCTTTTATCAGTGTTTACCTTCCTAGACATTAAAACAGACATTTTTAAAACAATAACACACAAGTACACGTTTCATTATGCATCTGAGCGAACGTTATCGTGTGTCATGTGGCCTTTGAAAACTGTCACTGTACATGCGAGAGAATTAAGTTTTAAAGGCTAATAAGGTCTTGGCCTATTTTACATTTAGTCCTACAGACCTGAAAGGATCTCTGGACCACACTTAAGAACCATTAATGTAGAGGATACTATCCTACCACAGTGGAATTAAGTTAGAAATCATTAACTACAAAAAAAACCCTCATACAGGGTCAGACAACTGATTTCACGAACTCATCCTAGAAAAAGTGCAACACACCTCATTGCTGAATATCACTACGGTCACCTTCAATGTACTTCCCTTGGGAAGCTGTGCACTGACGCCAGCGCCTAGTCCACCCTTCAAAGCAGTTTTGGAACTCTTTTTCTGGAATGGCCCTCAGAGTTGTTGTAGTACTCAAAATATGACAGTTAAGTTGGTGAACTTACATTGGCAGCTCTATACAAACAACTCGGTAAGGTGTCATAACCTTGGCAAGCACAAGAGCTCTTAAAACAATGGCTGTCTATTAAACTAGTGGTGGGAAACCACAGGTAACAATGCCCAACTACCTACTTTTACTAATACCTGACTATTCTCTGTGTTGTAGGTGGTGTCGGATTTGACATCAACTGTGGTGTCCGCTTGCTAAGAACCAATTTAGATGAAAGTGATGTCCAGCCTGTGAAGGAGCAGCTTGCCCAAGCTATGTTTGACCACATTCCTGTTGGGGTGGGATCAAAAGGTGTCATCCCAATGAATGCCAAGTAAGAGCACAGTTTCCAGTAAACAGAGTGAGAGAAATAATAATTGTGAGACTCTCACATTCATTTCTAAGGTGGGACACTTAGGAGATGCGGATTATTTAGTCACTTTTTAGGAAGTGATAACGAATTGGTTTTTTAAGCATGAGGTCCACCCCACTTTGAAAAGCATACCTAATTATCTTTACAAATATTTTAGATAGAAATTTTGTCCTAATAAATAATATTTGAAATGAACTATAGTGGGGAGGGAACAATTGAACGTTGTATTGTCTCCTGTCAGTATTTTGGAAGAGGGCGGACTTTAGATGAAGGTCAAAGCTTTTTCCTTCCAGGGGTTTAATGTGTGTGTAAAAATGCAGGTGCAGTAAAGCCACCTAGTACTTCTGTGAAGGTAGGAATAGAGCTTAAAATTTAACCTGTATCGCCTGAGGACATTTAGATAGCTTTATTACTTGACTGTAGTTTTTCATAAATTATTAATGATGGCGGGTAGCTGTGGTAAAGTTAATGGTAGATAGTGATATCTGATTATGGTTGTAGATTTTTTTTGGCTGCTTAATCACTACTTTATAGAACTCAGGATCAGAGAGGCAGAGCTAATGCAATAAGATTGAAAAATACAAATGTCAAGAACTGTAATCATCTCTAATATGGCATTTACTATTTCATATTGCAATTATTTTTATGTAACTGCTTTTCTCAAAAAACTGGAGTTGCTGAGAGCATCAGTTTTGTATGTAGCACAGTGTCTGGTACACAGGCGATAGTCAGTAAATGTAGTGTCCTCTGCCCTTTGAGATGTGCTCATCCTTAGGGTTTGATCTGCCTTGGCTGTGAAATGATTAGCACCTTATTACTCACTCAGAGACTTGGAAGAGGCCTTGGAGATGGGTGTGGACTGGTCCCTAAGAGAAGGCTACGCCTGGGCTGAGGACAAGGAGCACTGTGAGGAGTATGGACGCATGCTGCAAGCCGACCCCAATAAGGTGTCTGCCAGGGCTAAGAAAAGAGGCCTTCCACAGGTAACACTTACTTTGAAGGGGCAACGTGTTCATTTTCTTTACATTTGTCATTGTTGGGAAAAAAAAATCTGTCTCCTATGTGTTAAATATACCTGCAGGTTTTTTTCGCAGTATATCACAAAATTGTTTATGTTTCATTCTGACACAAAAAGCTGTCAGGAGCTGTCAGATGTTCCTAAGATAAAACAAGGTATGATGCCTGAGAAGTGGTTGGGACAAAAATAGGATGTGATTATAAGGCTTCAAATGTTTGCCAAAATTGCATATATACATACTTTGACAATCTAAGATTTGGCTGGAAGTTTCCTGGTGTCTAAGGTGGAAGGCAATAACCTTGTCAGTTCCTGGTGTCCATGAGCTAAGAATATACCGGGTGTTTGAAATTTACAACTAATTTCGATGGCTTTGCCATTAAATCTCTGTGACCTTGGGCAAGTCTCTTACCTATCTGGGTCTCATTTTCTCATCTGAAAATTGGGGTAGTTAAGGCTAGGCAACCTCAAAAGACTTCAGGCACTGCCGTTCTCTGGTCCCCTAAATCGTCTTAGCTGCAGTTAAGGGATATAGTCTTTCAGTGAAAATTAGTGGTAGGCGTCAATGAACTAGATGTTTTAGAAATTATTTGAACTTGGGCCTTGTGTAAGAGTCAGCATTCACCATTTCATCCCCAAATCTGCCCCTTCTTTCAATGATGTTTAAAATGTCCTACAAACTGTTTCATGGTCTGAGTTTGGGTTTATGAAGCTTTTAATATGTGTGAACCTAATGCAGATAATGATACATTAAACTTTAGGAGCTGCTCTTCATTATTTTTGTCATGTGGAATGTTGCTCTAAATGAATGAAGCATTTCTAAGGCTTAGAAAATTTTTTGTTACATAAAACATTACTTGTGTGGTCATTTTTTTGTTGTTCTTGGTTGTTTTTACCTACTTGCTTTTTAAATGGATTTTTCCTTTAATTGGAATAGCAGCTGTTTTATCAGACATGCTTATTTTGCAGTTGGGGACCCTGGGAGCAGGTAACCACTACGCAGAAATCCAGGTTGTGGATGAGATTTTCAATGAGTATGCTGCTAAGAAAATGGGCATCGACCATAAAGGGCAGGTGTGTGTGATGATCCACAGCGGAAGCAGAGGCTTGGGCCACCAAGTAGCCACAGGTATATTCTGGACCTAATTTTTGGCTTGGTGCTTAAACATACATAAAATGGGGAACCATATATAGAGTTAAGAGAGTAAGCTCTGGAACTAAACTGTGTAGGTGTTTATTCTGCTGCTTCTAAGTAGCAGTGTGACCTTGAACAAATTAACTTAACTGAGCCTTAACTTTCTCATCTGAATAAAATGGGAATAATAATTTCATACGGTGTTGTCATAGATTAAATGAAATAGTATGCGTAAAGTAGTTACTTACATCAGTGCCTTACAGTTAGTGAGTACTCAGTAAATATTGGCTCCAGTTATTTTGTTTACTGTTACATGGTACTATCACTGTCTGACCAAGGAAGATAGGAACTTGTGGAGTTTATGTCGTAGAGTTTAATACAAGAAATATGTCTTAGATACCTATACTGCAAGATTAGGTGCTACAGTGGCTTCAGTGATGCAGTAGGTAAGGACTTTACCCTCACATTGTCTCATGAAAGAGATGTGATGTTTGTTTGTTAAAAAGGAAAAGTAAAGACAGAAGGTAGTGGATGGTAAAAATACAGAAGAGACTAAATGAAGCAGTTAGGGCAAAGATGGCTTCGTGGGTACGTAACGTTTGCAGTTTGGACAGTCATATACAACGGACATTCATGACCAAAAGTCAACATAAGCAAAAGCAGGGAAATAGTGGAAGGACCATTTTGGATGATTTGTAGGCTATGTGAAAGGATTCATGAGTACATGAAAAGTTAAGGAGATGTGGGGATCATTATAAACTTTAAACTGCATATTATAATTCTTCCTCATATGTGCATTTCATTCTATGGGAACTTAATAATTTGTGCCAGCCCAACCCATTAGAACATTTCATCTAGCAAGTACATGGAGCATTGACTAGATTTCTCAACTTTCTGTTGAGTATGTCTCTACATTTTGTCTTGGATTTAATTTTTCTACAGATCTAGCAATTTGTATTCAGCTTTTCTACACTAAGTCACTGAAAAATTATTTCTAAAAATCATGATGGTCATAAAGTATATTTTACTACTTCTGTTGTTCATTCACATGCCAGGAAAGGTGTGACTAAACCATGCTGTCACCACATCTCATTCTTGGATGGCAGGTGATGTCCTTGTGGTCCCCATAGCTGTGTCACAGGTGTGACTGAGAGGATTCTCAGTAAATATAAATGAACTCAAACACTTTAAAGGGAAAGTTATATTTTACTTGTTTTTTTCTATAGAGTAGATTTGAATATAGCCTACCTTTCTGCAGTAAATCTGAATTATAAAGGGAAAGCTAACTGGTTGGACTTGTTTGTTCCAGATGCCCTGGTTGCTATGGAAAAAGCCATGAAGAGAGACAAGATTATAGTCAATGACCGGCAGCTGGCTTGTGCTCGAATCTCATCCCCAGAGGGCCAGGACTACCTGAAGGGAATGGCGGCCGCTGGAAACTATGCCTGGGTCAACCGCTCCTCCATGACCTTCTTAACCCGTCAGGTACCGCTGGAGTGCTCTCAGTTCTCTGTAATGAAGCTAAGGACTCTGAAATGCTGTGGTCAGATCAAAGCCTGTAGAATTTGGTTTCAGAGATTTATGTAATAAACATTCAGACTATTGGCAAAGTGTCCAAGCTTTTGGCATCTCCTAAACTAAATAGCAGACTATCGGACTGGGGAATAAGGGAAGACGAGAAGCCCGATTATTCCTAACCTTTCCCTTGAGCGGAGAGGTAGGCGTGCCCTTCACGGAGAGTCAGAAGGTCGGGGAGAGCGCCCAGCCGCTCCTCAGCGCGATTGAATTCACAGAGTAGATTTCTCCGCGGTCTAAAAGACAGTGTTTGTCCTTTACGTGAGGGTTACTAACACTGCTAGTTTTTGAGCTTTCAAATCCCTCTTTCCTTTTGGTAACAGACTAACTGAATGACCTCAGTAAAATAAGTTCTAAAGAGCTGGTTCTGGCTGGGTTTAACTTCAGCTTTTTCTCTCAGGCTTTTGCCAAAGTCTTCAACACAACCCCTGACGACTTGGACCTGCACGTGATCTATGACGTTTCTCACAACATTGCCAAAGTGGAGCAGCACGTGGTGGACGGGAAGGAACGGACACTGTTAGTGCACAGGAAGGGGTCCACCCGGGCCTTCCCGCCTCACCACCCCCTCATAGCTGTGGATTACCAAGTATGTACTGAGCCGCTTGTGGTTCTAAGCAGTGGGGGCATGATTTAGATAGTTCTAAGTACGGATGGATTTAAACAGGAACATAGCAACTGTGAAAAAAATAGTCCACGAGAACAGTGACTCCCCACCACCAGTGCTTGCAGTGTGCTAACAAGTGCCACGTGGAGAGTACCTTACTCCATTAGGGTGACTTAAGATTATCATTTTTAGGAGTTCCCTGGTGGTGTAGTGGCTTAAGGCTTCATCGCTGGCGCCGTCAGCGCTGCGGCCTGGGTTCGATTCCTGGCCAGGGAGCTACCCACATACAAAAAAAAAAGATGATCTTTTTTAGGCCTTTGAGTGGTTGGAAGACAGGATCGAGATTGAACTTAGTCTGTTTCATCCCTCTCATCCTTTTGGTGTCTGGCTGCAATAGAGTTAGAAGGACCCTTACCCTGCTCCCATTTCACAGATGTGGTAACTGAGGCCTGGAGAGGGCAGGTGCCTCACTCAGGATGGTTCTTCCTGAGAACACTTCCCTGTACACTTGAGTGTTGTTGTTCCTACATTGACTCTGCCTGTTACTGCCTTCTGTTCCTCACATTTTCATTCCTTTCCTCTTACCTCCCCAAAGAATGAAAATAATCTCTTAATATGGTTGTGAGACCAATGCATTGAAAGGCTCAGGTTTCTCCCATAAGCACAAAAAACTGCTTTCCTAAATTTTAACATGTTTGATTGTGTGCATCCTCAGCTCACTGGACAGCCAGTACTCATTGGTGGCACCATGGGAACCTGTAGTTACGTCCTTACTGGCACTCAACAGGGCATGACTGAGACCTTCGGAACAACCTGTCACGGAGCGGTAAGGAAAACAGAAACTTAACTTGGAAATGCTCTCTTCAGTTTAGTCATTGTTTTGCATTTTGACAGGTGAATGTACTTGAGTGAGCATAAACAAAGTGGAGGTTTGGGTCTGTCTGAATTTACTCTCATAATGTATCCTATCTAGTGAACCAGCTAAGGTTATCTAGTATGTACCTTAGCAGGGTCATTGGCAGGCTAGGGACTATTTCTCATCTCTGCAAATCCACAAAATCCAGACTGAGGAATGACTGGTAGACCTTTTCACTGAAGCATATGTACGAGTACATCCCAGCTTATCTCAACAATTCACCAAACCTAGTTATTTGCATAATTTGCTCCTCACTGTGGGTCTACTCAAGATTTGTGGTATATTCCCTATTTGCAAATCAGAGCGCATGTATTGACTGCACACCCATTTCCACATACTGCCTCTTCTCTTCTAAGCCAGGGGTTGGTACACTTTCTGTAAAGTGCCAGACAGTAAATATTTTAGGTTTTGGGGGCCATATGGTCTCTGTAGCAGCCATTCTGTTGTGCCTTTGTAGTGAAGAAGGAGCCATACACAATACTTGAGCAATGGGCCTGGCTGTGTTCCATTGAAACTTGACTTACAAAAACAGATGTGATAGGCCAGATTTGGCCCACAAACTGGTTCTAAGCAGTCAGAGTGTTTAACAGGTGATGGAGTAGAAAACAGAAACTGTCCAGAATACCTCATACATGTATTTTTTAATTGTAATATATTTTAATCCTACTTTTTTCTGATGTCTTCTCATTTCCAGGCTACTCCCAACTACTAACTTTAACCCAGTGATCAAAACCAGTGTGACACCACACACACACACAAACACAAACGCACACACTAGCAGTGTCTGGGGCATTTGTGATTGTCACCATAGGAAACAGAGTTTTGCTGCTGGCATCTAATAGGTAGTAGGCAAGGATGCAGCTAAACATACAGGACAGTCCCCATAACAAAATTAATCCAGTCCAAAATGGCAGTAGTGCTAAGGCTGAGAAACTGTTTTAAATTGTAGAGTACAAAGTTTGTGTGATGAGAGACATACTGTTTACAAGTTAAAATTAACATATTTATATTGAATTGACTATAGTAACTAGAAATACAAAACTAAATCTTTAAATAGTAAATGGTTTCTATCGATGGAAATTTGTTTTCCTAAAAGATATGATGAAGCTCATAGCAAAAGGCACATAATAATAAGGTTGATTAAAGTAGAAAAAGATTGTGTTTTAACTCCTTTTTTAGTTTAAAAAGAAGTCAAGGAAAAGGCAAGGCATCTAATTCTAAAGATTTAAATAATTGGGGGGGCTGAATATAAATTGTAGCTCAGAATTATAAAGTGAAGTTCATTCCTTTCCCATTCTAGGGCCGTGCACTGTCCCGAGCGAAATCTCGACGTAATTTAGACTTCCAGGATGTCTTAGACAAGTTGGCAGATATGGGAATTGCAATCCGTGTTGCCTCACCGAAACTGGTGATGGAAGAGGTAAGTGAAATTTAGTAAACATTCAGTGTAAAACTGTTTATTATGATTTATGCTGGTGCACAGAGGCAGCAATTTTTGGTTTTGCTAACAGAAATTTTTTCTTTAAAAAAAAAAACAAAACACCTCAAGTACAGTTGATTATTGTCTTCTCTTGTTTGAAAAGGCAGTGGGGAAATGTTTAGGGAGACAGTTTTGTTTGATGGACAGGAAGAAAAGATTTTGTTTAAATTCTATATATATGTACATATATGTAAATATTAAATTAGAACCAACATAACTTTTTTAGAGAAAAGAAAAATAGTCATCTAGAAACTCAGTGACCTAATATAACTGTTACCTCCTTTGGTAGGATTCTCATGCTATTTCTTTTCCTAAATGCTTTTTTTTAAATGAGTTAAAATCATAGTTTATAAATATTTTGTAGTCCTTTTAATCATCTGCTATAGTTGGGTACTATTCTGGGTGCCAGAGCTACTACAGTGAACAAAACCAACATAAATCCCTTCCTTGAGAAACTTAAGCAAATAGTGGAATGTGCAGGGTGTTAGATGGGAAGTGCTACAGAGTGAAAATGGGCCAGGGGTGGGGGAGATGGGAGTGGGTGCACCCTGACAAAGGGCATGATGAGGTGAACTGGAGGGAAGAGCTGCAGGGAGGGAGGGAATGGGCTGTGGGTGGGCATCTAGGGGCACGCTCTCTGGGCAGAGAGAATGCAGGTGCAAAAGCCCTCAGGATGTTCAAGAAACAGCAAGGAGGCAAGCAAGGAGGTCTGAGAGGAAGGGAGTGCCACATTTTGTGGGCCCTTGTTTTTTCCTTTGCAGAAGGGCTGGTGCCCTTATTCTGAGTAAGATGATGGGAAGACATTAGATAACTTTGAGCAGAAGAGCAACATGATCTGATAATACGGATACTGATGGGAGGAATCTAGAAGAGAAATCGATAGTGCAGAAAAGAGGAGAGAATTACTAGAGCAGAGCCCTTGAGTAGATGAGAGGAGATGGGCTCTGGTGTAGAGTAGATGGGGTTGATCTTTGCTGGGAGCTCAGGTAATTCATCCTTAATAAAAGGAGAGAATGTACAAATGCAGATAGTCAAGAAAGAAGATACAGTGAGAGAGGTTATGGAGGTTCTATTCTGGCTGTTTCTGTTTTCTCAGTGTAGTAGGAAGTAGCACCTTAGAGTGAGGATGCAGGCGAAGGTATGAAGTTGTCATCCAAGTGAGAGAAAGAGTAATTGGCCTAGTGAAATTTGGGATAAATGCCAGGATAGCACAAGGGCCCACTAGAGCCAAATTCAGTTGTTGGGTGTTGGCAACTACACGTGTGCAGCAGGCATGCAGTAGCTGTTGAGCTACCTTTAAACGGCACAGTGAAAGAGAAGCAAGGTTATTGAGGGTGTTGGAAGGGCTGTCAGTCTCATGGGGTTAAAGGATATGGAGCGTTTCGGGGAGTGAGCTGGAAACCAGCCCAGGATGATTGAAACAGATTGTGAAGGAGTTGTAATCATTAATGATGACAAGTTGTGGAGTTTGACCCTGGGAGTGAATGGCTGAGGTTAAGTGTTGAAGGAGCAAAATCAAGGAACTAAGAAGCCAGGGTACTGAAAGGTCCCTCTCCCTGGATACTGAAGTCAGAATTACCAGAGCAGGAAGGAATGACAGTGAGCCAGGAGCTAGAAATCTTCACATAATGATGGGAGCAATGCAGATTCTAGCAGATAATTGCAACAAGAAGAGGTATAAATGATGACAGCAACATTCAAAACTGGGAGAGTTGCGGTGGTAGGAGGGAGAATGGTCTGGAAAGAACCAGCAAGAGCAAGGACACATGTCCCACTTCTCAGCCATTAATGGCTTCACCCAGTTTAGGAAAAAACACAGCTACCACTTTAGAAGGTTGGAGGCAGCAGTGAAATCGGCAGAGGAGATCAGTGTTTCAGCAAGAACAGGAACGTGAAGGGAATGTTCAGAGAAGGGAAGAGGGAGAGGATTTTGCACTTGACTTGGTGGAAGGAGTTTCAGGGGCCACTTTTCAGTGGAAAAGTGTCAGGAATTGGGAGAGAATGGAGATGGGCCGGAAAAGAGGTACGTGCAGAGCCATGTGGGTTTAGTCTGGGAGGCCTGAGCTTCCGGTGGTGACATGAGTGGGGGTAAAGGGGGCGTGTGATGACGTTCATTCTGATGGCGACAAGGTGGTGAGTGTGGGTAGGAAGGAGGAGGGGAGGTCTTGCTAGAAATTCACAGAGATAAATTTGGGTGTGTGCGTACATATACACATACATATGTCATGTTCCATATATGAGTCTAATAACTTTCTCTTACTCGAAGTCATCCATGTTCATTCTAGGAATTTTGACAATTCCAGGAATCTATAGAGAAAGAAAATAGAAAATTGCCAATAACTCCACCATCCAATGATAATCGCCACTTAACATTGGTGCACTTTTTTCCAATTAGGTATTGGTGCTGTATTTTAATCAGTTACGTTCACTGCTTTCCTCAGTAATACAGGTGATAAATGTTTTTTTGGGAAATTTTTGAGAAGTACAGAAAAATAACACAAATTGAGAATGTTTATCTTATTACCTCCTTAGTAACACTGAACTTAATCATCTTTTTAATCTTTGCTTATTTGATAGGGAAAAAAATCTTAGTATTGTTTTAATGTGTATTTTTTAATTATAAGTGAAGTTGAGTGAATGCTTTTAAAGATTCCCTCTTCAGTAGACTCACAATGTGAAACACCCCCGCAGGCTCCTGAGTCCTACAAGAACGTGACCGACGTGGTGAATACCTGCCATGATGCCGGCATCAGCAAGAAGGCCATTAAACTGAGACCGATTGCTGTTATCAAAGGCTAGAACCCCGACTGTGGCCACTGGACCCCACAGGCCCTCCCTGAAGTGGATGGAAGTGCTCTTCAGCCATCAGACCTAAGAAACCTGACGGGTGCCCAAGTACATGGCTGGCTGGAGGCGGCTGCTGCAGGAGCCGCAGTTGTCAGATTACTTCAGGTGGGAGGGTGCGTGCTTCCTCCCTGGTTGTTCCGCAGATCTCAGGAAAGTGTGGGGCGGGGGGTGGGGGGGTGCATAGGTTAGGAACTGCCGGACTCAGTCCTCCCCGTCTTTGATCATCAGAACAGACTTGTTCATACCAAGCTTTCTTTACATCCCGAGAGGTATCATGAAGAACATTCTATGAAACGAGAAGGTTTGGGCATGTTTCCTTGTGCCCTCCTTCTGTCACTGTCCATTCAGTCACCATCTGTCCCCCTTCCCTTGCACTGAGCAAAACCCTAAATGCCACCCTTACTCGGAGAGCACCCACGGGGTCACGTCAGGATATCAGATAAGTGGATATGGGGCCCACTGAGGAGGGAGCGTGTGTGCAAGTACCAGAATGGGGACCCAAAAGAGAAAACAGTTTTTCGTAGACTTGCTACCTTTCTCATCCTGAGTTTAAGGCAGAGGCTTGACCTCCCTGCACATGGGATCAGCTGGCATCTGTCATTAACTAAGCCTGATCTGGCAAACTTGCATTGTGTAATAACTTGCACAGCAGCAAAGAACCCTCATACAACGTTGAATATTTTTACATGGGTGATTGAATTACTATAAAAGCAGTAAAAAAACAAACCAAAAAAAGAGGATGTCTATAATGTTAATGACCACTGTGTTGACAGGTTGACTGGTCTTGTGCCACCTAACTAGATTCCATGTCAGGTACTCTGACACCTTGAAGATGTTCAGGTTATAGGTTACTGAGGCCATGGTTGAGTCCAAATAGCCTGTAAAACAGAAAAAATCTAATAAAGTTGCAATGTTGTTCATATTTTGTGCTTAATAATTTCTAGTTAAGGGCAACTAGTATTTGTACTTGTGTCACTTTGGACAGTGTTACTATTTTCTGATTTTCTCCCAGTGTGCTTTCATAGATGTGCCGTAAAAAATCTTTCCTAAAATTTATCCCTTAGCTTGAAATAAAAATCCCCATCGGAGTATCTTCTGCATACTATTTGGAAGGCTGGAAAAAGCAGACTTGTGTTAGGGTTGGTCTCCATTCTGTTTCTGGCATGGAGTTCCTAAAACCCTTGGAATTTCCTAAGTGGTAAGAGGGATAAAGGTGTCTTGTTATTCCTAACCAGCCCCTTTCAACTAGACCAGAGTTTATGTTAACGAGGTGACTTTTGGAAAGCCCCTAAGGATGGGGGCTGGTTGCCAAGAGAGCCAACCCTGTAATTAGATGGTTGGAACTTTCAGCCCCACCGCCATCCTCCAGGAAGGCAGGGAGAGGGCCTGGAGATTGACTTCAATCACCACCGACCAATGGCTTAATCAATCATGCCTCTGAAATGAAGGCTCCTAAGAACCCGAAGGATGGAGTTCAGAGAGCTTCCAGGTTGGGGAACTAGAATGTGTTCCTGTGCCCAGAGGACAGAAGCCCCTGTGTTTGTGACCCTTCCAGGCCAACCCCTACATGTCTCCTCATCTGACTGTTCACTTATATCTATTGATGTCCTTTGTAATAAACCAGTAATCTAGTATGTAAACTCGTTTCCTGAGTTCTGTGAGCCGCTCTAGCAAATTACTCAAGCCCAAGGAAGGGGTCATGGGAACCTCCGACTTACAGCCTGTCAGTGCAGAGCACAGGTAACAACCTAGACTTGGATTGCTGTCTGAAGTCTCAGGGGTCTGGGCCCTGAGCCTGTGGGATACGAGGTTATCTGTCTCCAGGCCGAGAGTGCCAGAATTGAGTTACATTGTGGGACACCTAGTCAGTGACACTGAGGATTGCTTGGTCGTGCTGGCAGAAACACCATCAGACCTTGTTTGGGAGAAAAACATACTGAAGTGCTTAAAGATTCAGACACGACTAACAATAATTAGTACTTAATTAGTCAGAGTGGGCCAAGTGGCAAATGTGGTAAACTATAAACAGGGATTATGGGTAAATGGGGGTACAGGAGTTCTCTATACTGCTCTGGCAACTTGAAGTTTGAAATAATTTAAAAATAGATTTACAAATAGATCATTGTAATTAAGAAGAGTGATACCTCATAGACAAAGTATGTATGATAGGTCACAATGGTTTCTCCCAATCTGGATGCATCTGCACTGTGGCTTTGCACTCTGGCTTCCTTCTCTCGGGCTGCATTGACCTTGTGACTTGCTTTGACCAAAGAAATGCAGACATGTGACTTCTGAGCCTTTGGCAGCCTCCATGCTTGTCCCCTTGCTGCCCTGAAGTCATCAGACCTCGAAGATGAAGGACCACGTGCAGAGAGGCCATCTGAGACATTCTTAGACTAAATCTCAGGAATTGCTTAGAGGCCAGCAAGTCCAATTATTTCTCACTTGTGAGAAATAATAAATCTCTATTGTTTAAGTAGTTGAGTGGCTCATTACACAACATTAGAAGACCTAGCATGTTACCATTTTCATCATTATACTTAAGAATTTAATCAATATCAGTCGAATGGCTCTTCCGCAGACTAACTGGGGTAGTTGTATTGCTCTGCAAAGCTATCCTTGTCTTCCATGAGAGAATGGATTTGCACATGGATTGATGGTGATGATAGCAATTTCTAGTTTATAAAGATCTTCTGTAGCCTCATGTCACCTTTTCCATAAGCCTGTGATATGGAATCAGTATTACTAGCCTTAATTTTATCTATGAAGAAATAGGTTCAGATGGAGTTCCCCGGTGGTGTAGTGGCTAGGCTTCGGTGCTCTCAGCGCTGTGGCCTGGGTTCGATTCCCAGCCAGGGAATTACCACCACCCCCCACCCCCCAAAAAAAGAAGAAATAGGTTCAGAGAGGTGATGTCACTTTCCCAAGGAAACAGAGCCAGTCAGTGCTGAAGTCACGACCAGAATCCAGGTCCTTTCTACTTTGTCACGGTATAGCTGAAGTCCTGAGCCTGCTGTAGAAAATGCTTTTGCTCCCCCTTAAGATACCAGAATTATGTCAGGGAGTGTTCCGATGTTCTGCAGCAACACTGGTTGCTGTGATGTGAATCGGGGTTGAGGGGGATCCTCTAAACAGCCAGGACCCCAAATGCATTTTATTCTACTTGTTCCTTTTTTTTTTTTTTTTTTAATATGATTATTGAGCTATGAGTGTGGTAACCGCGGGTCTCAAACAAGAGCTCACAGAGGGGACTTAATGTTGGTCTTCAAATATGCTTTTATGATTGAAGGTTACTTAGCCATTTGAATCTGCCCAGGGCTGCTTCGGAACAGTGAAAGAAGAGATGTTGGTTGAAAATAAGGGTGAAACGTAATAGAATTATGAAAATCCCGGCTTTTTTTTTCTTTTTGGGTAGTTCCCTGGCTGAGAATTGAACCCAGGCCGCGGCTGAGAGCACTGAAGCTCAGCCTACACCACCAGGGAACCCCCCAAAAGTCCTGGCTTTATTTTTCTTCTTAGCCATTGTCACCACCTGAGGCATTACATAGTTACCTTATGCTCTTCCTCTTCCTAATACTAAGCTCTGTTTAGGCAGTTGGTTAGTATTTGCTGATTGATGACTACATGGATGAACGGATGGGTAAAGACCAACCAGTTTGCTACCACTTCTCTGAATAGTTACTTCATTCACCTTTCTAAGCTTCAGTTTCCTCATCCTTTAAATACATACGAGGTGTATATCATGCTGGGATACAGGGTCCAGCAGAAGTAATGCCGGACTCTGAACGTGAACATCTCATACGAGAGGGACAGCAATTTGAACATTTCATCTAAAATGTCACCTAACCTGTGCTTGAGTGGGATATTGTTACGTTACAGAATTACATGCTTATGATTTGGTAATAGAAGATCTGGTGTAGAGTACCAGCTCATAGCAAGGGGAGGGGGTATTATTTGTGCCAGCCCCTGTGACCCTGTGTAACTCATACCTCACAGGAAGTCGAGGTCAGATGAGAATAGTGCATGTAAGGCCAGCCTGCCTTCTAGTAGGCCCTCAGGAGATGTTGACTGGTGGAGAATTTCTGTCATTAGAGGGTTGTAAGAGAGAACAGATATGCTTCTGCTTTGCAATGGTTTAATTCTTCATTCCTGAGACCTCCAGGGTTGAATCAGGTCATTTCCCAAAGCCCTTTCAGTCCTGTGACTCTTAAGATGGGATTCCTTACTCAGGGACTGTCCCACTGTCAGGGAAATGAGAAATGTCTTCATGGGTGGCCCCCTCGAGGCTTGCTCTGTAGGTAAAAAGAAGTTTGAGGAGTTTTATTGTCTGGGCACTTCTCCTTCTGCAGCATCTGTGGTTAATGACAGTACACCCAGCATGAAAAGCCTGCCGTCGGCGCTCCCTAGTGGAGTAGTGGCTGGGCTTCGGCGCTCTCACTGCTGCGGCCTGGGTTCGATCCCCGCTCAAGGAACCAACCAAAAAAGAAAAGAAAAGGCCGCTGACAGGCTTTCACCATAACACGCAGCTAAATAGCTACGAAAGGATAAAAACCAATCTCACCACCCAGAGCACCTGCAAGTGAAACACACAACTCAGCAAAAGTTATCCAAGAGCTGGAAATGGTCCCACAGCTTCATGAACCATTAAAGAAAATACAAAGTAACATCGGGCCCCCTGCCCTCTCTGGCACCTGCTGCCTGACACCCGAGGTGAGGGCGAAAGCATTGGCGATGGCTGTCAGAAGGGCGGAGAGCTCCCGGCTAGGGGTAGAGTCTGCTGGTTTGGAGATCCCTGCAGAGAAGGAGTCCGTCATTTGGTCCACGTTTCCATCAAAAGCGTCATTCCCAGTGACCAGTTGGGCTGCTTACGCATTTTTAGAGATGACAGTGATAACTTGGGGAGCTTTGAGGAAAGCGCTGTCTGGACTGAAACAGCTCAGAAAGCTTTTGAAAGGCATCACCTGACACCTTGGTTGGCTGGCTGGCTTGGCTATAGCTGAGTAATGCTGACTCATCCTGTGAAATGCGAAATGCGGTCCCCTGCCTGTTGGGACTTTGCTCACAGATTCACACCCAGGGTCCGACGACAGTTAAGCTCAGTGGTCTGGTCTGGGGTTGGTGTTCTGCTACCGACTGCTGGCAAAGCAGGAGACCAGATCTAGAAGACTGAGGGACACCTCAGCCCTACTCTCCTCCAAACCCTGTTCTTTTTCCCTGGGTTATTTTATTCTCCTTCCCCTGTCCCCAGAAATTCCACAAAGGAAAGAAAATAAGGCCCTGTTTTCTCATTTCTCTCCAGCCCTTGATCCTTACCCTGCATTGGTAACTCTGTTGAAGTTTCTCTATGTGAGAAAGAGTATTTGTTTTAACCTCAGAAGCCAGAGACAAAAGCAAGTTAATAAATTATTGAGCATCTATTATTTGCTGCCAGACTCTTGACCGCATATATTATCAGTATCTCACGTAAGAATTACCATAGTCACAAAACTATAAAATATGAAATAAATACGAATGTAATTTAAATTTTTGTGTCACCACAGAGGAGGTGTGTGCCAACTTTTAACGAAGTCATTAAAAACTGTTAACTCACTGCTTTTGAAACCAGACATGACCTACGGAGCAGTACTAAACCCATGCGGTCCTACTTTTCACACAACCCTCTTCTCATTTTCACGGCTGTTAACTGCACGTGGCACACCCTGCTCCGTCGTCTTCCTGACCTAAACACCAACTGCAATCTGGGCCTGAATCCGGTACCTTCCAACCCCCTGCCCTCCTGGTTCCTTAACCTTCACCTCCACTTGACTCCTTGAAGCCTTGTCACCTGTGAGTCCCTGAATCGACAAGGATGTTCACGTCTAAGATCCCAGGCTTAGAACTCTCTCTGATAAACCATCTTTTCCTCCGCGTCACCCCATCCAGCTCTCTCCTCTCGGGAAGCATCTTGAAAGGGCAGGTGTCCCCTTCCATCTGCTTTCTCACCCAGCTCTTTTATGCTCTTACAAAGGTCTCTAGCGGTTGTTTAATGGCTAAATCCAACAGGCTCCTCCCACACTTAAACTCCCTGGCACCTCTGATTCCCAGGAGACTGTCTGCCAGTCCCTTAGAAAATAATGTCCACATTTCATGGTCATGCGCTCCCACCAGCCTGTTCCCTATAACGTCTTCGTCCTCTTCGAAGACTTTCCTGCTTCTTCCACTCCCCGCCTCAGCTATTTTCTCTCATTCTCTTCAGTATTCTCCCTGGGAGCTCTCACCTATTCCTATTGCAGGTACATGACCCTCAAGTCTACAGCTGCCCTTGACTTCCTGACCTTGACATCAGCATGTACAACTGCTTATGGACAGGAGTACCCCATCAGGGTTTCAAACCCAGCGTCTTCCAAGCAAGAACCTTTTAAATCTGCTTCACTCTCTGTGCTCCCCATTCCAGCTGATGGGAACCCGAGTGTCATCTGCAACTACTCCCTCTTCCTCATCCCTCATCCCCCTTCTCCGAGTTATCAAGACCTATCAGTGCTCCCAACCCATCCCTTCCCTTTCCCCCTGCCGCTGCCCTAAGTTAGGCTTTCACTTCCTCCTAATTATTGCAGTGCCCTATTGGCCTGCTGCTCCGGCCACTAGAGACCCTCAATCAGTGCTAAGTTAAACAGGGCATCCTCTTTTCAAACAAAATTTTCTTTCAATAATTCCCCATTGTCTAAAATATACAGTTCAAGTTGTTTTTTTGGTTGGTTGGTTTTGGGGGTATTTTTTGTTGTTTTGGGGGGTCTTTTTAGCCTGGCTTTCCATACCTTCTAGTACCTTGTCACGGCCATCATTTCTACTGTCCTGTTACTGAGCTCCTACTCTCCAAACATGGCCCCTGTCTTCTAGGCATCTCTGTTCCTTGGGCCTCTGCCAGTAATTCCCGTGCCATTTCCCCTGCCCAGTGCTGCAGCCCCAAAAGTTCTTGCGCCAGAAGCTGGAACAAACCCTGCTTTTCTCTCCTTCCTCATAGCATTTTTAATTTGGGACATCAGTAATACCACTTACACCTTTTCCCCTCGTGTTCAGGCAAAATGGGTCTAGTTTTCCTCCAGACTATAAGATTCTTTAAATTCCATTCAACAAAAAAAGTATAAAGCTTGTTGTTTGTTTGTATTTGGCGTTATAACAGCAACTAGAGCTCAAAATGAGTGGGAAAGAGGCTACAGAAACTGTGCTACGTACGTGCAGGAAATGGGCATGTGGGCACGGCTTACGTTTGTTTCCCCCAGTCCAGGACTTTGCACGTGTCTCATGAATGGCATTCCGAGCTGTAAGGCCTAAAAGATGAAGCAATCCAATCTTCATGTGTCCTAGCACAGGAAATAGACCACAGAAGTTAGGGTCTTGCGCAAGGTCACCAGGTCAGAGTGTGGCTGAGCTGGGCCACGGCCTAGGCCAGGGCCCCCGGCCACCCGCCAGCATAGCCCCTCCTCTGTGCACCTGGGGGTGGGGGTGGGGTGTTGCAGCAGTTAATTAGGGTTATGAACCATGGAATATTCTAAAATCAATAAAGTATAATTAATGGATATGTCTGTGCTGAGTGGACAGAAAAACAAGGAAGATCTTGAAGGCCAGGTTCCTGAGCCACTTTGCTCGAGCCCGCTTCTGCACCTCTTTGGAGTGTACTTTCCCCTCAATTAACTATCTTCTTGTTTCACCACTTTAAAAAAAAAAAAAAAAGATCTTGAAGCCATGTGAATGTTTCTCCTTTCATGAATGCAGCATTTCCACAGAATCCCCCTCTATTCCTTCCACGTAATTAATTTTGTTCAATGATTTTGAGAAACCTTTTGAAAAAAATAAAATCCCATCTCAATCATATCACTTTGCTGCGAACATTTTCACCACGTAACTAATTGGCCATAAGGCAGTTTTGCCATAAATAGGACAAAAATCCCAAAAACTAAAAGAGGGACATTAAAAAGGACATAACAAAATTAAAAGGAATTTATTGTGAAATACAAGATATTTGAATACATTTAAAATGTGTGCAGATTCATGGTAACGCTGTGCAAATAACTGATGTTATTTTGTGGATGATACCTAAGCACTTGTCTTTATTCTGTGGGAAATGTGGGTTCAACACTGTGCCCCCTTTCTCCGCTCACTGTAGTGGGTTTCAAAATAAGAAACCAGCTCTTAGGGCACACCATCTGAAAGAAACACTTACTACCATTCTAAGACCATCACCGCCACCACATTCCTCATCCTGTAGCCAGGCAGGGCCAGCCTGCAGCCCGGGACGGCCTTGAATGCAATCCAACACAAATTTTAAAAATATTATGAGATTTTTTTGCGACTTTTTTTTTTTTTAACTCATCAGCTGTCGTTGATGTGAGTGTCTATTATGTGTGACCCAACACAGCTTTTCCCATGT
Organism: Lyroderma lyra; assembly: GCA_004026885.1. Lineage (NCBI taxonomy): Eukaryota > Metazoa > Chordata > Mammalia > Chiroptera > Megadermatidae > Lyroderma > Lyroderma lyra. Next base: position 164,273 of record PVJL010002577.1, on the reverse strand, counting down.
GGCCCGGGGAAGCCAGAAGATCGGACACCCCTGCTGTAGACCATTATGAGGGCTGGGTAAGCTTCGTGCATCATTTAAAAACGAGAGGAACTGTGAAAAGTTGTCAATGGAGAAACGAAACCAAACTGACAACTAGTTTAAATACGTTGTCAGATGAACGCAGTTGATACGTCAGTGGAGAAATGAAACCAACCAACCAACCAACCAAAACCTAAACTGTCAACAGTTATTTTTTCTTTTTTATGGCAAAATTGCCTTATGGCCAATTACTTATGGGGTGAAAACGTTTATAGCAGTGACTGTGGTTAGGATGCTGAGGTGTGAGTTCTTTTTGAAAGTCAGATGTTTCTATGGTTAAGTAAGTGTTCATTCACAGAAAAAGGAAATGTGGAGCATTTTAAAGGGTCTCCTGTAAGCCTTCAGGAAGGTTCCAGAAAAACTGCCTGATTTTCCCCCCTAAAAATAAAGTGATATGATTGAGATGGGATTTTATTTTTTTCAAAAGGTTTCTCAAAATCATTGCCTTGTTCTCAATAGGGCTTCAAATAAACCACATTAAAAGTCTCTTAACCAATTTAGTCTCTTTATCCAGAATAAAGTTCTCTGTTAAAGCTGCCTTTGTCCTTCGCTTTATAAACCACTCATCTCAGCAAGTACATTATATTTATTTATGGGTTTTGTACATTTAAAGGAGTAAATGAAGAAAAAAAGTCTCTTTTCTTGCGTTTAAAAAGCAATCACATAGTCTGTGTAGATGAAACAAAATATACTCTTTTATTGCTATTATTCCTACTTTAGAAAAGTGTCAAAAGGGGTCAAGGTTAGCTAGCCCATTGATGGACCAGAATAAAATAATGGGAAGTGTGATTACTGCCCATCCAAAACCCCTAAAAAAGTCTCTCAAGGTTCTTTGTGACTTGATTAATTAGCATTTCCAACTCACCCAGGAAGGTAACATGAGTGTCCCCTGCCTTTTTTTTTTTCCTAATTAGTAAATATCATTTAGGCTTGTTTCATTGAAACCCCCATCTAAAGTAACAACCTGCCTGGAGACTAAAATGGATACATTATAGGAATGTGTGAGGTTGTAACTAAGCGATGGGTAAGAGAAAGTAACTCTTACATCTTGTTCATTTCAAACCAAAGGGCTCTCCCTTGTTCTTAAGAGAAAGGAAAGTTTGGTTGTGAAATCACTGCACAGCATTTATCTGTGCAGCCGGAAACAATAGAATACCATTACAACTCCTCGTTATGAATACCAGTAGTTACACTTTTTAACATAGATGCAGTCAGTATTCCACAGGTCAAGTCATGTTTGCTCAGAGCAAGGGCAAGACTGCATTTCAACTAATCTTAGCACCACTAGCCTCGGCAAGAGAGGTCTCCTCCTGGAGCTTCATTTATTTTTTAAACCACCTCCCAGATTTAGGAGAATTAGGACAAAATGTAAAAAAGCACACAGCTTAATTCCTGGTGTGTAAAAGATGTTCACTGAATATTAGCTTCCCTCAGTTAACACACCTGTAAAAAGTGGGTAATAAAACCTGCTTCATGAGACCAGTGTGTAGATTAAGTGAAATAATCCCCTAAAAGGGCTCTCCATGGTCAGTTTTGTCTTTTGGATTGTTTCCTAGCTCCACTCCCCACCCCCACACCAAAGCTGCCTCTGTGCAAAGGACAATTCAGCATATTAGAAAATAACTTTAGAGAGAGGAAGTTTATTTTTTAAGTCAACAAGCCTTTGACTTATCTACTACATTTATATTTATTTCTCAGGGGGACAAACGACCAAAATTGAGTATTTTTAAAAGGACTAGGAACAAGCCAATGTCACTAGGTAACATCAGTGTACCTGGAAGCCAGCCCTCCTGGGGATAGAAGATTGGAATGTACCAACCTCAATCCATCCCGTTCAACCATCTAAGCATTTCCTTTTCTTTCTTTTTTTTTTTTTTAAGTCACAATGTCACTGCAATTTAGCAAAAGTTAGATGGAATGAGAACTACTGCAGCAGTGCAAAGAAAAGGAGAATGAAAAAAAAAAAACAGTAGACAAAAACAACTGAAAGGAAAAGTAAGTTTTCATACAAACAGATCTGAGTTCTCTTCCAAAGAAATCGTTGACACTAACATGTTATCTGCTAAATGCTATGAAGGTTCCAAATACCTAGCTACTTTTTGGTGAAACAGGATGTATTGATATCAAATACAGAACGTTTCGTCTAGCGCCAGGGTTCGCATACTCAGGCGGCAGCGCGGGCCGGTCCAGCAGCGCACTCTGGGAAACGCGTTCCAGGCGCCCGCTCGGAGCCACCACCTTCACCCCAAGCACGGTGTCCACTAGCTTGTAGTACAATCCCCAAGGGAAGGGGCGCAGGAAAACGGCCCTCTCGTCTAAAGAGCCGCCCTTGGTTTATATTTAGAAAGTTCTTCTTTGGTTAAGGTTGGATTTATTTTAATAGTTAGGCACGTAATTTACCCACGCAGCTGACTGTGGGAACTCTCCACTGTGGCTGCCCTCGGAGTTTGCAGAATGAGATGCTCCGAACCTGCCGCGGTTTGCATTGGGGGGTGCAGGAGAGTTTCCTTCATAAGCGCCTTCAAGTTGCAGGCACCAAACCAACAAGAGGGGGAAACCCCAACCAGAATGTCCACATGTCCTTTTCCCCCTAAAACACTAATTTCTTATTCCTACGATTTCTTTTTTTCCCTGGGAAAAAAAAACCTCTTTAAAAATGCAACCACCCTCGGCGAGAACCTTGGACCAGACGGGCCAGGCGCGCGGCGCAGCGGGCGCGGGGGGCCGGCGCGGGGCCCGGGCGGCGCTAGCTGCCCGCCTCCTCGGGCTCGCTGCAGGGCGAGGGCGCAGACGAGGCCTTGGACTCGCCATCGCTGTTGCACTCGGGCCTGCGCGGGGCGCCGGCTGGGCCCTCCTGCGCGCGCGCGTGGCGCTCCAGCAGCTCCTGCAGGTGCTTGATGTAGCCGATGGCGGCGCGCAGCGTCTCCACTTTGCTGAGGCGCCTGCCCGCCAGCTCCCGGGGCAGGTGGTCTCGGAGGCGCGCGTACCCCTCGTTCACGCAGCGCACCCGCTGCCGCTCGCGCTCGTTGCGCTTGCGGAGGAAGGCGGGCTCGAAGGCGCCGTCCAGCGGCAGGTGCAGGTAGGGCCGTCTCGGGGCGCAGCACGCCGCGTCCAGGTGCAAGGAGACCCTGAACGGGTCACTCAGAGGAAGGCGGGGCAGGGTCCCAGGCAGGCTCAGGGGCACCGGGTGCAGGTGGTACGGCAAGGCCAGCAGTCCGGCGGGCTTACGTTTCTCCATCATTCGTCGAAAAGCCCACAGATCACCCAAGAGGTTAATCCCTCCACAGAAAAGGAAGCTGCAAATCTTCAAAGCCGAGATCCTGGTGCATTCAGACTTCCTGGCACAGCAGGCCTGTTTATGGGAGAAGTTTCTGGGTCCGGAAGCTAGGCTCCAGAACAAGCTTCAAGGAAACTTTGCATGATCCCGTAAATTCATTGCACTCCTCAGTCTATTTATGAAAGTCCAGACGGAGGTGCTAAGGCAAAGACTTAGGACCCCTAATCCACACTTCAAACCCCGTCTTCCTCTCTGATCTTCCTCTTTAAAAACATCACAAAAGGGATTTCACTGTTCGGTCCCCTAGCCTGGAAATGTGAGCACACACCAAACAGAGTCATCTTCCGAAGCCATCTACGCTTTTCAATTACCGTAATCCACTGATCTGGGTCTTCAAGAGAATAGGAATCTGCAAGGATTCAGAAGAGCCCCTCCCAGGAACCCCGAGATCTCCTGGCGGCTGAGCCCAAGATCACCAGAGGCTTTCTCCTTGAAAATCAAAACTTGATTTCCCTTTGTGGTTTCCGGGCGTCCAGGGCTAATGGAGAGGGCTTTTAGACTGTTTGCAAACCTACACTTGCTCTTTCATTTCTGGGGAGGTGGAGGGAAGACCTCATCAAAGGAAAGGCTGCTCCCTTGTGGTTATAAGATGTGTCAAGTCAAGGAGGACCCTGGGGAAAGCTTCAGGGTTTTCTTCTCCAAAGTCAACTCTTTTAAAAACCCAATTAGGCTTTTATTTATTTATTTTTTAGGGCAACAGGAAAGACATATACTTTAGCAACAAATATAAGGGTCTGCCTATTAGGCTTCAATTTAGGGTTAACGCAGGGCACTATGTATTTGTGCTGCATTTCAGGAGCACATCAAAAGACTGAGCAGTAACAAACACTTTTAGCCAAAGTTATTTCTCACAGTGCTTACTGTAAACACACTTTAAACACTGCTTTCCGACCTCTTCTAATCCCACCCAGGATATAAGGACATCATCTTTCCATAGTGTAAAGAGTATATTTCTATTGTATTATTTTTGTCTTAAAAAAAGATATAATTTATTTTCTCCCTTGGGGGCAGGAAAGCAACATTTGAAAGGTTGGAGAGCCCCAATTCCAAGGAGAAAGGATGGTGGCTTTGAAGACTTTTCTTTTTAACACACAACCAAAAATGAATAATTAATCCATCCATGTTGGTGAAGGGCTTTGAAGATGAAAGTGTCATTAAAAATCCAACTGTACTGGTTAATGTCAAAGAATGTGTTATCACACTGAAAAATCAGATTTCCTGTTCTGCAAACCAGCAGATTAAAGACAGCTTCTACTTTAAAAGTCCAACTTAAAAACAAGAGAAGCAAAAACCCCCTACATTTACAATCAGACTTTCTGCCTATTCCTTAGGAGCCAAGGTGTCGCCCTAACATGTTTTTTTGACAAGTCCTATGCTGCCCTGTTTACTCTAAATGATCTGCCCGAAGCAACGGGAAAAACACTTCCATCAAGGCAAATAAAATGGAAATAATTATTCCTTTCAGGCATAAGTTAGTCACATTTTAAAAGACGTAACTGCCCATGAGGCTGGTACCGGCAAACAAGCTTATATGTCATCTTGATTTCTCAGTAGAGTTAGATCACAAGAAAGCTCTTCCTGTTGGGAGAAAAGCCCACCAGACAGGCAGACAGACGATTAGACCACAAGGTGCATTTTGGCCACCTCAAAGATGTTCGCCTTTATTCTAAGAGTGACAAGAAATAAATAAGGTATTTTGGGCAGGATGTAGTAAAAATCGTTTTTTCAAAAAGATCCCTACTGTAGAGTGGAGAATAGGTTGGAGGGGAGCAAAAAGGTAAACAGTTAAAAGATATCGTTTTTCATCCTCAGACTGGCAAAAATTAAAAAGATTGCTAACATCTAGGGCAGGCGAAAATCTGGGGCAGGGGTGCATAAATTGCTACAATCTTTTGGGAAAGTAACTATTAAAATTAATAGCGCACATCACATATCCTTTGACCCAGAGAACCGTACAACTTTGTCCCATAAGAATAGATGCAAACCTATGTAATCCTTGCTAACAGATGTCACCCCAATAAGTCTAACAATAAAAATGAATTAAAAAAAAAAGAGAGAGAAAAAAAAAAGAATAGATGCAGCAGCATGGATTTATAGTTACAAAAATATCTATTGCAACATCGTTGGTAGTGATCTTTAAACAAGGAAACAGCCTGAATGTCCATCAAGAGGAAAAGAGCTCATACTTTTATTTTTTTTAATTAATTTTTTTTAGAGCTCATACTTTTAGAAAATTATTCTATTATGAAAAATAATGACTTAGCTCTCTATGTAAGAACTTGCAGAGATGTCTGTAACGTGTTAAGTAAAACAGAGCAAGTTGCAGAGAAACCTATGCAGCTTGAAGTTAGAGCAAACTCTCTACGTGACGTACTTGTCTTTACATGTGCTTGTGTGAGCACAGAGAATGAGGTAAAAGAAGCACTAAATGTTTGTCATTAATGGAAGATGTGTTCAGTTTTCTTCATGGATCTCTGCTCTCTATCACGAAAAGCACCATGTTACTTTTGTAATTTTTTTACCCTAATGATGTTTAAAATACTAAGAGAATGTATAGAAAACTTAAAGGACACCCCTGATCTGACCCAAACCAACAGATTGATCATTATGATTTAAAGCTCTTGGACCAGTTTTTCTGGCTGTTTGTAAATTCTGACTCTGAAAGAATAAGTGTCTATAGGACTTGGTTTCCCACCCCCTCCTGCCCCCACTAACGTAATACTACAATTTAAAATTGATTTTCAGATCCTGATCTTATAGTGGTCTTTTCATGGGGTCCAAGTAATGTTACGATGTATCTACATGGTCACAGGAATGCTGAGAGTCTTTCTTATGCTTTTTGAGGGTGTAATGCATTGGAAGTAAGTGGCTTTTCCAGTGAGAAGCATTGTTTTACTCACATGATGTAAGGTGATCAAAAGAGGGGGTTCTGACTCCCAGTCACTCTTCAGTCAGTTTCGACCCCGACAAACGTTCTCTCCAACTTTAAAGATGTCTCCCATGAGACTGGCTAGATTGAGTTACAGGTATGCTAAGCCTCCAAGGACGCTCTGGGACTAGGTTTGCATAGTCCTAGGTGGATCTGCTTGTAAAAAGGGAAATGCAAGCCACTGCGAATCAGCCTTGGTAGATTTAAAGGTATGTCTAAGGCCAAGGAAAACCTCCACCCCTAAAACTCACACAGGTCCTTCGTCACCTCCTTGAAACCCGTGAGATGAAGAGACTTCAACCAGCTCTTCTTGTGACATATTATAGATTCGGGTCTCCTAGGCTCATGACACTGAGGTGTACTTCCTCGCCTGGCCCCAACCCTGCAGTTTGCGTCAGCTGTCCCAAGTGGGAACAGAGAAACGTATACAGTATCTGACCTCACAGCAGAAATCAGATTTCTCACGGGTGTAGTTCACTGAATCCCACATCGATTATCTAACACAATTCTATTCCGTTTGTCCTTTCGATATAGCTCGGGATAAACTATCTGTCTTGCCATGTGCCACATCCACGAGGGGTCTTTCAGGGGCACCCAAACATCGAGACTCGCTGAGACTCCCACGGGCCACAGTCAGCATCAGATTCGTTTGGAAGGATATGGGACAGCTTGGAGCAGGGCAAAATGAGGCATCCCATCTCCCCCAGAGTCCTTACACAGCAATCACTCAGCTGCTCCCCCGAACCTGCCTGCAGCCAAGTGACAGCTCAGGTGCCAGGAAAGAAGACTCACACCAGACTCGTGTAAGCTGCCCTGACTTAGAAGTCTCATAACCCTTAGGAGCCAGTATTTCTTGTAACGAACTGATGGGAATAGCTTCCAGGGACCCACCAGGGCCCAATTAAAGAGTTTGCACACCCAGGAAAGCCCAAAGCTATGCTCTCCCATCAGGTAATTATAGTTTCGCCAGTCCAAATGCAATTTACCAATCAGGTAATTGCTCTAATATCAGTAACGTTGCCTAATGGCATGGCTGACAATTCTATCAGGTTCAGAGGAATAGATAACAGAAAGGTAAGTGAAGGTCAAATTGCCCTGCAGGATGGTAAAAGCTTTATAAATTCTTTCCCTACACCATTGCATTCTATTTTAAAGATAATATAATTTACAGCAAGATTTAAAGAACCACAAATATTTATTTACTTTTTTTTGGGGGGTAGCTCCCTGGCTGGGAATCGAACCCAGGCCACAGCGTTGAGAGCGCCAAAGCCTAGCCACTGCACCACCAGGGAGCTCCCCAGAACCACAAATATTTAGGTAGGATTTACCACTTTTTTTTAAGAACCAATAACTTCATTGGAAGAAGTGCCAAAATGTGGAGACAAAAGGGGTAAGCGAACGTTTTGCAAGGGCAATCCTGCAGCGCTCATGCTCAGCCTTGGCGAAGTCTGAAGTCGGCAGGGTAGGTCGCCCGCTGTCACCCAGGGTGATTGTCAAACAGGTCCTCTGCCAGGCTGGCTTCCGGAGCTACCACCTGGCCCAGGTTGGCTTTGTGATGGACTTCACCTACTCCTGCAGGCAGTGACACCTCAGGAAGGAGCACAGGCGGGTGTCCTACTCGGTGGCCAGCTGGTGCAGTTCCAGCAGGCTCTGGTGCATGCGCATCTCCACGTTCAAGGCGCACTCCATGGCCATTAAACAGCCCTCCCAGCTGTCATGGTCAGGCCTGTTGATGTCACACAAGTGAAAGTGGCCCCGGTGCTGGTTCTGCAGCTGCATCGGCCTGTCTGCGTGCTCCCTCTTCTTGTTTGACGGCTGCAAAGCGCTTCAGCTGGCCATGGACAGGTACACGTAGGAGGCGTAGAGCTCCAGGTTGATCTGGTTGTTGACAAAGGCCTGTATTGGAGGTGGTAGTTCTGGCGCCCAAGTTATCCATTTTTTTTTCTGTTCTCAAATACGGTTTTCATTTTAACCTTGTCTGTGCAGGCTTTTGTCACATATTGGGTTGGCTAAAAAAATCATTGTGACTTTTTTGTGAGTAAATGAAAGGCATTTTTATTTAATGCAACACAAAAACTTTGCTCAACAAAGTATTGTCCATTTTGTTGAGTTATCTTTTGCCATCTTTCAGGCAACTTCATGATTCCACGCTCAAAAACATTTTTATCTTTTTTCGGCAAAAAACTGTTCCAAGAACGATTTGATATCTTCATCAAAAGTAAATGTTTTACCATTCAAGGAATTTTGCAAAGAATGAAACAAATGGTAGTCTGGTGATGCAATGTCTGGTGAATATGGTGGGTGTGGTACAAAGTCCCATCCAACTTCCAACAGCTTTTGACGAGTGACCAAACTTGTATGTGGCCTAGCATTATTGTGGAGGAAGACAACACTTTTGTGATTCACCAATTCTGGATGCTTCTGTTTGATGACGTTATTTAATTGATTCAATTATGACCGTACACATCTGAATCAATTGTTTGGTTCCTGGGAAGCAGCTCAAAATACACAATACTTTTGAAATCCCACCAAATTGACAGCATAACCTTTCTTTGATGAATATCTGCTTTTGAAATGCTTTGAGCAGGTTCATCTTGTGTGCTCCACGAACGTTTTCGTTCCACATTGTTGTAAATAATCTATTTCTCATTGCCTGTTAACATATGTTTCAAAAATGGATCAATTTCTTCACATTTCAAGAGTAAATCACAGATGTTAATGCACTTAGTGAGGGGAATTTCTTTGAGTTCATGTGATGTCTACATATCGAGCTAACTAAGGTATCCTAGTTGTTCTAGATAGTTTTCACTGCTTCATAACCATATGGTAAGGTTCTCAGCAACCTCTCGTGTTGTCCAACACCGACTGGATTCAATCAATGCCTTAATTTTCTCATCACCAACTTCGATTGGCCTTCCGGAGTGTAGTGCATCATTGACATCAAAGTCTCTGGAACAGAATTGAGAAAGCCAATTCTGACACTCTCATAGTTTTAAAACATCTTCATCATACACATCATTTAACTTTCTATGAGTTTGTATAGCATTTTTTCCTTTTTAGAAATCATAAAGCAATATATGATGAAAATGTTCTTTGTGATTTTCCATTTTGAAATCAACGCCAAGCAAATAATGGTTAACAAAATTGTCCAATTTCTTTTTCTAAAACAAGCTTGGACCATCAGCCATCAAGCAACATGATGAATTCATGGATTAGAATGAAGTTAGTTACAATTTTAAGACGTGTATACCCACCTACTAGCATAAAACGCAATGACTTTCTTGGCCAACTGAACAGAAATGCAAAATTTTGATGGAGTCAAGTACGTTAATTCTTTCCTTCTGGTTTTTGTCTTTTCCTTCTTAGTTAAGGCTACCTTCTCCAACTACACTCTTTACAAGGCCTTTCCTTGTTTGTGTGGCACTTTGGTGTGAATTAGAAAAAGACAAAAGCTCAAGGCTTGGAGAATAGATGACTGACTCTATAATTCCCGAATTTGGAAAAGAAGAGCCAAGAAGATAACATGCACTTTTAATATCCAGGAAAAACAAACAAATTTGAGATTCTAACTAGGATTGTGTTAAATAGATTATTTTGGAGAGAGCTAACTTGTTAAAAAACATTGAATCTCTTTTACACGAACATAGAACTCATTCATCCAGGTCTTCTTTTTGGCCCTTTAATAAAGTTCCACAGGTTTTCTGATGTAGCTCTTACAAATTTCTTTTTATGTTTATGTTGAGATGTCTCATAGGTTTGGTTGCTATTGTGAATAACGTTTTTTCTATTTTCCAAGTTACTGATTTATTTCATGTTAATCTTTTATCTGGTCATTTCAGTGATCTCTTTTATTTGTTCTAATAGTTTTAATTGATATAAAAATCTACATACAGTTAAATGCACATATATTAAAAACATGATTCAATGAGTTTTGCTAAATGTGTACACTAGTGAAACAACATTCCACTCAAGATAGTTCTGATCATTATTATTAAAACATGAGTTTCTAGGATTTCTTACACTGTAATCATATTGTCTACTAATAATGATAATATTAAAAAATAATGATAATATTAAAAAATAATGATAATATTGTTTCTCCCTTTCTAATATAACTTATTTATTTTTCTTTTTGACTTTCACTGTCTAAGATCTCCAGTCTAATATTAATTGTAGTAATAAAAGTTAGCTGCCTTGTATTTTTTTATGGAAAAGCTGCTAATGTTTCGTCATGTAGAAGATATTCTTTATCAAATTAAGGAAATTTTCTTCTACTCCTAGTTTGCCAAGATTATTATTGGGAATGGCTATTAAATTTTATCAAATGCATCTGTGAAGATATAGTAGACTGTAAAATTTTGTAAAAAAACACACAAAACAACAGTTGTTTGAGTTCCGGTTAACAGAGAGTATACTAATATTTATCTGGGTGCTGGTTAACTGAGAGTCTACTGTATTCAAGTGTATTTTTTTCTTCTTTAAGTAGAATTTACTTCTGTTGCTGTAAATTAAAATAATATGTTTGCTAATGTTAAACCATTTTGCATTCTTGGGATTAAACCCTGTGGAGTCATAATTCTTTTGTTGTTGCTGCTGGTTCCCTGACTGGGAATCGAACCCAGGCCATGAGTAGGAGTGCTGAAACCTAGCCCCTAGACCCCAGGGCACTCCATAATTCTTTTAACACCCTGCTGGATTCAATAATGTTTTATTTAGAGATTTTGTTCCTATAGTCCCAAGTTACATCGGTTCCTAGTTTTCTACTTTTGTGATCTTCTTTTCTGGTTTCAGTATTATTTTAAACTCTTAAAAACTAAGTTGAGGAACTTGCCATCTATTTCTAGGCTCTGGAACCATTTGTAAAAAATGGAAATGATCTATTCCTTGAAAGTTTGGTAAAACACATCCTAAAAACCACATGGAAGTTCTTTCGTGCTAATATTTCAGTTACTTTTCTTTTATTATTACTATTGGAATTTTAGGAGGTTCTTTATAATGTTCTTATCTTTTCCTCCTGAGTTTTTATCCTCCTTCATTGGCATCTACTACTCCTTTGTTTATCAACCAGAATCACAGATGGGCGGTTAAGTTTTCATCCCTTGAAATCTCAAAAATAGACCAGAACAATACATTAGTTAAATTAACTCCAAAGCCTGGTGGTCCCACAGACAAAAACTCATTCTCGATTCTTTTCCTATCTCTAATGAAGAATGTCTAATGAAGAATGTTCCAATATAGTTAACTAGAGACTGTGCAATCAAATAAATTATCAATACAGCAATATTCCAAATTTAAAAGTATACCCCTCGTTACCAAATTACGAAGGATAAATTAAAACCCCAAATTTAAGTAACCTTACCTTGTAGGTTAAAATGTAAAGATCACAACATCAAAATCTCTTTGGTTCAACTCTGCCGATCATTTCCTCAATTTCGAATTCTGCTCAGTCTTAATGAGAGGGGTCTTACTCCAAAGCCTGAGCAGTCAAGGTTCTTTCAGCATTTACAGCCTGGGCGACTCTCCACTGAAATTACCTTATTTGCTGTGTGTAATGGGCTCCTGTGTGTAATGTGCACCCATGTTTTGGGCCCAAACTTTCAGAGAAAAAAATACTTCATTTTCTTAATTCAAGTTTTTATTTATTTATATTTAGGTACTTGTGTTTTGTATTAGAAAGGAATTTTAGCATTTATTTTTTTAACATTTTATGGTACAAGAAATTTTATGTAACAAATAATTAAGACACACAAGAACAGATTCATGTTACAAGAAATTTTATAAATTTTTTATATTAAAAAGAACAAAATTGATTTTCATATTCCAGGGTATTATTTTGCATACGGATATTGTTATTGATTTCTGAGTTACACTTTTAATTCATAAACATAAATAAAAGAATTAAAAACATTTCTATAGATTCAGAATTAGTACTACCCATGTAGAATATGCATCCTTATTTTTCCCTCACAAATTTGGGCACATTATACACAGCAAAATATAGTAGTATAGTTCCTGCAGATCTGAGAAATCATTCCCCCCAAAAAAAATCAAAGAAAAGGGGGGATCCCTGGTGGTGCAGTGGCTAGGCTTTGGCACTGTCAACATCGCAGCGTGGGTTCGATTCCGAGCTGGGGAACTACCCCCCCAAAAAAATAAAAGATCTGAGAAGTCAAATTAGTTCACGCCAGGAGTGCTCCGCCTTCTAAAGTCTAAATAGTTAACAAAACCACAAGATTATTCCAGTTCTAGTCCCACATCCATTCCATTAAAAAAAAAAAAAGTCATTCTGCAGCTGTTACAGGAGTTAAATAAAGTACTTGGAACTTTATCCCAAGAGAAATAATGTCCCAAATACTAGCGCTTAATTAACTTTTATATCCATGTAACAGTTTCCAAAGGTCAGAGCAGAGAATTAGTGGTATCCAAGAAAAGGAAGGCAGCCTCATAAGAATGGCTACCAAATAAACACCCTAAGACTCAGAAGCTAAGACAATAAGCATTTATTTAGTTCATGAACCTGAGAAGCAATGATTTCAGCTGAGTTCAGCTGCGCTGTAGCATATCTGGTGTGGCAAACAAAATCCCCAGGGCAGGAAGGAGGCGCCACCTCTTCCTGGGATGACCTGTAAGGTCACCTTGCAAAGGGCATGGTTACCAGGAGTAAAGAACACAGATCACTCTCTTTTACTCTCCCACCCTAAGATAATCATACAATTGGAACGAGGCACATTTCAGGGCTCAGTAAACACAGTTCTAGTGTCACTGAGCTCCTTGCATTTCCTCAGACCTGCCAGCCACTCTCCTGCCTTGGGGCCATTGCCGCTGTCCTTCCCTCTGACTGAAACACCATTGTTCTAGATGTCCACATGGATCACTCCCTCACCTTGGGTTCAAATGTTACTTTTTCAATGGTGACTTCTCCGTCTACTCTACTTAAAATGGCAGCCACCACCCCTGAGCAGTTTCTATCTATCTTCTCTGCCAGTTTTTTTCCATGATATTTATTGATATCTGGCATATTTTATATTTTAATTATTTATTTGTTTGTTATCAGTCTCGGTCTTGCCCCACTATAATGTAAGCTCCAAATGAACTGGTATATTTTGCCTGTTTAGTTCACTGCTGTGTCCCCAGTGCCTAGAGTAATGCCGGGCACATAGTAGGCACTTAACAAACATTGTAGCCTTTCTATGCCTTTCTGCAAATATTAAAGAAATGAGTCAGTTAGCATCTAATACAATAAATTATCATTGTATCAGGTTTTTATGGAGAAGAATCCCAAGAATGCCAAAGAACAGGTTTACCCACATGAAAAGTCATTATTTCCAGACCCTCCTTACCATGAGAGATTAGAAGCAGGATTTGAAACAGTAATTACAGTTAACTGAAAGAAAGATATCCTGAGAAGCCCAATCTAGGCCAAATTTACCCATTACTGTCCTTGTTTTAAGGGCTAGAATATAATGTTTAAAGGTAATTTGTTCTCACATCTGTTTATTGCACTCAGCAAAAATGTCAATGGTTGTTATCTGCTTTATCTTACATACACTCACTTATCTCTAAGTTCTGCCCTACATCGTTGTTTCACAGTCTTTCAGAAACTTGGGCTTCTAATACTAAAAGAGAAGCAACACTTTATTTCAGCTTGTCTGATGGTAAGTCTCCCATTGTGTTTATTGTCTTACTAGCAACTTGGTGTTCCTTTAAAGTAGCAAGTCGCCCTAAATCAGCTCCTCAGGCAACCTTAGGACATCCATTTGCTGTATGTCTCCAAGTACATAGATATGTGAGCCAGTAAGCATAGCTTAGAATTATGCCAGTTTGGCTTTCATTTATTTATCAACTATTTATTGAGGGGCAATGATTTTGGCTAATATGTGCCAGGTATTGTGTTATATAGCATTAAATAAGATAGACATGGGACTTGTCCCCCAAACAAAATGTATTTGGCAAGGCAGAAAAATTAAACAATGAATTCCAATAAAGATAAGAATGATGAGAGACCTAATCTAATCTGGGGAATGGGGTTAGGATGCTTCCATTTTTGGTGTTCCTGACGTCATTTTTTTTTAACTGACTTTTTGAGGTTATTTACATATAATGAAATTTACCAATTTTAAGTGTACTATGTGATGAATCTTGACAAATGTATGGAGTCATGTAACCACTGTTATGATCAAGATAATCTTCATCACCTCTGAAAGTTCCCATAAGCCCCTTTGCAGGTAATCTCGTCCCTCTCAGTCACCCCCAACCCCTGACTATCACTTATCTGCTTTCTATTTCTATAGTTTTACCTTTTCTAGAATTGCATACAGATGGACTCTTATAATACGGTTTCTTTCACTTATCCTAATGTTTTTGAGCTTCATCCATGTATCAATAGCTTGATCCTTTTTATTGCTGAGTAGGATTCCAATATGTAGATATACTCTAATTTGTTTATTAATTCACCAGCTGATGGACATTTAAGTTGTTTCTAGTTTGTGGTTATTACAAACAAAGCTTCTTTGAACAATTTGTTTACAAGTCTTTGTCTGTACATATGTTTTTATTTTCTATTGGGTAAATAAATACCTAGGAGTATAACTTACTGAATCAAGAAATGCTAAATTGTTTTCTTTTTTTATTGTTAAACTTATTGGGGTGACATTTGTTAGCAAGAATTACATAGGTTCCAGGTGTACAGTTCTACAGTGCATTGTCAACTTGTTGTATAATAAGTTCACCACCTAGTGTAAGTTCTCTTTCCGTCACTATGTATTTAGCTCCCCCTCCCTTCTCTCCTAATTGTTTTCTTTCTTTCTTTTTTTTTAACGTGGGTAATTTCCCTGGCCGGGAATCAAACCCAGGCCGCAACTCTTGACAGCGCCGAAGCCTTAGCCACACTACACCACCAGGGAACTCCCTAAATCATTTTCCAAAAGGGCTGCAGCATTTAGATTGCTACCAGCAAAGCATAAGGGTTCCAGTTGCTTTATACCTGCACCAACACTTGTTAGAGTCGGTCTTTTTCATTTTGGCCACTCTAATAAGTATGTAATGTTACCTCATTGTGTTTTGATTGGCATTTCTCTAATAACTAATGATGCTGCTGATTTTTGGTGTGCTTGCCATCCGTACCTTATTTGGTGAAAAAGCTGTTTATTTTGCCCATTTAAAAAAAATTGGGTTGCTGTGGTATTGTTTAAGTTTACGGGTTCTTTATATATTCCAGATAAAAGTCCTTTGTCAGATATTTGTTTTGGAAATACTTTATCCCTGTCTCTGGCT
The DNA here is from genome assembly GCA_004026885.1 of Lyroderma lyra. Taxonomy (NCBI): domain Eukaryota; kingdom Metazoa; phylum Chordata; class Mammalia; order Chiroptera; family Megadermatidae; genus Lyroderma; species Lyroderma lyra. The sequence goes on along the minus strand of PVJL010002577.1, from coordinate 148,656 downwards.
TGACCTTTCGTTTTGTAGACAGTGTCTTTTCACTCCCAGTGTGTCAGTCCTGGTTGCCTAGCAACTGGGTCGATCACTCGGCGCTCCCTTAGATCCTGCCGCACTGAGAAGCGACCCGCCCCGTTCCCGCCCAGATCCCCGCGGTGCGCACGCGCGGAAGGGGTCAGGCTGGGGGAGGGGCGAGCCGTGTCGCGGGTGCTGTTTGCGGGCCACGGCGGGGAGGGGCGCACGCACGAGGGGAGGAGCGGAGGGCTGGAGAGTGGCTACACAGCCGGAAACACGTCTTTGAGGGTGCGGCCCCGAGGATTCCTTGGGTTGGGTTGGGCGGGAAACGTTAGGCAAGCGGCCCCCGGGCGCGGGGGTCCACCGGGCAGGGAGGGCCCTCCGACAGGAGCTCTGCCCGGATGAGGAACAAAGCGGTGGGGCCGGCGTGCGCGCCCCCTGCAAAGTCGACAGGTGGGCTGCGCGCGGGACGGGGCGAGGGCCGCCTGCGGGCCCCAAGCTGGCGGCGGGCGAGTTGGCCGCCCTTACGGGGCGAGGAGGTGTCTGCTGGCCTGGGATTTCCGGCCGCGAAGAGACGGGGGCTGCATTCTCCCTATGTTTTGGTGACCGCTCTTGTCATTCCACCACCCCCAGGTTGTGCAGCCCCTCTCCCGAAGCTTCTGAAGGAAAAGCCCTGGGTGTTCCCTGGCATGTCCCATCTCGCGGCGGGGTGCGCGGCGCCCGGCCCCCGGGAAAAGTTGGGCGGCCCCGGGCGGCCCCGGGGACGAGTGGCTGCGTTTGTGCAGCGGTTGTAAGCAGGATGCGGGAGCACGTGACCCTGGAATGCAAATCCTGATGCCGGTTCCCCGCCGCCTGTGTGCTCTTTTCTCTGACACTTGGCCCCAAGTAGATGCATCACAGGTGAGTAGTGAGGTGGGTTCAGCGCTGGTGACGTCTTTGGAAAATATCTGGCATATGAGAGTTCCAAATGCCTTTGTTTTGGGTGCCATTGGAAAGGTTACAGGTGCATTTTGCAAGTGGATTTGTGTCCCAAAGGGAACGAGAATTTCAGAAACTAGTGTTGGGTTGAGTACGCTCTCATTCAACCTAATTTACTCTAGATGTGAATAATTGTTCTAAATGGCTATTTAGAACAATAAACGCTCCTTTGAGTTATTGGAGCGTTTAATAATATCTTTATCTGGGTCTCAGAGTGTATTTTTAGCTCACCACCATGCATTAACTTGAATTTTGCTGGTTGCGGTCTGGATGGATGGTAAGGTGGAGAAGTTAAGTTTGCAATTCTGCAGGCTTCATGCTAATGTTTAGTTTGGTCCTTTTTGGTACCATGCCAGTACCGTACAGAGATAGTTACTTTTGGCTGGTCTTTTAGGGTCTTTTCACAGACTGTATGTTTAGGATACAGAAGATAAAACAAACTCTACGTTTTGTTTTATGACTACGTTTCCGTTACCATTTTACAGGTCCTTCTAAGTAAAGTGATAAGATCAACACCTGGCAGGTGGTTCATACATAGGTCACACACTAGCTGTAGAAGCAAGAAGGGAATGATTTTACGAGGAAAGAGTAGGGAAGAAGAGAGCTTGTTATCTTGATTCTGGCCCTTCCCCCAAGATTGCTTCCTAGAAACCAGAATGAAGAAGGCAGATAGAATAGAACTGCATTTAGAATGAGGGTCAAATTGTAAATGCCTTTCCTTTGCCTTCTCTCTGTGGGATACTAGTAGTTACTTTGGTTTATGGCTGCTGAGGTCATCACGTTTTAGTGACTCACAACAGCAGAAATCTGCTGAGCCTCTCACATCAAACTCTGGTTTGAACTGGTTTGAGAAGCCTGAGAAGTCAACCTAGAAACACCATTCTGATTTTTATCTCAGGATTATACAGGGATCATTAATATTCAGGAATTTTCAGAATGGGATTTGAAGCTATGCATTTTAAATTGCGCTTTAAAAAATTATTGCAACCAATTCGTTGCAGGTCATTACTGTTTCAGTGATTGTGGAGTTTTAAGTAAAAGTTCAGTTTGTAGCTATAATAAGTTATAGGAAAAGTCTTTTAAACCAACCCAAGCCCCAGAAACTTTCAAAATTGAGGTAGCTGTGGTTTCTTTAGGCTGTAAGGGTTTTTTGCATTCTTTTATAATGTAATTACTGTTATAAAGGTGCTGTTCTTCATGAGGTCTGTGTGATTTGTCACGTGCTTCCAGCTTTCCTCGTAAGGGTGAGCTTGCATTGCTCCATCTAATCTCCATCATATCAGAGTGTCTGCTCTATACGAGTTACGGTACTTGGTTGGCCTTGTATACTTTATTAATGTCTGGGAGCTTAGTTTTAAGAGATACCTGACCAGGGATAAGGTTGGATGAAGCCTGTGGATATAGAATAATGCAGGAACAGGTCTGTGTGGAACTTTAGACATACCCCACTGTATAAGTACACAGATCCTAATGTATTGGAATTGTGTAAAAGGCAAAATCATTCTTTTATTGTAATTGTCTTTTTTCATTGTAGCTGGGTTTATTAAGTTAGGCAGACCTGGATTTAAAGCCCACCTCTGCCACTTACTAGTTATGTAATCTTAGGTTAAGTGTCTTAGTGTCTCTGAGCCTGTTACCTTATCAGTAGAAATGGTATGACACCAGGTGTCTCAGAGAGCTGTGAGCACAAAATGAAATGGTAGTTGGTCAGGTCCCCTTCCCCACTCACATTGTTTCAGGTTCTTTAGTACTTTAAATCGAGTCACCGAGGTACTTCTTTGCATAACTAGTTATGTGCGCTCTTTCTTAGGATGAATGAAATGAACCTGAGCCCAGTGGGGATGGAGCAGCTGACTTCATCCTCTGTGAGCAATGCCTTGCCAGTCTCAGGGAGTCACCTGGGCTTGGCTGCCTCACCCACTCACAATGCCATCCCTGCCCCAGGTGAGTGGTATGGTTGAGTGCCTGAATGTCAGCACTTACTGCGTTATCGATTCTAAAGGGAGCCTGGACTGGGTCCGAGTCAAGGGAGAAGAGTGGGAGAAAGAAGGCAGGCAGGTCTGCATGGCAGCTCCCCAGGTGCTAGCACGGTGGGGAGACCTGTGCTGCAGAGTGCTGGGGTTCCCGGGGGTGTGAGTGGCAGTTTTTCTGATAGTCCTCTGCTTCGGTTGGTGGCCTTTTGTCTAGGGTTGTAATTGACTTGGCATTTTATCTAAGATTACCCATTCATCTGGTTCCCGTTCTTGGCACTCTGTCCCTGCGTTAATGGAAGAGAATCAACGTTACTCCAGTAACTATTCCTAGAAAGCGTGAGAAATGGAGCTTTATTTTCTGCTGCGTCTTCTGAAACTGGTAACAACTGCAAATGCTCCAAGCCTGGAGTTATGGGGACAGGGGAGGCACCAGAGATGGAGCTCCTACATGGAGCTGCCCATGCGCCTCAGTACTTGGAGAGAGTAATAGTGTAGGAGGAGCTCATTTCTCCCCATGACTATACTTTTAAAACCTTTCTTATCGGCCTAGTTTAATTTTTTTTTCTAATGAAATGGAAAAGAAACAAGCTCTCGATTCTTAGAATGGTAAGCTAATAATTCCTCACGGTGTTGAAACGTATTGGTTCTTTATCATAATGGGAGTTAATGTTTAAGAGTAAATCTGTAAGTTGTTTAAGTGGTTTCTATAGAGAATTACCTGCTTAATTACTAAGGGCTGCTAGGTGGGATTTTTGCCCATGTGCAAAAACCTGCCTGAGAGTTTAGCCCATGATTATAGAGAGAATTGTTAAGTCCTTATTTTCTTTTAATTGAGGAAAACATTTTTTTGTAGGCCTGCCAGTGGCAATTCCAAACCTGGGTCCCTCCCTGAGCTCTCTGCCTTCTGCTTTGTCTCTGATGCTCCCAATGGGTATTGGGGATCGAGGGGTGATGTGTGGGTTACCCGAAAGAAACTACACCCTACCTCCACCACCTTACCCCCACCTGGAGAGCAGTTACTTCAGAACCATTCTACCTGGTAAGTATCATAGTTCTTTAGGAAGTTAGAAGACTAGGGCTGACTCCTAACCGCAGTGCTTGAAGACTTGAATAACACTTTTTTCTGTTTGTCACTGTTAGAGTTTAATCTCTAGGTAGGGAAAAAAATCTTTTTATATTTATGTACTTTTTCTCCTAGAATGTACAGGTAATGCATTATTAATGTAGCGGTTTGACTGAGCTTAATTTCCTAATGCTCATCGCAGCTCTTCTCCTTTGTCCTCCAGCATCTCCTTGGTTCAGTTTATGTAATTCTGCAGTTGTGATTACTGCCAGCCACACGTCCTGCTTCAGTGTCATTGTATTATAAATTGAAGTTTATTAAATTTTATTCTGTTATGAAGTATTATATACTCATTTCATACAATTTGACAAATGGGGAGGGGAGCCACTCAGTCCCATCGTCCATGTTTTTTGGTGTACTCCTTGTTGTCTTTGGTTTATAGATTTTACTGTTTTTCTTAATTAAGATTACACGTTCTATACAATTTTGTATCCTTTTTTCCACTTAATATTTTTCTCTGTTTTTACAGTTATTTTCCCCACCTGCTACGTGGCTTTCAAAATTTTCCTTTTTAATGATGCATTACCTTCTACTGAATGGACATTCCCTGGTTTATTATATCAGTCTTTATTGTTAGCTTGATTTGACCATTTTTTTACTACTATTATATGAACATCTTTATGTATAATATTTACAAAAGGCATTTAAGGAGGATTACCATAGTGGAATTTCTTGTGCAAGAGTGTATGAACATTTTTGAGATCCTTAATATGTATACTTTCCATAGAGGTTTTAGTAATTGCCACTCCTACTGGCGAAGCAGCAAGTACCATTTCACCACATCCTCACGAGCATGAGTGTTCAGATATTCCTCTCTCGTTTTAAGAAAGCAAGTACAATTGTGACTTGTTTTGAATAGAGCCTAGTGTGTTACAGTCTAATAAGTTAAAAATTATACTTAAAATTTATTTTTCACATGGAAGATCTGCTCTAAATCATTTTATCTTAACTCCTATAGAGCAGATTTCAGCACCTTAGGACTCGGGATTCCAGCTATGCCCGTGTTAAGTGCAGTAGATAAATGATTAATTTCCACCGACTTCAGAAGAGTACAGTTTTTTGTGCTTTCTGAGTTTCACAGGAAAAACTGAATCGTGGTATGTGTATGTTGCCATTTATAAAGTACATATTGATTAAACCAAAGAAGTAGCTAAGAGATTTAGTTATATTTGTAAGGAAAATGGCCTCTAGCATTTGGAATTGTTTACATTTAACAGTGTACTAAAAAGCCTCTGTTATCTCATCTTTTCCTTTTCTCAGGCATTTTATCTTACTTAGCTGACAGACCACCCCCACAGTACATCCACCCCAACTCTATAAACGTTGATGGTAATACAGCATTATCTATTGCCAATAACCCTTCAGCACTAGATCCTTATCAGTCCAATGGAAATGTTGGATTAGAACCAGGCATTGTGTCAATAGACTCTCGCTCTGTGAACACACATGGTGCCCAAAGTCTTCATCCCAGTGATGGCCACGAAGTGGCCTTGGACACAACAATCACTATGGAGAATGTCTCAAGGGTTACCAGCCCAATCTCTACTGATGGAATGGCAGAAGAGCTTACAATGGATGGTGTTGCAAGCGAGCATTCTCAGATCCCAAATGGCTCCAGAAGTCATGAACCTCTCTCTGTGGATCCTGTGAGCAACAACCTTGCAGCAGACACTGTAGGACACGGTGGTGTGATACCCATTCATGGAAATGGCTTGGAGCTCCCTGTGGTCATGGAGACAGACCATATTTCAAGTCGAGTCAACGGGATGTCTGACAGTGCCCTCAGTGACTCCATCCACACGGTGGCCATGAGCACCAACTCTGTAAGCGTGGCACTCTCTACCTCACACAACCTCGCCTCCCTAGAGTCTGTTTCCCTCCACGAAGTTGGCCTAAGCCTAGAACCTGTGGCCGTCTCCTCTATCACCCAGGAGGTTGCTATGGGGACAGGTCATGTAGATGTATCTTCAGACAGCCTTTCGTTTGTTCCACCTTCACTGCAAATGGAAGACTCCAATTCAAACAAGGAAAATATGGCAACCTTGTTTACAATTTGTGAGTGTGCTTAGCCTTTTTCTTTTGGAAATATTTGTAGAAAGGGCCATCATGCCTAGCAGGCTTAGTCACAAAGTCACAAAGGTGTTAAGGAAGTACAGCAAGTAACTGGGCTTTGGAATTTTTCTTTGCATTTGTCATGTTCTCGACTGATGTGGTGCCTTTTCCTCAAATAAGCTGTAAGAACCATCTCGTTGGTTCTTACAGCATCCTCCCGAAGTAAGGAAACACAGTCGCTTCTGTATTTTACAGATAAGCTTAGCCCAGTGGTACGAAAGGTGTTACCCCAGGTTTACAAATAGAGAGCTAATTATAGGAGTGAACTTTAAGAAGATACTGTGTGTGAGATGCCTTGTGCTTTTTCAACATGAGACAGTTTATTAGATCACGTGTACCTTTTTATCCCCATGGAGAAGTGTAGGTGGATATAAATGAATTTTGGTTTTTGCTCAATGTTTATAAATTACCAGAGTTGGGCATGTGAAAGTTCTTTTTATGGGGCAACAGTAACTGAAAGCAGTCTAGAAACAGTCAGTTTGCTGGTGTCACTGCATGCTGCATTCATGCAGGAACGTGTTGAGTGCTTATATGCTAGTCTGTGCTAGATGCCGGGGAGAAACAGTCTATAAGAAACAGCACATGCCTTTAAGGAGCTTATAGTCTGATAGGAAGCAGAGGCAAGTATACAGCTTATTGCAATACGGTATGATAGTTGCAGAGATGGAACTAAGTGCAAGGTGCTAAAGGAACCGGAGAAGGGGGCATGTGTAACCAGGGCTTGTAAGGGGCAGGATGTCGGCAGTTGAGAATCAGGAAGAACAGTGTTCCAGACAGAAGTTGGTTCCCCTTTAATGCCTGGAATTAAAAGCATCGTGAGTGGTTCAGAATTAACGGAAGCATCAAACAGGTGAGGAGAAGGATATGTGTTGAAAGAGAAATAGGAGCCAGAACACAAAGGGTTTTAAGGAGTGAGGGTTAGGTCGCGGGGTTCTCATGTAATGTGAGGATAACCAGTTCGTTAGAGGCACGTCCTCAGGTAATTTAAGTGAAAGGTGGTGATATTCTAACCTACAGTAGAGGTAATAAGGGTGAGGAAAAGTGGAGGATCTTTATGGGAACTCAGTAGAGCTTGTTGAGTGGATGAAGTTGGGGCAGTAAAGAGTTGAGAAAACCCTGGTTTTTGGCATGGGAAATGGGGTGTGAGTAGTGCCATTCCTTAGGGTAATGGATTGTGGAGGAGGAATAGATTGTTTTTTGAGGGAGTAATGGTTAGTTCAGTTTTAGACATGTTGATGATAGTGTCTGTAACACACCCAATAGAGATGTCTAATGAGAAGTTGAATCTGGAGCTCACAGATCTGTCTGGAAATATTTAGGGATCCTCATTGTTAAGGTGTTAATCACGGCCGTGTTAAGTCGGGGAGTCGTCTAGTAATAGTGGAATGAAGGGTGCTGGGGAAATCAAGATACAGCAGCAGAGGAAAAGCTTCCAAAGTAGGCTGAATAGGAGGGTCAGAGAAGCTGGAGGAATTCTGGTGCTGCAGAAGCCAAGCAATTGGGGAGACCTTTTGTATTAACCTTTTAAGTCCCAAATTTATAGTGTTTAAATATTTTAATCTGGGAATGTAATGTAGGCTCATTAATTTAGCAGAAGAGGTCACCTCAAAAACCTGTGGATCCTTTTTTAAGTGGGCAAGCAGAACCTCATGCTTTTGGTTATTTTTTAAAAAGTGAGATATAATTCACACATGCACTTTAAAGTACACAATTTAGTGGTGTGTAGTATATTGATAAGGTTGTAACTATCGCCACGTTCTAATTCCGGAGTATTTTTCTCACCCCATAAAGAAACCCCACAAGCAGCCAGCCTCTCGTCCCGCCCTCTTACCTCCACGCTCAGGTAACCACTGGTCTGCTTTCCATCTCAGTGGAATTGCCTGTTCCCCACATTTCATGTAAGTGGAATCACATAGTATGTGTGTCTGGCTTCTTCACCTTAGCATGATGTTGTCATGGCTCATCCAGACTGTGGCCTGAGTCAGTACTTGATTGCTTTTTATGACTGAAAAACATTGTGTGATGTACCCCATCCATCTGTCCGTTTATGGGCATTTGGGTTGTTTCTCCTTTGGCTATCATGAATAGTGCTGCCATGACATTCATGTGCAAGTTTTTGTATGAACATAGATTTTAAATTCTCCTGGATATATATCTAGGAGGATAATTGCTCTATGTTTAACTTTTTGGGTGGGATTTCCAGACTGTTTTTTAAAGTGGCTGCACCATTTTGCATTCCCAGCCTCAGTGTGAGGGTTTGTTCTGCGCATCCTCACCAGCACTTACTTTCTTCCTGATCATTCTAGCATCCTAGTGTGAAGAGGCATCTCACTGTGGTTGTGATTTGTATTTCCCTGGTGATTAATGACGTTAAATGTCTTACATATACTTATTGGCTGTTCGTATATCTTTGGAGAAACCTCTAAGCATTTTTTGCTGTATATAATCTGAATCTCCTTTATTTGGAAGTGATTCCCTTTTTTGTCAAGGATTAGTTCTCAGCAAAGGTAGGGGATCTCTAATGTGATGTTGAAAGAATTTTTAATTAGTAGTAATATGTTATTACTGTTTTGGCTAAATATGAAAATGTTGATATACCATTTAAGTAGAAATTTCTAACATATTGCTTAGGAAAAGAAGACATTTAGGTGGCTCTAGTTTCTAAGATTTACATATTCCACCTATTTTGTGATCAAATTTGGGAAGTTTGAACTCAATCATTGGCCAGTAATCATGAATACTACTCCTTAACAGAGAGAAAGAAAAGTCCAAGAATAGAGCTAAAGATTTATGGAGACAGACACTCATGAGCCTGTAATAGTGAAGTTATAGTAACCACAGAGAGCAGCATAGGAGGAAGCACCCTGTCTGACCATGCATAAAGAAAGACCACATGAATAGTAAGAAATAAAAGAATTTTAAGCAACTATGTCTACAAGGATATATTCTACCTGCTGTCCCAAGGAACAGGTTGCAATTTTTTTTTTGCCCTGGGACTCTATCAAGAGAATCTGGCTGACTAGTTTGTTTACAGTGAAGCCAAAGAGAACAGTGATGGAGTTGGCTCTGACTCGGTGGTTCTATACTGTCGTCTCTGTTTTGGGTTTGCATGACTGACAGCATTTCTACTCAGTTTCCTCTTATAGTTACGTAGAATTGGCATCCAGCTTTGGGCTTTAGAAAATCATATCGCGGTAGTACTTATGTGCTTAATGTAAGAAATAGTGGACAGTTGGCCCCCCATATCGCTGGGTTCCTCGTTTGCGGATTCAACCAACTGTAGATTGAAAATACTCGAAAAACGTTCCAGAAAGTTGATCCCTAAACAATAGTGTAACAACTATTTGCATAGTGTTTACATTATATTAGGTATTGTAAGTAATCTAGAGATGATTTGAAGTATATGTGCCTAGGGATGACTACTTGATTCTTGAAGTAACCGAGTATTATTTTGTTGATCAGTCTTTCTCTTACGCACTGAATAGGAAACTTGTCCTTTGGATCAGAAGGAAAAAATCAGATCTTGCTGAAGAGAAATGTAAGAGTAGATAGGTATTTAGTGTGAGAAAGTAGTTCTTTATTACAGTGTTTGTACTAGAGCTTTGCTTCTTACTGGTTACATTCTAGTGACTAGGATTTAACTAAAACAGTGGTAATGAGCCTGCTGGACCTAAACCCATGTGTGTTTCTGAAACTTTCCGTCCGCAGGGTGCACACTGTGCGACCGCGCCTATCCCTCGGACTGCCCGGATCATGGACCCGTGACTTTTGTCCCTGACACTCCCATAGAGAGCAGAGCCAGGCTGTCTCTCCCTAAGCAGCTCGTTCTCCGCCAGTCAGTTGTGGGAGCAGATGTTGGTAAGAACCATGGAACCGTAAAACCACATTGGGTCCCTTCTTTCTTTGTAGGGTAGTTGTAAAAGGGGGTGTGTATAACTTACTGACCATTTCAATGATCCGAAAGTCAATTTATGGCTTAAGATGTATCCTTTTAGGTAATATTTATCTTGTCCAGTGCTGATAGGAATAAATCAAGTTGAAAACTTTATTGGGGAAGTTTCTCTTTCTTAGAGTCAAAATTGAATAGAAGAGAGAATCCTGGCCCAAGTCTTTGAAGATTTGACTTTTATTTTCAACTGTATCATCCACTAACAACCACCATGACAAAACACTCCGTGAAACTTAGTGTTTTTCAGGGAGTTCCCTGGCTTAAGGTTTCGGCACTGGCGCTGTCAATGCTGTGGCGTGGGTTCGACTCCCAGCCAGGGAACTACCCACATACAAAAAAAAAAAAAAAAAAGTAACTTTCTTAAAATACCTCTCTGACTTAGAAAAAATAAAGAACAAATTAAAAACAAAAAAAAAAAAACCCAAAAAAAAACTTAGTGTCTTTCATAAAAACATGGAAAATTCGCTACTAGTAATTATCACAAAAGCTATTTAGATCAAATGTTTCTAAGTTGTCTAATACTCCTTAGGGAAAATGAATAAGGAATGTAGACTGCCAAAGTATACTTACCCATATTTGAATGTAACAGTTTGTGGAGTATTGCACCATTTCTTTGAAAATGAATCAGAGTTCATTATTCTTTGAGCTATAGCTTGGGCATGATATTGATTGAAAGCCTGAAACAGTTTAGGTAATACAGAGCAGTTTTTTAAGCACAAGTGATTTTAGAAGTTTGATTTATTTTATAGTAATTGCCTTACATTTCTATAATAGAATAATGTTCTCTGGTCTTTTTTATGTATAACTCCACAATAACATACTTGGAGAGAGATGCTTTGAGTCCTTGTGTATAAAATTGGGTTTGGGGGTTTCTGATACCACTTCTTACTCTGCATATTGTTTATGAGCACCACTTAGTCTGTTCAGTACATTTTCCATATTTACGGGATATACCCATAAGACTGAGCTACTTCTCAGGAATGCTGGAATATCAGTATTTCTTAGGTTCATGATTCTTTGCATGGGTTTAACTCCTCTCTCTATATCCTCTGAGATGTTTAAATCATTGATTGTGTAGTTGGTGTCCTCCCACTGATAGGTGTGTGGACTGGAGAAACCATCCCTGTGCAGACTTGCTTTGGGCCTCTTATTGGCCAGCAGAGTCACTCCATGGAAGTTGCAGAATGGACGGACAAGGCAGTTAACCATGTCTGGAAGGTCAGTGTTTATGAAACAAGTGTGACTTTTGGATGTTTTTTTTTTTATAATAAGGTAGTTAAAAGTGATGTAAAAGTCAAAATTAGCCTCAATATACAGCACCATTCACCTGTCAGTTATTTAATATTACATCCTTTCTTTTCTTGGTAGCCAACTTAATATATATTGCATAACAAAACATGAGCTACTGACTATAGAGGATAAACTCTATTAGTCTCCATTTTGTTAGATAATCAGATGATTCTGCTTTTTAACTACTTGTGGCAGCTGAGACTTTGTTTATATGAGAAAAGTCTCATTGTGTAATAACTAAAACATTCCTGAAATGTTTATTGTAAGGAACAATTCTAGAATTAGAAGCTAAGATAATTTCTCTAGTTTTCAAATGGAAGGGGCTAGAAATACAAGATACTGACATAGCAGCTATTCCTCTAACATGTTTATATGGAATCTTAGTCAATAGATTGGAAATGATGTTTTCAAAATTGAAGTGAGGGGAAAATGGGTCTTGTGATAATTGGAAAGGTAAGAAGATGCCACTGGCATTGGGGACTTCAATTTTGGTATCCAAAAAGGAAGATAGAAGAATGCTAGATCCATTAAAAAATAGTTAAGAGATGGTTCTCTGACCTTAATGTCCATTCAGCCATTCAGTGCCACTATGTGGTAGGTGATAAAAACATGTAGACTGGTTGTTTGCCTTTCCCAGTGAAGCCAAATGTGATTAATAAAAAACATTGTCATTGTAAATACTGGATGCTAACTGTAGGTCTCTGATGGTCTTGACTGGATTGCCAGAGATGGGGGGACTGGAGAAATGACCAGAGTGAGAAGGCAGCCGTGTGTTTTCACACTGACTGGGAAAGCTGGTACCTACTGCAAAGTACAAAAATAAATTTAGTAGCACCTGTTATCAGATCATTTGACATGTGTGTTTGCCTTCTGTTGGCAGATATACCACAATGGTGTCCTAGAATTCTGCATCATTACAACTGACGAAAATGAATGTAATTGGATGATGTTCGTGCGCAAAGCCAGGTAAGCGTAGTCTTGGGTGAATGAACTTATGATTCAGACGTTTTTCAGTAGGAAACTTGAAGTAAACTAGGGAGTAGCTGAAGAATACAAATTACACTAATATATCTGCCTGTACTTTAAAGCCTAAGGCGTTTCACCTTCTTCACTCCAGTAGTTGTTGACTGATGGTAATTGTAAATGAAAGCACAGGAAACTGCCCTTTTTTCATGAACAGTTTCTTGAGCTTCCCAGTGCCTTAAGGAACGTTTACCTTTCAATTTGCAAGCGGCTCCCTTCTCTTTAGATTGGCTGTTGGCTATAGTTAATTCTCCAGCTGTCTATCCCTGTGTCTTCATCATATTGTTTCAAGACTTCATTTTTTCTTACTTTTCCTTCAGTAACAGGTTCTAGTGTTTCTGACTGTAAAGGGACGTAAACTGATGTACTGAAGTAAGAATTCTGTTTCTGTACACGTCCCTCGTATTCGGTAGGATAGGGAATTAGAAAAACGACCCAGAGAAATTGTTCTGTCTTAAGTTTTCACTTAGGATTTTGCTAAAGGAATATGATGTAGTTAATAAATGTTTCAAAATTAATATGTTTTTGATCTATTAAATGTGATAACTTAGGAACCGGGAAGAGCAGAATTTGGTAGCTTATCCCCATGATGGAAAAATTTATTTCTGCACCTCACAAGATATTCCTCCTGAAAACGAACTGCTGTTTTATTACAGCCGGGATTATGCCCAGCAGATTGGTAAGTTAATGTAGGACTTGTTGTTGTACATGAATCTAGTGCAATAAAAACACCAAGGACCAGAAGCAAAGTTTTGGTAATGATTTAAATATCAGCTGGAACCAATCATGTACCTTTGTATCAAGTGTATTTATTACCCCTATGTTAAAAGTGTTAAAATTTGTGAGGTTTTTCACAAGCTGAATGTCATGGACCAAGCAGTATTTATAGGAAGTGAACTTTTGTGTTAGGACTTGGATTTGGGGAACTTAAAGTTCCTGAGGCTGCTTTTTGAGCCAGTACCATTGTAATTTAAGTTCATAAAGGACAGCAAACTTCTTGAATTAATTTAACCTTTGCAGGCTTTTACTTTGCACTGTATCATAATGATACATGATGTCAAGTAATGTTTATGTTTAAGAGCTTGTGTATGCTACACAATTTTAAGTTATTTGTCTAGGAAATGTGCCTGATAGTCCAGTATTATATTGAGTGCTTTCTGTATGGCTGGCACACTATTTGAGGTGCTGGGAATAGAACATTGAAGAAGACATTTTAGTTTCATATTTTATAGGTAATGGGCAAGCTGGAAATTTTCATCAAAGGGGGAATTGTAAGCAACAATTATTGTTATCAGGAACAAGCTTTAAAATTTAAGGGAGTTCCCTGATGGTGTAGTGGCTTGGGGCTTCGACGCTGGCGCTGTCAGCGCTGCGGCCTGGGTTCGATTCCTGGTCAGGGAGCTACCCACATACCAAAAAGAAAAAAAAAAAAAAAAAAAAAAAATCAAAAAAAAAAATAAAATTTAAGTATCAGGAGACATTGAGTAATTTTTTTTTTTTAAAGGTGTTCCCGAACACCCAGATGTGCACCTCTGTAACTGTGGCAAGGAGTGCAATTCCTACACGGAGTTCAAAGCCCACCTGACCAGCCACATCCACAACCATCTTCCTAGCCAGGGCCACAGCAGCAGCCACGGGTCCAGCCACAGCAAAGAAAGGAAATGGAAGTGCTCAATGTGCCCCCAAGCTTTTATCTCTCCTTCGAAACTTCATGTCCACTTCATGGGTCACATGGGTATGAAGCCCCACAAGTGTGATTTCTGTAGTAAGGCTTTTAGCGATCCCAGCAACCTGCGGACCCACCTCAAGATACATACTGGTAAGTTAGACGGGATCATCAAAACGAAATTTTGCAACAATTAAAAATTGTGGTAGTAAAGGCTTTGCAGCAAAATAATCTTGCAGGGAGAGTTAAAATGTTAGAGAACATATCCAGCTGGCTGTCAGCAGGACTTCATTGGCTGGTACATCTTGGTGGGATAACTGCTTCCTCAGAGAGAATTACTTCTAGTTATTAGACGCACTTGCCGGGTGCCGCCCCCTCCCACCCCCCGAGCTTCAGTGTGACTAGTAGGAAAATGCACTTAACAATTAGGAAGTTGATCCATTTGTTTGGACTTAAAGCAAAGGGAATTCTCTGGAAACAGCTGGACCCTCCCATGAGCTCTCGGTCACCAGCCAGAGCCAGCTTCTCTCCTTTGAATGCTGCTCAGTAAACACTAGCCATTTGTTTTTGAGTTTCCACTTTCTAAATTCCATGCCAACCACCTCCTTCCTTTTGGCACTTAACTTTTGTCATACGTTCTACGACACGGCCGACGAAGTTTTCATTTTCTTGGTTGCGTCATTTGTTCTCCGTTTTGAAGGTAAAATTCTTCCTCATCTTTTTGCATTAAGACTGAGTAGTCACAACAGAAAGCATGTAGTCCACAAAGCTTAAACTACCGACTAGCCTTTAAGAAAAGGTTGGCCAGTTCCTGACTTAGAGTACTCTTACTTCTGCATTCTTCGAAGAATTTTACTCCATTTCTGGTTTATGAGGTCATAATACATGTTAAAAAAAAAAAGAGGAAACTATAAAATGTAGGTTATAAAAATAGGCTTGCCTGCAGAAAAGTACTAGAATTCAAGAGGTTTTTTAAAAATATAATAGAGTTAGGGTGGGTGCTAGGATTATAAGTGACTTTTTGAGATTTTATATTGTGTCCATTGTAAACAGACATAACTTTTTTGGGGGTAAGCTGTTCTAGTAGGTTAGTCATATTAGCTTCACGGGCTGTAGTTGCAGATCAGTTCAGTGGCTCCGAGTGGTTCTGGGTAGACAGCCCTAGAAAGTGAGGTTCCAGTCCCCGTGGGCTCTGTTTTCTCCCTGCCTCTGCCACCTGCCCGTATGTGTGCCTGTTCATTTTGAGAGAGCTGGTGGTTGCATTCTGCACAGTGTGATAACTTGTCATGTGCAGGTCAGAAGAACTACCGGTGCACCTTGTGTGACAAGTCTTTCACCCAGAAGGCTCACCTGGAGTCGCATATGGTTATCCACACGGGCGAGAAGAATCTCAAGTGTGATTACTGCGACAAGTTGTTTATGCGGAGGCAGGACCTCAAGCAGCATGTGCTCATCCACACCCAGTAAGTTTCGCTGCAGCCGAGCGGTCCCCAGGCGGGTGCACGCGCAGACTTAGGCGTCTCCTGCGGTGGCACCCTGCTGGATGCCGGCCGACAGAGGTCGGAAACTAACGTTTTGGTTTCATCCTGGAGGAGTTCGCTCGTTTGCTTCCTTTTTCTTATTTTTTACTTCTCTCTGCGTTGACTTTTATTCATATTTTCAAAACAGAATCTCATTAATTTAACGAAGTATTTTTTGAGTACTTCCTTGGTGGCTGGCATTGTGCTAAGTGGTAAAAATACAGAGATGAGAGGCACAGAACCTGTCTTAAGGAGCTCAAAGTCCAGTAAGAGAAACAGCAGTCGTTACTGTGTTGCCCTGATGAGAGTAAGCACTGTTCCCGGAAAGACTGTGCAAGACGGTCACCTCACTCAGCCTGGGCGTACCGTGGGAAAGCTCCCTGGTCGTTTGAGCTAAGTGTTAAGATAAATTAGAAATAATCAGGAAGCCGGAGATGGGGAAGGGATGGGAATAGTAGTCCAGACAGGGAATAGCACATTTAGAAACACAGAGGCGGAAGGGACTGGAGTACGAGTGGTTCTTTATAGTTAGAGCGGCGTGTGCCTGCGAGAGCGATGGGGTGAGGCCATAACCGTGTCATGAACAGCCTTTCATCCAGCTAAGAAAACTAAATTTCATTCTGGAAATAATGGGGGTCGCTGCAGGATTGTTTCCTCTGTTGTGTGCTTACTGTGGGGGTGCAGGTGTCCATCTGATTTAATTCTGGTAAAAAAAAACCATGTGACAGAGTTCTGTCACTTGCAAGTGTATAGTTGAGTAATGTTAAGTTCATTCACGTTGTGGACGCATTGAAGGATTAAGGACTAGAATGTGGTCGGATGTCCCTTTATAAAGCTTACCCTGGCAGCAGCAGAGCATGATTGAAGAAGTTCAATGGCAGGAGACCCACTAGGAGTGCGCTGCATGAGTCCAGTATAAGCAAATGTCTGTGTTAGGCACAGTCGTGGTAGAGAGACGAGAACAGATTCATGAACCTAAGCTTTTAGCAAGTGTCAGAAGAGGGAGGCAACGGTAGCTTCATGTGTGGAGGTGAGCTTTAGGAATCCATCTTCAATGGAAACTATATTCTTACTGTAGCATTTAGATAAATATTTTGCCTTGTTATCAGCTCTTCTGTCTGACCACTCTTCACAACCTGAAACACTAGAATATCCAAGGAGTCTGGATCTACATTCTTAACTCTTAAAATTACCTTCTAAAACAAAGTGTTATTAAGTAGTTTCATTATTGTGAAATTTTAGAAATTAGACATACTGATTATCAAATATTATGTAGAATTGTATATTATTGGAGCTGAAAGAGATCTCTGGGATCATTTAGTCTTGCTGCCTGTATTAGTCAGCTCAAGCTGCCACAGCAAGATACCATAGACTTGGTGCCTTAAACAGAGGAGATGTATTATTTTATACTTCTGGAGGCAGGAAGGCTGTGGTCAGGGTGCCAGTGTGGTTGGGTTCTGATGAGGGCCCTCTTCCTGGCTTACAGATGGCCACCTTCTTGCTGTGCCTTCTTGGTGAAGAGTGAGTGAGCTCTGGTCTCTCTTCCTCTTGTAAGGACACTAAACCCATAACGGTGGGGGGCGGGGGGGTCCTCACCCTCATGACCTCATCCATACCTAATTACCTCCCATAGGCCCCATCTCCAAATATGATACTATCACATTGTGAATGAGGGCTTCAGCACACACATTTGTGGGGAGGGGACAACATTCAGCCCACAGCACTGCTCATAATAATCACCTGGGAAATGTGAGGATAGCAGTTGGTGCCAGGGACCCACCTTCAGGGATTCTAAGTTAGTTGGTCAGAGGGGGAGCCCTGGTCTTGGCATGTTGAAGGAGCTCCCCAAGCGACTCTGGTGTCCAGCCAGGGTGAGAACTACTGAGTTCATCCAAATGAAAGACTCGTTTCCAAGTCTTAACTTTTTGGATACTACATAATTGAGGTAGTTTAGAGGACAACTTTAGCTTGAATCAAGCTTGTATCAGCCTCTGTCCATTCAGTCTACATCTGCCCTCTGGAATTAAACACATAAGTTTAATATTTCTTTACCGCGACAGCCTTTCATAGTTATGATCACTATCACAGTTAGTTACTTTAAATTTTATTTTCATCAGGCGAAATGTTCCTAATTTCTGCAACTTTTCTTCTTATCACCTAGTTTCAAATTTGGTATCCAGAAGTGAGCACAGTATTCCAGACAAGATTGTTCAGGTTTTAAGAGAGTTACTCTCTTTGTTGACCTTGACTTTCTGTTCTTTCAAGTTGTATCTAAATTTGCACTTTTTCTTTGTAACTGTTTCACAACATAATGTAATATCAATTATTTTGAGATTAATTGGGGTGTTCCTTGGTGGAGTAGTGGCTAGGCTTCGGCGCTGTCAGCACCATGGCCTGAGTTTGATTCCCAGCCAGGGAACTGCCCCCCCCCCCCAAAAAAAAAAAAGATATTAATTGAATAACTTTCCATTTGCATTGAGAATTGGTTTTATTGGGTATTTACCAATGGAAACAGTTCTCTTAAATATGGATCTGGATTCTGTCAGTATGAAGAAATATAATAAGCCTTCTTGCCAAACTCCCATGGGATAGAAGGAAATTTTTTGGACTGTCAAGACTTTCAAGCTAGTATAAGTCATTCATAAAAGAAACACTATGCACTCAAAATATATTTGAAGGAGATTTTAGGCTTCCTGTGAAGATCACTGGGAAAAATTTCAGGTGTTTGTATCTTTACTTTTAGAAATTTCAAAATGGATATAATGGTATTGGAGGCTTGGGCGCTCTCAACGCTGCGGCCTGCGTTGATTCCCAGCCAGGAGAACCCCCCACCCCCCACTAAAAAAAATCCTGGAATTCATTCTGTTTATTGGCTTAGAGAAGAAAACAGCTCCAGACCTAGAGCCAGGTGCCAGCTGGAGGAGCTCCTCTCCCACAGCCTTCCCCTGGACCCTGGCTTCAGAGCAAGAATGACGCTTCCTCCCTCAGTCATCTTCTGAGTCCCAGAGCTTTGGACACCATCTTTATGATTTCTTTCTCCAGCTTTATGTATCTGACCATTCACTCAGCACCTCTGGGCTTCGGATGCCCACTGAGCAACTCAAACCTGCGATGTCCATATCGCAACTCTTAACACGATCCCTGCAAACTAGATTGTCAGTAAATGGTGCCACCATTCATCCCACTGATTCAGGCCAAGCACCTTTGAGTCATCCTTAAGTCGCCCCTAACTGTCTTCCATTCTTTCCTTCATTCACATCTTCTCTAGTCAGACCACCAGCATCTTTTGCATGGAGCACCTCAGTAGTGTCCCAGGAGACCTTCCTGCTTCTGCTCTGCTCTCCTTATTTCCCAGCACACTACACAGGCGTGTGCACACATACCATGTAATTCTGTCCATAGTGGCCAGAGCAGTCCCTTTAAACCTAAGTCAGATTGTGCCCATCTCCACTCAGAATTCTCCAGTGGGCTTCCCATCATACTTGGGTTAAGAGGCCTTTACTATAGCTTAGAATCCCCTTCATGATGTGGAAAAGGTACTTGACTATGTCTGCCGTTAAGTCTTTTCTTAGTTTCTCCTCATGTTCTGCTTTAGCCATGCTGGGCTGCTTCTTGCTGCTTCTATAGCATAGTAATCACACTGCAGGCTCAGAGCCTTTGCACTATCCTGCCTCTGCCTAGAAACTTCTCCCCTTGCATCCCTGTCTGCCTTCCTCCCTCATTTAGGTTCCTGCTCAAATGTCATCTCAGGTGGCCTTCCTCACCTATCTTACCTCAAGTAGGACTCCATCACTCCTACCTAGGCTTCATTTTTTTCCCCCATAGTACTTAACCACTATCTGTTATGTTATATATTTTTGTTTATGGTGTAACTCCTCCACTAGAACATAAGCTCCACGCAGGCAGGGACTTACTTGGCCACATCCTGTAGTTCCGCAGAATCCTCAGTCTGGGAGAGGGTGGTAGAAATGCTAAGGAGGCCAGCCTTCAGAATGGCCCTCTGCCCCTCACCCCTCCTTCACATTTTAACCCCCTTTTGTCTGTTTCACATACTGAGCTTTCATTAAGAAGTAGGGTACAGCTGCTCAAAAAGAATTTTAAATGCCGGTCTACTTGATCTCTAAGGTTCTTTTCAGCTCCAAAATGTCTAGGCCAGGGTTACTTAAACCTTGACTTGATGACATTTTGAGCTGGATGATTTTTTGTTGTAGGAGCTACCATTAACATTAGAGTGAGATACAATTACGGACTGACCAGCTGGCAAACATTTTCAAACTTAATCATCCACTTGTTGGTGAGAAAGTAGGCAACAGAAACTGTCAACAGAAACTGTTGACGGATGTGTACATTGATACAACCACATTGGAAAACAGCTTAGCATTATCTAGTAGAGCTGAAGATGCATATTCTTTGATCCAGTTACACTGCTCTTGAGTATACTTAAACCCTAGAGAAACCCATGCACATGCAAACCAACATAGTACAGAAATGTGGATAGCAGTCTTGCCTGTGATAATAAAAAACTGGAAACTACAAAACATCCATTCACAGCTCACAAATCCAGTACCACAGGTAAGGTATTTGTAAGTGGTGTCCAGCAGTGCAAGGAAACAGACCGCTGAAGCAGCAACTTGAATGAATTTCACAAATACCATTGTGTGAAAGGAGCAAAACCCAGAAAAGATATCTAACAGTGGGATCCTATTCACATAGAATACCAGAACAGGCAAAATCATCCTGTGTTGTTTGAACTATACAGATGTGTTATGAGTTGTCTGTATGATACATGCCATGTAGAAGTCTGATTCTAGATGGGCAGAGCTTCTCTGACAAGACCCTGAGGTGGCGAAGAGTTCGTGTGTGCCTCACTTGTCATTTGTAACTCCAAATGTTTTTTCTTATGTTTCTCTTAGAGAGCGCCAGATCAAGTGTCCCAAGTGTGATAAGCTGTTCTTGAGAACAAATCATTTGAAGAAACATCTCAATTCGCACGAAGGAAAACGAGATTATGTCTGTGAAAAATGTACAAAGGCTTATTTAACCAAATATCATCTCACCCGCCACCTGAAAACCTGCAAGGGGCCCACCTCCAGCTCATCAGCACAAGAGGAGGAGGAAGAGGATGACTCGGAGGAGGAAGAACTGGCAGACCCTGTGGGGACAGAAGACTGTCGGATGAACAGTGCTGTATATTCAGCAGATGAGTCTCTCTCTGCACACAAGTAAAAGAAGTCCAGTGTTTTGGATGGAAAATGCAAAAGGGGAAAACACATGTAACCAGTTATCCACTACAGTGGTTTTTCTATAAAATGGTTTCTGACTTCCTTCCAGCCAACAGTCAAAGCAGACTGAATGGGAGTGGATAAAGCACTTACAGAGGAGCATCCTAATGAAAATACTTTATACAAATTGGGAAAAGAGGGCATGCGTCCTATTTTTAAGTGACGTGTGGGGAGGATAGCGCCCACTTTTGAGGTCTGTTCTCTATTTACATAATAATCTGCCTCTTGCATTTCTGCCTGAGTCAGAGCTGTCCTCTTAGATAAGCTGCCCAGACAGACCAGATTTATCCTAAATTACTCCATCATTCCCGTTTCCTCCCAGTCCTGTGACTCGTAGCACTCTCAAGTTCGTCCCTGCCTCACAGTCCCGATTGGTGATTGTTCTGGTGTTTTATTGTAGGTAGACCATTGTGACTTACACTCATCCCAGATCAAGTCCAAACAGTGCTGTAAGCTCCTTACTTCAACTGCAGCTAACAAGTTCAAAGCCCCACCTGCCTTAATCTCTACTTGGGAGTTTGGGGTAGACCTTCCCAAAATTTCAGCAGGTGCCTAAAGGGCAGATGAAACAGCAGCCAGGCAGTGGGCAGTGATGGAGGGAAGGAAAGGAGAGATTCCCAGGCCTCCATCCAGGCGGTTGTTCCTTAGAGATCGTCGTAGGTTTAGATACTGTGTCTCCAATAAAGCTTCCAGCCCTTAGGCAAAGGGAACCTGGAGGGTAGAGCCATATAATGCCTGCTGGGTTACACCCTGACCACAAGCACACATGGACTCAGCTGGCAAAGTGATGCTTGGCCCATGGAGGGAGGGAGGCAGTGATCCTTTACACCTGGCTTACCTTTAGAAAAAGGATCAAAACACGATTAAAATGTTGCCAAGTCAGAATGACTCCACATCCACTGGGCATTTGCAAGGTTCGGCCTTCCCAGTTGTCTGGTGAAGGACCTCATGGGTTAAGTGTGGTGGATGCCAAAGGACTTGGAAGGTGGAAGGCCTACTGGTCACCCCATGGTGTGTTTTCAGGGTCCCAGCCCAGCTCATCTGTCTGGTGTCTCCCCTGGCCTCGCACATGCACCCCCTGCTTTCAGCAGGGAGCAGACGCGTCCGTAGGTGGACAGGTGCTGAGGCACAGCCTCTGGGCTGGACCAGCAAGGACTCTGGTGGGAAGGTTTTGCTGCTAACATATTTATGGAATGAATGTATTTCATTCAAATCTGTATTCCTCTAGGAAGGATTAAAAGAAAAACTTTTTTAAAATACAGGATTCTTGTCATCTCATTTTGTGGAAGGAGAGGAATGAGTCTTAGGGGAAAATCTGGTATAACTTGAGTGTTTTTGGTTAGAAGTGGAGAGCATTTCCTAATGAGGATTGCAGCTTTGGGATCATGTTCAAACACTCATCTGCGTTACAGGCTCCGACCAGAAGCTTGCTGTGCTCCAGCTCTTCCTGAGGCAGCGCCGTGCCTCTGCTGCCTCCTTGCAGAACTGTGAGGGAGGGCTGCCATCGAGTGGAGCTCCGGTGGGGCTGGGGCGGCTCTGAGCTCGGCCTTTTGCCGAAGGCCTCCCGGTGGCAGGCCACCCCTGGTGCTGGGACTCCGTGCTTCCTTCTCCCTTTGTCTCAGCTCGTGCAGGTTCAAATTCCTTCATTTCCCAAAGCCGGTAGAAATGGTGCCCAAGATGAGCCTCATGTCTAAACAGCCCAAAGCAAAGCAAAACAGGAAGTCTGGAAAGTTGTACGTGAGCATGTAGCTGTTACTGCTTGTTTACCCCTGTCTCCTCCACTTCTCACCGCTTAGACTTCAGTGGCACGTTTCTGATCCTCACAAGATGAATACATCAGTAACTGCCCTCGAAGGGTTCGCTCGGAGGAGCCTTCCCTGGCTTGTGCATGTGGCCTCAACTGCTGCTGTTGGGTCAGTGGTCACATCGGGAAGCAGCACAGTGATCGCGCGGGAGCCTGCTGAATGTTCTCCCGTCCGGGCTTCCCTGCAGGGTGGTGTGCATCCCTAGCCAAGTTACGTAACCCCTCTGTGCCAGTTTACTTAGCCATAAGTAGAGAATAATGAGTTCCCGTTTTCTAATACTGTTTAATGTTGTTAGTTAATATGCGTAAAGGGCCACCACAGTGCCTAATGTAAACATTTGCCAATATTCTTGTGTTAGATTAGCTTAGCAACAGATTTCTATCCTAAAAAAATGGCTACAGATGGCCCAAGAAGCCATCGATTTTAGTAACAAGTAAAATGGGCATGATTCGAGTTCAAGGCCATGGCCTAAAACTAGTTTGTCGTGTTTTGTAGGTTCGTGTGTGTGTGCTTAGTGTTTCTTCCTTAAAAGGGAAGTTGCTCATAACCTTGCATGTGTGCTGAGCTGAGGCCCTCAGCACGTCAGAGGGACCAGGAACTACTCTCCTTCAGCCTTTTCAGCCTGTTGACTTGTAGACACATGTCTTAGTAAACACATAAACATGCTAGAAGCTGTCAGCCCCTCATCACATGTGTCGGCTTACAGTATCTGATCAGGCTACAGATCTTAGAGTCGGACACCCCAAAACGACCTGTCTCCAGCCCGTACCAGACGGTAACAAGTGGTTACCATCAGGTATAGGCTGGATGGTGTCCCCTGACCCCCAGGTTCATAAATTGAAGTTCTAACCCACAGTACCCCAGAATGTCACTGTTTTTGGTGATAAGGTCTTGAAAGAAGAGATTAAGTTAAAAATGAGTCCCTTAGAGCATGACTTAATCCAATGTAACTGCTGTCCTTAGGAGAGTACAAGGACATGTACAGAGGGAAGACCACGTGAAGACATGGAGAAGATTGCTGTCTGCAAGCCAAGGACAGAGGCCTCGGCAGAAACGACCTGCTGCTGCTTTGGTCTTAGACTTCTGGCCTCCAGGATTGTGAGAAGATGCATTTCTGTTGTGTAAGCCCACCTGTGGTACTTCGTTGTGGCAGCCCCTGGCAAACTAAACTCTCCAACTGGATATTCAGTCTTTATGGTGACTGCTTAGAGAGCAGCTTCCAGAATAGTGATTAGCCTGGTTTACAAAGTAGCATGAGCGACATAAATGGCAGTAACAATTTCTAGCATTTTTGTACTGAAAGGGCCAGAATCACTCAACTATTTTTGCTCCTTGTTTTTCTTTCATATATACACTTGAGAGTCCTGAAGCCCCAGCCCTGCGTCGGCCTCAGACAAAGACAACTTTTTTTTTTTTTTTTTGGTTGGTTCACTGGCCGGGAATCGAACCCAGGCCGCAGGTGAGAGCATCGAAGCCTAGCGGCTACACCACTAGGGGATTCCACAACTTCCTTTCCAAAAACCACTTACCAAGTGCCGGCACAGTTTAAGGCCTTGAGGGGAACGGGAAAGTGGCCCGCACTCTGCCCCTGCTCTCCGGAAGCTCAAAGTCACGCAGAGATCTGGCTGCCCAGCGGATCACCCAAGGAGCGGAGAAATGGTGTCCGGGTCAGCTGGTGAGGCAGGCTCCTGGGCTCCCCAGGTGGGGCTGAGGCCGTGCGTAGGATCACTGGAGGCCACGAGGGCAGAGCAGACATCTAGACCTATTGCACACCGTGCCATGGCAAGTGTTACAGGTACAAGTATTAAAATCTAGGGGCAGGAGCGAAAATGTTCTACTAAGAAGACAGTAATGAAAAGCTGCTGAGACAAGCCTGGGTCTGTGGTGTGGTAAGAGAAAGCTGAGGCCATGCATTTGAGATACAGGACAGAACTGTAGAATACCTAGTTTTCCAAGTCTGTAGCTGCTTTTTAATTTTATTTTTAATCACAAAGTGTTCACTTACTTGTGTTAAGCATTGTTTTAGATGCTTTATCGAGAACACATTTATTCTGCACAGTAGACCTGTGACTATCCCTAGTTTACAAAAGAGACTGAGTGGGGGTTCCCTGGTGTAGTGGCTAGGCTTCAGCACCATCAATGCTGAGGCCTGGGTTCGATTCCCAGCCAGGGAACCCCCACCAAAAAAAACAAAACAAAAAAAGTGAGGTGCAGAGAGGTCAGTCACTGGCACATCACACAGCTAGAGGTGGCTGTCTGCACCCAGCCCACCAAGCTTGATTTCTGAATAGTAGCCCTGGTTAAAGTGGTGATCTTACCATGGCACAGATGCAGGCCACGTCTGTAAAGGAAGTCACACAGAGAAGCTAAACGATTCCATCTACTTACGTGCGTGAACGAGGGAGCGCAGAGAAAGCATGCTTTAGTCTTGGAGTTTGCTGCTCTCGCAGCCCCCCACCCTCACCCCCACCCCTTCGTGTGGCTGCGTATTTGCTGAGGCACAGGTTGTAGATGGGCTTTGGGAGAACACTGACATGTGGCCAGAGGACAGAAAATCACTTAAAGAGAAAGGTGCTGACTGGGGGAAAGTTTACTTCTTGAATGACCTATCATCATTGGTCAATAGACAACTTCCGGCCCTTAGCTCACATGGTCTAGGGTGTGTGCGACAGTTATATGCAGATATAGTCTGGAATAGCAGTAGTGTATTTTAGTTTAATATTTATTTAGTCCTCACAGGGCATCATACTAGCTTTTAGCTCCATTTTATAGATGTTGAAAATGAAGTTCAGAACATGTAAGATGTTCTGTATTTCATGTTCAGTGATTTACTGCCTTGGGGATACTTTTTAAAAATATATTTGTCCTCCAGGGTTCCTGTCCATGTCAATCTACACACCGCTGCCTCAGATGCATCACACTGCTACCTACAGTAGTTGTGTATTTGCACTGGGGTTGCGGAGTGCATTTTTATATGCAGAGAACACCTTTGTGGGCCATTGTGCTTAATTGGTTAGAGACAACTGGCACTCGTCTATGAGAAAGTGAACTATTCAAAAGCGTAGGAGATGACATAATATTCTGTTAGGGACTTTTTCAAGATGCCTAACCCAGATAGGCTGTGGCAAAAAAAAAGAGTGTTGGGCTATTTTGCATCTGAAATTCCCAAAATGCACATAGTGCTTCTTGACAAGAGAGAAGCAGAGTGATGCCCTCAATCAGCATATATTGTCTTTCGGGAAGAAATATGTTAGGCCTCAAAGAGGGTGAGTGAGTGGAGTATGGAGGCGCATATCCTGGGTGCCAAGGCATGGACACATTTTAAGAGATGTTATCTGTGTATGACATAAATACTGATGGTAACCACTTGGAGCACTTCTTGTAACTGCAGAAGTCAAAATGACTTGTATTAACTCTTTTGTTACCAGTATATATTATTACAATTTTAATAGTTTTTTCCTTTCTTAAAATGTGTACACATTTTTTTGGCCCTCTCTGTATAAAGAAAAACAATGGGCTTGTGACCAGGAAATCCAGTTTCAAGTTCAAAACACACATATGTGCAGGAAAAAAAAGGTATGTATAGGATCCTTCTCCTTGCTTATAGGTGCAGTTAGGATAAAGGAATACGGCAGTGTTTTCAACAGTGAAGATGCAAGAAACCTAGGTGTCCTCCAGAAAGAAAATGGTGAATAAAACACGGCACGTCCATGCTAAGCAATACAGTGCTGCTCTCCAAAAGGATGAGGTAATCCACGTTGACAAAAATATCTCCAAGGCACACTGTTAAGTGAAAAAGCATGATGTCTGATTATCTATTATCTATGTAATATATTAACATGAATTATACAAAGAAGATACTATAGATTGTCAATCCCCGTTTTTCATGCTCTCCTGTGCTGCTGTCTGGAAAGCTAAAAAATGCTTCCCAGACTGGTTAGAGCTGATTGCAAACAAAACCACCATTCCCTGATCCCACGCCCTTGGCTGAGGGTGTGGCTCAGAGCCCAGTTGTGTGGAGAAGCAGGGCCTGAGGCTTTTCTTTATCAAGCAGGCTTGGATCTGAGCACAGGTGACGTGGCTTTGGAGCTGATGGCTGTGGGGGGGTGGATGCTCTCTGATGTGGCAGGTAGCTTGCTGATCACAGAAGCAGCACACCTTGAAAGCTCACTTCTGTGGTAAGGGATTGGGAGCTGTCTCCAGGATTCAGCCTAGACTCCATTGCAAGCCTTTCAATGAGCTGTCAATAACACTGCTTAATAAATTCATTCTGCTTAAACTAGTGTGAGGGGATTGTCTGAAAATAGGAATATTGATCAAGTTATCGGGGTTAGTTGTCTGGCCTGGCTGGGTTTCATGGTAGAGGACCCTCCGACTGTTAAGAAAATGCGACCCAGATTTGCACTGTGGCTAGAACATGGGTTAGATCATAACCTTCATCACTCACAATGAAATGCACCCGTTATCAATAAATTCAGCTTGATCTACAGTTTCTCCTCCTCTGGTGTAGCATCCTCAGAATCTGACACATATTCCTCGAGTTAGCAAACTCCTGCAATTCTGTTAATACGTAAGCCTTCCTGAGGGTTTGAGTTTGGAATTACAGAGAAGTTGAGGGCTTGGCTGTCATAGGTCAGAGGCAATGAGAGGTGGGAAATGAGAACTGGAGTATTATATTGGTGTAGTCACTACAAGGCATTCAGGACAGAACAATTCTCATTAGACAGGGGAGCTCCTTCTGTTGACAAGGGAAGCCTTTGGGGTCTTTGGGTTTGCACTTTCCCCCCAATATAATTATTTCCATTTAAGAAATCTGCTGAAGTTGTGAATTCAATATGTGCTGTAAATCAGTAACCTGCAAGGTCACTCTCCTGGTTCGTCACTGTATCAGCATTATGGCTAACAAGAACTTACCTCAGGGCAGTCGCGATGACTCCTTGGCTCTGACCTAGCTTGTAAGTTAGGCAGTTTGTCTGCTTTGTTGCCTTTGCTTTTGATGTCAGATCCAAAAAAATCTCTAAGGCTGATTATCAAGAAGCTAAGCACTTGTTTTCTTCTAGGAGTTTCATGGTTTCAGGTCTTATGCTCAAGTCTTTAATCCATTTTAATTTTTGTGTATGGTGTAGACTTTCCTTTCCCCACTGTATATTCTTGGTTCCTTTTTGTAAATGGACCATATAGACATGGGTTTACTTCTGAGCTTTGGGAGTTCCCTGGTGGTGTAGTGGCTTAAGGCTTCAGCACTGGCACTGTCAATGCTGCAGCCAGGGTTCGATTCCCAGCCAGGGAACTACCCACATACTAAAACAAAACAAAACAAAACAAAACAAAACAAAACAAAAACTTCTGAGCTCTATTCTGTTCCATTGATACCATAGTGATTGGCACAGTTGTATATGGGCCTGTTTTAATTTCTTCCTGAGAACTCGTTATTAGTGTATAGAAACAAGATTTCTGTATATTGACTTTGTATCCTGCTACTACTGAATTTTAGTTCTACAGTTTTTTGGTGGGATCTTCAGGGCTTTATAAAGTCATCTGCAGATAGTTTTTTACTTCTTCCTTTCTGATTTGGATGCTTTTTTCCCTATTTGCTCTGTTGACTAAATGTTGCAAGAGTGGGCATCCTTGCTTTGTTGATCTTAGAGGAAACACTTTCAGCTTTATGATGTTGAAACACTTTAAAAACACTTTGTTTTAAAAATCAAACAGATATTGAGTTTTGTCAATTTTTTTCTAAATCTACTGAAATGGTCCTATGATTTTATCTTTCCTTCTGTTAATGTAGTATGTATCACTTTGATATGTGGATGTTGAACCATCCTTGCATCTCTGGACTAAATCTCACGATTGTAGGGTACGATTCCTTTAATGTATTGTTGAATTTGGTTTGTTAATATTTCATTGAGGATTTTTGTATTTATGTTCATCAGGGACGTTGGCTTGTACTTTTCTTTTCTTGTGGTGTCCTTGACTGGTTTTGGTATCAGGGTAACAATGGCCTCATTTTGTTCTTCAAATGTTTGGTAGAATTCACCATTGAGGCTGTATGGTCCTGGACTTTTGTTGGAAGGGTTTTGATGACTGATTCAATCTCCTTACTGATAATCTATTTAGATTTTCTATTTCTTCATGATTCAGTCTTGGTAGGGTGTATGATCCTAGGAATTTTCCCTTATCAGTCAAACTTGTCCAAACCCATGACCTGCAGGACACATGCAGCCCAGGATGGCTTTTAATGTGGCCCAACACAAATTTGTAAACTTCTTAAAACATTATGAAAATTATGCTCAGAACTTCTTTTAATTGAAGCTTATCAGTTATTGTTAGTGTTCATGTATTTTATGTGTGGCCCAAGACAATGCTTCTTTCACTGTGGCCCAGGGAAGCCAAAAGGCTGGACACCCCTGTTCCAGGCTGTCCAATTTATTGGGATGTAATTGTTCATAGTAGTCTCTTATGATCCTTTGTATTTCTGTGGTTATCAGTTGTAGTTTCCACTTTCATATTTGACTTTTGAGTCCTGCATCCATAAAGATTAAATTTGGGCTTAGTTCTTCTTCTCTAGTCCTTGAGGTATAAAGGTAGTTGAAATCTTGTTTCTTGATGTAGCCATTTATTGTTATGAACTTCTTTCCCTCTTAGAACTGCTCTTGCTGCATCCTGTTTTACTGTTTCCATGTTCCTGTGAAGGTATTTTTTCCCGCTTTCTATTTCCATGAACCATTGGTTGTTCAGTAGCATGCTGTTTAATATCCACTATTTGTGATTCTTCTAGTTTCCTACTATTGTGGCTGGAAAAGATGCTTGATATGATTTCAGTCTTCTTATATTTATGAAGACTTGTTTTGTGGTGTAATATGCTCTATCCTGAAGAATTTTCCATGTGTCCTTGAGAAGAATGTGTATTGTTCTTTTGGACAGTATATTCTATAGGTATCTATTAAGTTCAACTGGTCTAATAAGTTGTTTAGGGTCAATGTTTCTTTATTGATTTTTTTTTTTTTTTTTTTGCTTTTTTTGGTATGTGGGTAGCTCCCTGACTGGGAATCGAACCCAGGCCACAGCGCTGACAGTGCTAGCGCTGAAGCCTTAAGCCACTATACCATCAGGGAACTCCCTCTTTATTGATTTTTCTGTCTGAAGGATCTAGCCATTGGTGAAAGTAGAGTATTAAAGTCCCCTATTGCAATTTCTCCTTTTAGGTCTGCTAACATTTACTTTATATATTTATGTGCCTTTATGTTGGGTACATAAAATTTATGTTATATCCTCTTGTTGGATTAGACACCTTATCATTATTTTAATGTCTCTTTGATAACACTGAATACCATGCTAAGGAAAAGTAAGGCATGCTTCTTTTAATTTAGTTCCCAAGTAGCACTAAGAACACTTCTAAGTCATGAGCGTTAATTGCAAGTCAATTTGCAAAGTGTACTTCCTGGGGTACCTGCCTCTGTTTGTGGCCTACTGTGCAGTCTTGGCCAAATCACAAGCATTCCATGGTTTACCCATCTGTTAAGATTACAGGCTTTTCCTTTTAAAATTCTATAAATTACTGGCTATTTTACAAACCTAGATTACCTGTGACACATGGCATATTTAAGGAATTTATTTTTAAAAACCTTTTTTATTATCCTTTTCAAGGAGCCCTGCAACAGGAGCCTTAGACACCACACGCTTGGAAGGCCAAGCACAAAGATCAGCCCTGTTTGTGTTGCCACCACAGCTGCAGAGAGGAATGTCAGGTTAGTAGGAAATGAATTTTATTTCAGTCACTGCATGGCCATAGCTACACATGGAACACTTTTAGGCCAGCTTTTTAAAACTCTAAGGTAAATAAATCAGGAAACTGTACGATCTTCATTAAGACTCCATTGGTGTGTCTGAGCTCCTGCTCCCAAAAGGGCCACTAACGGATGAATTTCTTGTGTTGCCAAGAACAAGCCTCTCTCGTCTTCCAAATGCTTCATTTACTAAAACACAAATGAACAGTTAAGAAACTACCAGATCAGAAAACTAAGAGCCTGTAATATAAAAAGAGACTACAATGTAGAAATAAGCAGCAAGTTTTTCTACCCTGAGGTGGAGATTTTATGAAAATGCATTTAACATTTTGTAAATGGAAAAGTAAGTAACCGACTAGAAGTCCAGCTTAATGTTCTAAATGAGGTTAATCATGTTTTAAATGGTCTTACATTTAAAAAAATATTTTCTTTGCCTTGTCTGGGATTTATCTAATCCATGTTGATAACAAATGTTCCCCCCTATAAGAGTGACTATCCTTCTATTATTCTACTTCTGATATTTTCCTGTTTCCTTCTGTTCATCTGTTTCTGTGTCATGTATGAGGGCTGTCCAGAAAGTATCCAGCCATGTACTATGACGATGTTATATTGACAATGGCTAGATTTTTTTCCCAAAGAGCCCTTGGATACACAGAACTTCTTTGGAACCCTTTTCTCTATGGGAGGGAAGATTCAGGAATCAGATAGTGGGCTTCCATGTTTATAGGACAAAGCAGACTACCTCAAAGTAATCAATAAGCAGCCAGGCTCCCAGGAAGGGAGAGGAAGTGAGGGGAGTGGCCCCATAAGGAGAGCTGGATTCTGTAAATGTAGCTGAAAAAAGGCAGGTTTATCCACACTGGGAACTGGGAAGGGGAGGGTCATTCTCTGAGGCCATGCCACATTTCTGTCTGTTGTCTTTCCCATGTTCTTTTATGCATTAGGATCTTTTAATTTTAAAATTCAAATTTTGTCAAAAAGACAACAGATGTTTTTTAAATGATCTACATTTAAAGTATGGAGACAAATTTATTTGTGAACCGGAACATTTCCCAATTACATCTGATCCTGTCTATTTCCTAAGCAGACTATACTATAGGATGAACACTGGATATCCCTTTGCCATCTAATTAATGTGTTTGAGCCACACATTACATGTTGGCTGTTATAGAACTCATTCAGAGGAAGAAGGAAATTAAGACTCTTACCTGAAGAGACTGTGCTTATATCCCAGACCCGAAGCCCTTCTTTCTGACCTCCAAAGGCATAAATAAATGGCAAATCAGGGCAACAGGCAGAACAGAAGAGAACTCCCTGAGAAGGGAATAGAAAGTTGGTGGTTTCAGTCTTTGCAGAGCACCTAATCTAGAGCCTACTCCTGTCTACAAGACCCTGTGATTTGAATGGTTACTCAAAACCAACTCACCAGCATCCCTTTTGAGCCTCCTGCAAAGGGAGTTCAGTCAGGTTGGAAGATTACGAAGCCAAAGAAGTTCAGCCTCATGGACATTCTGTGAGGACGTGTGTATGCAGGTCTCTCATGTCCGTAATCAGTCTGTCTATTAGGCATTTCCTACTAAATCTAATCTGCTAAGTTTTTAAAAATTTTACTTTTTAAGCAATGATGATGATACCAGAGGTCACTATTAAATTTAAACTTTTAATGTTTTCATTTTTTACATTTTTATTACTAGATAACACATGCATGGCAGAAAATATAAATAAGAAAAAGTATAAAAATCACTCAGTGAGATAATCACTATCCATGTTTTGAGACAGGGTCTTCTAAGTTTTAAATATATTCATTCAAGCACTTAAGCATTTAAATATAAGCATGGATGGTACTATAAAAATTGCTTCTGTAACCTGCCTTTTTGTAAACATTTATACACATACACACATATATAATTTTAAATAGCTGTGCAGTAGTGAGTGTTCTTTACCTGCAATTTAATTCGTATAACTTATGGTAGGTACTCAGTATGTATTTGCCAAGTGAATGGATTTCAGTTTTTTCTAAATTTTTTGCCACTACATAGTAATCAATTTCGGTGTAGTCAGAACTAGTTATACAAAGAGGTGATAAACTGATTCCCACCAAGATTTCCTGGGATGATCCTGATTTCAGGGTAAAATAACGTGACCACTCTATTTGTGTCCTAAAACACCTTCTCTCCACACTTTCTGCTCTGACCAACCGTCAATCATGTGAGTTAGAAGAGGAATCAGATAATCACTCATTTCCCCCAAAACCATCCTAAGTCATAAAACTCACCAAATTTGGCTAAACTCAAAACTAACTTCCCCAACAAATTCATGTTCTTTTATGCAACGATGGTTCCTGGATAAAGACATACAATACAGGTCACAAACAGAAAACAATGCCCACGGAGCTTCTTACCATCTTCATGTCCCTGGAGTGGACGAGACTTGGCCTGTCTCCCAGGATGTCCCAGACCTTCACATACTTGTCTGCTGATGCAGTCACAAGACAACCCTTGATTTGACTGCTTAGATCAAGACCTAACAAAAGATAAGGCTAGTTCAGAGATTCTGACTTTGAAATACAGATTTACTTTATCATAATTTAACAAAAATGAAAGAAACACTATTCCTGCTCACCAGAGATTTCATCATTGTGTGCATTAAGTGTAAAAATGGGCTTATTTGAACGTGCATCCAAATTATATACAAAGCCATCATCTGTACTGGCCTGGGAAGAAGAAAAGATGGACAAGATCATGCTATGTGACTGTAACATGTAGCAATGGCTGAACAATATAAATCATAGTGAAAATCAGTTATATGCCTGACTTACCTGAGGAACTGATTAAAATTAACACAGAAAGAATTTACTTCTGGATAACCTGAGTTTGCTCCTACAGGGGCAAATTCAGTTGATGTCTAATAGGCAGTAGGGTCTGTGTGTGAAGCTGGGAGTGGTATGGACTAGGGTTAGAGAGGTGAAAGCACAGAGGTGGTAGTTATACCCATGAGAACAGAGGGACAGGACCTGGGAATGCAGAATGAAAAGGCCAGTGTGTTGAGGACAGGGGCCTGGAGAGCATAGCCACTTAAGATACAGCCTGAGGAGAGGCCACAGGAGGGAATACAAAAGAACGTCAGGGAAGACAAGGCAATAGGGCTTCTGAAGGAGTGATGACTGCTGTCAATATTTTGGCAAAGAGAGTCAATCAGATAAGGACTGAAAGGCGAATTACAGTGTGTTGTTACACTTTCAACAAAGGGAGAGGAAACGAACCAATTAAGAGATGGACCTGGTTAAGGATAAACCTATATAGAGACCAAGAGCAACTGTCGGTACAGGAAAAAGGGAGAAAAGAAGGACAAATGATACCGCCCTGACAATGGGGCTGTGGATGGGGACAACAGGAGGGAGGTCTCATCCTTCGACACTGGAGGGAAGACTGTAAACCATTTTACTGTGATCACTTCCCATTTCCTAAATATTTGTGGTTTCAGTACCTATGACCATTTGTTAGTTAGCAAATAACCTCAGGAAAGTGTGCTTGACTGCTGAGAGCCAGAGAACAGCACAACATTCACATACAGCTGGGACTGCATTCCTGATCTTTGTAAAAGGAATCTGGCTCAAGCACGCACCTCTGTGCACAGAGGTAAGATTCAGAGTTCTCAGAATCATTACTTCAGGAACCTTATTAAAATTGTCCACGTAGTTTAAGAAAGCTGTTTTGTAAAGAGCTCTTTCCCTTATTTACAAAGCACTCATATCTACTTTAAGAAAATTAGGAAATGTGTGGATGTATCACAATTTAATTACTTTTCCCTTCCAGATGAAAACTGGGATTTAATTTCTCCATGAATTGAAATGCCAATGGAATCTTTGGATGCTACATGGAAAACTGTCATCCTACAAACATTGAGAGTATTTATAGAAAGGTCTTATACTTATTTCTGGTCTAGGAGACTGTGCTATATTAATTAAGTAGGCTAACGTTCTCATTACCGGATTTCCATTTAAGTGCCAGGATTTAAATAAAATAGTATCTTCTGGACTGATTTAACCATTAACAACAGAAACAACAAAAAGAATAATAACCATGCTAAGTGTTTCAAAAAACACATTAATAAAATAATCAAAATCAGTAAGATAAAATGCGGCACACTTTGGAATGGTTGGAAATGAGCAAAATCATTTACATGTTTACTGTTTCTTGTGGATGATCTATTGTTCTCTTGTTAAAAGTATCTTATTTTTTTTTTTTACTCTAAAAATCTAAATACTTCACACTATTAATAGAGAAAAAGCTTTATAGAGAGTCTCTCTACAATGGAATTAAAGAAAATAAGCAATTAGTAACCGAGATGAGCAAATAAGTAACATGTATAGTCTTACCAAAAAATGACAAGGTGAGAAGTGATTCCAAGTCACTCTCTCAATCTGCCCACTGAATCGCCACACGCGATGGCTTTCATCTGGACTTCGGCAGTCGTACAAAGCCACTGACCTGAACACATTCAGGCAAAGTTAGGGTTTTAACAGTTCGATTCTTCTGTAGTGGTTTCAGTTTATTTATAATGACATGGTAATAAAACACTGTGAAGTCAAGATCTAATTATTTAAAGCCTGATTTGAGGTTCTGAAATAAAATAGAAAAGATGAATTTTCACTAACTGGTATACTCTGGTCCTGTCATTTGGAGGCAGGGGTGGCTCTAGATGTCACAGTGGCCTTGACCTTCTCCAGGTCGAATCCTCCTCCCACAAGATGAATCATCTCTATTTCTAGAGACCAGCACAATTTCTAACTACTTCTTCCCCAATAGTGCTCAGAACCAGATAACCAATTATCTCAGTCACACGGACTTTCTACAGTCAGGTTACTGTGTTGGGGCAAGTGACAGATACACTTGTCTAATTCTTCATGAATCACAAGTAAAAAATGTGGATATCACTCTTCAAAAGGATAAGGAATCAAGTTGGTTTCATTTCCCACTCCATGTGATGTTTTAGCAGAGAATAAGACAGAAGGGTACCAGCTCTGAGCCTAGGTTATCAAGAATTCTTGACATCTCTGCTTGAGTTTCTGACCTTGCCACGACCAACTCGCTAGTCCCAGGAAGATACAAAATACGAGGACATTGCCAAGTCTCCTTGGTGCCGCCTAAACAAGCCAAGATTAGCAGAGGTAGAAGCTGAATACAGCCTAGATTAGCTCAATCTTACAGAGGCACGAGAAATAAATGTTTATAGTTTTAAGTCACTGAATTTTAGGATAGCTTGTTTCACAGCAACAGTTAATTAAAAAAAACTCTAAAAACACCGTAGCTGCTTCTCAGGAACTACATTATTATGACAGAGCCACATTCCCTTGCAGACTGAAAGGCCAGAGTTGAAAAGGACAAATAAGTATAACTAAAAATTTAAACACATCAATGCCTCTCAGTACTATATTGTCTGAACATCAAGTGATACTTTTTGAATTAGTTCAAGAGGATAAATACAGCAGCAATAATTCCTGAAATACTTTCTTACTTATCATATGATCCAGAAATCAGAGTCTGTGCTTCAAATGGATGAAACTGCAGAGTTTGGACCTAACAGGAGGAAACATAAATGAATTGATGTTTGTCTGCTTTTGGCAAAACTGCCTAATACTTGGTAAGAATCAATTTGGCAGTGTTTCTATAAATTTTCCTCTTTGAAATTTAGACTGTTTTTTAATTTTTTGGGTGGTTCCCTAGCTGGGAATCAAACCCAGGCCGCAGTGCTGAGAACGCTGAAGCCTAGCCACAACACCACCAGGGAACCCCCAGAAATTTAGTACTATTTAAAGAAACAAAGGTACTGCATGATCAAAAGGACAAAACATATTTCCAAATAAAGGCTGACACTTAAAAGGCACAATATAGCATTCGCCAAATTGTGTTTGGCAGATAGCACATGTCCCTCAAATGTGAAGGAAAACGGGGAGTGGTCAGATGCACCCGGGCAATTCCACATGCTCTAAGTCCCACACAGAGCATCAGCACATTAGATCCCTGAGTTCTGCAGCAACGGGTCTGTTACTTCTTTACCCATTTGTTTACTCTGTTACCCATTTGGTGGCTGACACCTTTTCGTCCCTTTTAGGAGCCTGTGCAAACACATTACAAAGTACTAATGTTCCACTTCACCTTTCTGTACTCACTTTTGTGTCTCTCAGATGGATAATTATTAACCACCATACAGGACTTCGTGAAGACACAATGAGACAGCATGTCAAAGTACTTTGTAATGCACGAAAAGCCATATATAAATGTTTGGGATTGTCTCTAGTCAGTATTCATCTCAGACTGTTTGAAATCCCTTCTACCCACTAAATCACCATACCTTGTCTGTGTGCACGGCAAGGCTAGCTGCTGGCTTCCCCAAGGACATGTCCCATAAAACCACAGTGCTGTCAGCTGATGCACTTGCTAGCACATTTCTGAGAAAGTGAGGAAACAAATCAGATAATCTTATAAAGATCAAGAGCATTATATGTAAGAATTCCATTTATAATAGCATGAAAAAGAATAAAATACTTAGGGATAAACTTGATAAAAGAAATTCGAGATTTATGTATTGAAAACTATAAGAGATTATTTAAAGAAAGGGATATCTTAATGGAAAGATAGTCCATGTTCATAGATTGAAGACTAAATGTTGTTAAGACAGAAATATTGCCACCTACACACTGACCTGTACATTAAACCAATCCCTTTCAAAATCCCAGATTACATTTTTGCAGAAAACTGAGAAGCTGGTTTTAAAATTCATATGGAAACATAAGGGATCCAGAATAGCCAAAATAATCTTGAAAAGGAAAAGTTGAGAAAAAAAAAATCCTATTTCAAAACCGACTGAAAAGCTATTGCAATCATGTGGTACTGGGCTAAGGACAAAGATTAACAGAACGAAGAATCCAGAAATAAACCCTCAAATTTATTGGTTTTTGACAAGGGTGCCAAGATTACTGTTCAATGGGGAAAACAACAGTATTTTAAACAAATGGTTCAGGGACAATTGGACATCCTCATGCAAAAGAATGACATTAGACACCTACATCACACTATACACAAAAAATAATTAAAAATAGTTCACAGACCTACTAAATATAAGAGCTAAACCTATAAAATTCTCAGAAGTAAACAGATATAAATCTTCATGACCTTAGGTTAGGCAATGGTTTCTTTTTTTTTTTTCTCTTTCTGTATATTTTATTGAAAATGTACCTAAACTTAAAAAAAAAAAACCAAAACACTCACAGAATATACAGCATAGAAAATATAGTCAATAAAATTGTAATAATTATGTACAGTGAGAGATGGATTATTACACTTATTGAAGTAATCCCTTTGTAAGACATATAAATATGTAATCACAATGTTGTTTTGTACATCAGAAACTAATATAAAAGCATATGGCACCCAATATTGGAAAATAATTTTTGAATTAAAAAAATACAGGAGTTCCCTGGTGGTGTAGTGGTTTAAGGCTTCGTCGCTGGCGCTGTCAGCGCTGTGGCCTGGGTTCGATTCCCGGCCAGGAACTATCCACATACAAAAGAAAAACACAAAAGAAAAAAAAAAAACACAAAACTAAATAAAGTATGTTATCTATTAAAAAAAAAAAGACAAGAAACTATGTTAAAAAAAAAATACATATACCTAAGAAGAGCTGTCTACACTGCTAAGTGGGGAAGCAATATTTTTTTCTTTTTAATTCATTTTTATTGTTAAGACTTATTGGGGTGACATCTGTTAGCAAGGATTACACAGGTTCCAGGTGTACAATTCTACAGTGCATTGTCACCTTGTATAATAAGTTCACCACTCAGTGTGAGCTCTCTGTCCATCACCTTATATTTAGCTCCCCTGGCAATGGTTTCTTAGATATGACAACAAAAGTATAAACAAGAGAAACAGGTATTTTGTGTTGCAAATGATACCATCAAGAAAGATCTTATTATACGAAGCCTAAAAAACAAACGAAACCCCTTCTGAATACTATAGCCCCAAGAAGAGCACTCTAAAAAGAGTGAATTAGCAGAGAACATATACCCTGTTACTGGAAACCCTTTACTAGAAACCCAGGTCCTCACTAGTAACAACACCACTGCTCACCGCAATCCCTGACTAGGCGCCAGAGTATGGGAAGTATTAAAGCATTCTGTACTTTTTCCGTAAGAAAAGGAGAAATGAGAACCAAGGTCTAAAATAAGACGGAGGAAGAAGAGTTAAGGAACAAAGGATGTGTGAGTGCAGATGGGGCTGGACAGGTGCTGAGGGGCCCACAGGGAACTGGGGAGCAGTGGCTGGGACATAGCCGAATCTGATGCTGTTAGGCTAAAAGCAACTGTAAGGGCTTTGTCTGAACTGGGCCGGTCCTGACTAAATGGGCACATGAGTAAGATCTAATAACGAGTATACCATGCTTTTGTAAACCCACTCTTCTTTACAAATCTGAACTGTCACACTATTTACATATACTGAATTCTTACAGCAGCTGTTACTTCACATAACTGAAAGTTCGTTCTTATTGGAACAACCCCTTATCAAGTGTCCACCGCCCGGTGGATAGACAAAACGTGGTCTATCCATACAGCGGACTACCATTGAGCCTTAAAGACGAAAGAAATCCTATTCCGTGCTACAATATGGATGAACCCTGTGCTAGGGGAAATAAGCCAGTCACAAAAGGACAAATACTGTATGATTCCAGTCTTGTGAGGTACCTGGCAGAGTCATTTCAGAGACAGGAAGCAGAGTGGTGGCAGGGCTGGGGGAGCAGGGAATGGAGAGTTATTGTTTAATGGTACAGTTTCAGTTTGGAAAAATGAAAGAAGTTCTAGGGTTGGATGGTGATGATGGTTACATAACAATGTCCACTAAACTGTACACTTAAACGTGCTTAGAATGGTACATTTTAATTTTAGATTATGTCTATTTCACCTCAATTAAAATAAATCATAGTATGTTTTAAAATATGTCGGTAAGATTTTGTGAAATCTAAATGAAGTGAGAAAAATGTCTTCCGTGAAGACACGATTGTGTACCACTGGCACCGCAGAAGTCTTCCCAGTGGTGCGGAGAGGAGGGCACTTATTCACCAAATACGTAATGAGCGCCCAGTAAGCGAGGAGCTGGCAGGTGATGTGGGGGATGCCAGGATACAGACAGTACAGCTCCTGCCTTCGACAGCATGTACTGCAGGAAAGAAGAATGACACGGACACGAAGACCTGCACCACACAACGTAGGCAGGAGGTAAACTCACATGGTTATAATCTTTAACAAGACTTCAAATGTTAATTCTTTTTACCTGATCAGTTTATTCCAAGAAAGGTCCAGAATAGCATCGGTATGTCCTTCTGCTGTGGAACTCTGTAATAAATTTTTAATTTAATTACCTTTTCTATTAAAGCCC
The DNA here is from genome assembly GCA_004026885.1 of Lyroderma lyra. Taxonomy (NCBI): domain Eukaryota; kingdom Metazoa; phylum Chordata; class Mammalia; order Chiroptera; family Megadermatidae; genus Lyroderma; species Lyroderma lyra. Next base: position 108,714 of record PVJL010002577.1, on the reverse strand, counting down.
CTGCCAACCCACAATAAAACTGTTAATTTGAAAGATTCTTTAAATCTTGAGGTTATTGTTTTGCTCTTAAGCAAATTTGTTTGAAGACCCAGAAAAGGCAACATCTTGTCTCCCTATTACTTTAGAGATCCATGATAAATATTGTTTACAGAGAAAAAAACTACATTACTTCTTAATCCAGGTGTTATAATTCTAAAAATATCATCCTTCACCCCCAAACTAAGCAACTAAAAAAGCTATAGGAATACATGGATATTTAGAATTCAACATACTGAAGTCTAAATAGAAATAGTTTTAACGTTCAAAACTAGCATATTAGTGTGACTAGTTACTATATATAATGGAAGATCATTAACTGGGGAGTACACTGTCTTGTGTAAGGATGAATAATTTGTGCCAACAGAGGCTTTATGCGGTCAGAGATCAATTTTTCCTTGGATGGGCTTTTCAAAACTAGAAACTACTGTATTTGTAATGACCTGTCCTGTTCCATCCAACTGAAAAAGTGTATGTTTTCATGTCCCTCCACTCAACTCAGTAAACTTATCTGTGTCATTAGAGTTTAAATATTTATTAAATTGCTTACCTTTTTTCCTTTCTTTTTCTTCTTTTTTGATAGCTTACTTCCAAGTGTGAAGACTGGCTCTAAAGAGTCCACTATATCAAGGTCCCACACTTCAATAACGGGGGTCATGTTTCCCACAGCAATATAATTTCCTACAGGAGGAAATGATGTATTTATGATTTAAAAAACCCCTTCCAATGTACTCCACTACACTGTAGATTAACTGAGCAATGGCTTAGAACGGTATTCTCAAACTTTCATGTGCATGTACATCACTTGAATGCTGTTAAAAATGCAGATTCCGTGTCAGGAAACCTTGGCTGGGGCCCCATGTCTGCATGTCTAACCTGCTCCCAGGTGATGCCAGTGCTGTCTGGCAGGTCCTAGGACCACAGCAGAGTAACAAGGGCTTAGTCCCTTGGCCCCAGGACCCTCACTGAGGTGATGAGAACGAAGTCCCCTTCCACCTTCACGGCTGTTGTGAGGATGAGGATCAGATCAGATCACGAATGTGAATGAGCTTTGCAAATGAGATGTAAGGTTATGAGTATTATCAGACTTCACCCTCACTAAGAAGAAACAGGATGAGGCAACCCATAGTGTGCAGCTGTGGCTAAAAAGATGAACATGAACACCTAATTCTCTCTTCATTTTGCTTTTACTTGATGTTTTCTGAAAAGGGTCATGCCACTAATCTCTAGTTGGGCACAACAGAACACATCATGCCACACTATACTAGGTTTTTATGAAACCTTCACACTGTAGCCCCAAATGCGTTCAGGCCCTGTTCTTTAGCCTACAGTGGAGCAGCTACCTTTTTAACCAAGCTATGTCTGCAGACATATGGACTCAAAACAATTAAATTATTGTGTTTTAAGAATCATGTAACTACAGCTTCACAAAATAACACTGAACTCATAAAACATCAATAATTCTGAAAACATTCATGCAGAATACATAACTTATGTAGCTAGGAAAAACAACTAAGACCTAAGAACCATTTAGCAATCTTAAGCTTTCCAATTACCAGTGGAATCATCTGGGCTGGGATCGAAATTCAGCCATTCCACACTCAGAGGGTATGCAGACAGCAGTATATCATGGTGCACATAAAAGGAATCTTCTTCTTGATTATAAACTGAAAAGATTGTGAAAAGAGAATTTATTGAATCATGATAAGAAACCACATCCCACTAAAAAAAAAAAACAGATTCTCCCCATTAAACCTACAGGTGCCTCATGCTTAAAATGAGATGTAGTTTATGACATAAAAGGAGACTCCCAAGTTGTTATTGCTATGCAAAAAATTTGCACGTCTAATATACTGTCATAACCTGGTGTGCCCCCAGAGGAACCAGAAAACTGACAGAGCCCTGACATCTGCCTGACTATTCCATCTGCATGCTCACCTGCTAACAAGGTCCTATCTTCTCCCATTAGAGCAAACAAACACTCATAAGGTCTCTATAAGTAGTCATGGCGCATATGACTTTTTTCTAATACTCACTGAATTCAAAGGAATAACTACAATAAGTTCTCACATGAGAACACATACAAATCAATAATGACAAACTGTAATTGAGTTTCGATTTTTGAAATTAGGTCTTTTTAAAATTTCACCAACATGGTTTTCACTTGAGATATGTAAAAAGTTCAAAGATAACTGGGAGAATTACTTCGCATGGAAGTATCTGTTATTTAAAGCCATTCTGAATTTATAAATAGATCACAGTGGGCCATGGGATTTAAATGGTCTATTCCATGGGTTTCCTGCAGGCATTCTTAAAGACTGTGAAGAGTTACAGAAATCCAACCTAATAGAGTAAATGACAAAATAACCTAGAAGATGCCAATAATCATTAAATTTGTTTTAATTTTCAAATTGTGTAACTGTACTTCCTATAATAAAAGGCCTTAGCCTAATAATTTCTTTAAAGCTTTGACATTTTAAGACAGATGAACAGAAGATAGTTGGGAAAGGAGAGTATCTGGACACAGAGGGACTTGGCGGAGTATGTGTGCACAGAGGAAACAAAGGAGTAGAAAACACAAATGGAACTCTGAAAGTATAACATTCCAGACATCCTGAAGGTCTACTTTTAAGAAAACAGTCACTCAGTTGGTTGTTAAATTACCATATTTTGCCAAGTATAATGTAATTTTTTGCCAAATTTGTGAGGGAAAAATAAGGATGCACATTATACATGGCTAGGAAGTCGGACAATTAATTTTGTGAATTCATCCTAGAAACTGTGCTATATTCCTCACTGCTGAATATCACTAGGGTTACCTTTCCAATATTTCTATTGGGAAGCTAGGCACTAGTGCCTAGTCCACCCTTCAAAGCAATTCTGGAACTCTTTTTCTGAAATAGCCATCAGAGCTGTCATCGTACCCAAAATGTGACAATTAAGTTTGCGAACTCGCCACTGTGCACTTATGTTGGCAGCACTGTACACACAACTCAGTAAGGTGTCATAACCTTGGCAAGGTTTGTGGCAAAGCTGAATAGGACCAATTAAATTTAGGGGTGCATGGTAAGTTAAATACATCCTAACCTTGGAAGAGAGTTCCAAAATTGCTTTGAAGGGTGGACTAGGTGCTGGCATCAGTGCATAGCTTCCCAGGGGAGTACTTTAAAGGTGACCGTAGCGATATTCAGTACTGAGGTATGCAGCACTTTTTCTAGGATGACTGCGAAATTAATCGTCCGACCTCGTATATAAATGCTTTTAATTCTTTTATTTATGAGTTAAAAGTGTAACTCTAAAAATCAATAATGATATCTGTATGCAAAATAATACCCTGGAATATAATAATCAGTTTATTTTATTGTTAAATTTATTGGGGTGACATTGGTTAGCAAAAATTACATAGGTCCCAGGTGGACAGTTCTATAATACATCGTCTGTGTGTTGCATTATGTGCTCACCACCTAGAGTCAGTTCTCCTCCCATCACCATGTATTTGACTCCCTCCCTCCTCTCCCGCCCGACTCTCCCCTGATCTTCAGGTAACCTGAACTACTGACTATGTCCATGAGATTTTGTTTCTTTGTTGCTTTCAGTTTTATATTCCATATATGAGTTATGTTAAAAAAACAAATGCCAACATTCCTTTTAATACAAAAAACAAGTACCTAAACAAATAAAAATTTGAATTAAAAAATTAAAACGACTTTTTTCTTGTAAGTTGGGGCCAACAAACGTGGGAGCACATTTTTACACAGGAGCCCATGATACATGGCAAAACACAGTAATAAGTATTGATGTTAAAATACATTTGATTTAAAGATTCAAATAGAAAAGAAAAATTCCAATAATTGCCACTTCAAAGTATTCACCTCTAGCTTTGATACAAACATTCGCTGAACTGGAAAAGGTGACTAACACATTCTGGTTCCTAAAGAGAAATGTAGCCCTCTGCACAGAATTTTTATGAAGAAAATAAAATGCATTACAAAAGGGGAAATATTTGAAATGGTTCTGGAAAAAAACAACAAAATGCAGGATAAAAACCTGTCTATTGAGTATAATCTTTGCACATAAAGAAAAAGTAGCCAGAAAGGAGATGGAGTAAAAAGCCAGGGCAACGAGTTACCTTAAGAGTGATGGGATTATGATTTTTTTCTTGCGTTTTTATATGGTTTTATGTCCAGGTTTTCCCTAATGGGGGGAAAAAGTGAAAAACTGGCAAAAATGTTTAAATAAAAGATTAAAAACCTCTGTTAGAACATTCCAGGCCTATTTCCATAAAGTCAGGTACCTAAGTGACATATCAGACTCCACATGCCCAGGACAATAACCAGAAAATCAGTAGAATGTAACCATGAACCAATGTAAACAAGAGAAGGCAGGATCTGGTGCCTAACAATTCGTAATAGTTACTATTATGATTATTATTTTACTATCACTTACGTAGACTAGAACCTTCTAATAAGGGATGTATTTCACTTACCATGCACCTCTAAATTGCACTGGTCCTGTTCAGCTCTGCCACAAACAATGAGATTGTCATTGGGTTTAATCAAGAAATCTTCACGTTCATATTGCTCCTAAGTGGCGAGAAAAAAGTCAAAAGCTTCACCAAAGCTGCTACTGGGTGAGGTTTTCCAAACACCTGAGGAGTATAATTAGGAAAGTCGTGTAAATATGTACCGTGTCTTTCAGAGTCACGTAGGGATCCTGATCATTACTCCCATAGACTGTAAGACCCAAGAGAGATTCTCCAAGAGTTTCCGTGTCTGGAAGAATTCATAAACTGAAATGAGTAACAGTCATTTGGACAGAAGCATTTTTTCCCAAAGCATCCTTTTTTTTTTTTGGCCTTTTTTTGGGTATGTGGGTAGCTCTCTAGATGGGAATCGAACCCAGGCCACAGCACTGATAGCCCCGGAGCCTTAAGCTACTACACCACCAGAGAACTCCCAAGCATCCTATCTTTAGACTTAGATTCAACTATTTCGTAACTAACTCTGGATCATTCATAGTTGGAAAAGGAAATAATGGATAATAATAAACAGGAATTTAAAAGCTATTTAAGTTTGACCTTGAAATACATATCTGATAGTCTTAGAAATCACGATCTTCCAATAAAAGAACTAAATCAAACTGTGAAGCCCTTAGAAAGTATTAGAACTCTGTTCAGATTCTTTAGCTTAGTCTTTGTAATCACTATTCAAAAGTGCTACAGAGAGGTGGCCTTGAGGTGGCCACCCTAAAACAAAATCACCCTAAAACACTGGAATCACATGGAATAAGTAAGCGTTGCCTGGTCAAGTAAAACTGAAAAATGAAGGGCTTCACAAGGTTAAATGAGTTTCTTTATTGCAAGATTTTTCAGAACCTCTGATATGCTAATTTTCATTATGAATCTGAAAGAAGGGATATATATGCCTTTTTCACTAAATTTACCTCAAAATGGAATTCTTTTATGGCATAGCAGCAAGGGTGACATATAGTTAACCAAGTAACATAGAATTCAGGAAAAGGCAGGTCGACTTAACTGTTAGGGAAAGCTACTTTAAGGAGCTAGGTCTCATAGGTCTTAAACATCTGATAGGCAACAGAGATGGGAATTTCTACTGAGAAAGATGGAGCCAATGACCTGCAGGGTGTGGAGAAGATTAAGGAGCAGTTTCTGCATGCCATCTCTCCAGGCTGTTAGCTCTTCCTTTCTGCATTCCCATGGCACTCTGTCCTAGCAGGATGGTTACAACCCAGAGTCCAATGGAACAAACTATCCTCTTCATCTTATGAAGTGTACAGATTATCTCCAATTTACGAAGCTTCAACTTAAAATTTTCAATTTTCTGATGACGCAAAAGCGACATTCACTAGAAACCAGCCAGGCTAAACTATGATATTTGGTAGGTTAGGTGTATTAAATGCATTTTCAAATTAAGACATTTTCAACTCAGGAGGGATTTATTGGGATGTAAGGCCATCGTAGCTTGAGGAGCTCCTGTACATGAAAGGATGAAGGGTTTAGAGCAAGCTTGCCCAACGCCCTGCCACATGCGGCCAACACCAATTTGTAAACTTTCTTAAAACATTATGAGATTGTTTTGCAACCTTTTTCTTTTTCTTTCTTTTTTTGTTTTAGGTCCTCAGCTACCATTAGTATCAGGGTTATTTCATGTGTGGCCCAAGACAATTCTTCTTCCAATGGGGCCGAGGGAAGCCAAAAGGTTGGGCACCACTGTGTTAAGAGCCATAGCATGTTCAAACCTCAACTCCATTATTCACCAATCATGTGATACGGGCAAAATTTGATCTTTGTAAGCCCAGTTTTCTTTTCTGTACAATGGAGGTAATTAATTCCTTTCTTATTATTGCAGATAAAGAAAAATGAGTTATAAATTATTGTATTTACTACTTACAATAAAATTACTATTTTTTTAGATCTTAGATTAGTGGGTTAGAGCTTCTTTTCTATTGAGGGAATGTTTTTCCTTCTTTATTTTTAACTGTGCTAAAATATATGTAACATAAAATTTACCATCTTAACCATTTTTAAGGGTATAGTTCAATAGTATTAAGCACACACACTGTTGAACATCCAATCTCCAGAACGTTCTGCCTTTCAAAACGGAAACTCTATACCCATTAAATAACATGCTACCTGCCCAAGCCTTGAGCCAGCTTATCTGACACAAAGAACAACAAAAACCAGAGTAAAGCTTTGGAACACTAGAAGCATGACCTAATGCACTGAGTTTGAGATTAAAAACAGGAAGAAGAGAATGAATTCTAACCTGGATCACCTTCCTCATCATATTTATCTAAGTCATACTCCGCCAGCTCATCATCATCCAGCGTCCTGTCATCCTCTGGGTCACCATCCTCCAGAGGCTCCCGTGGTCGTGCCTGGGTACGGGCACTCTGCATGCCATGGTCTGAAGGATCGCCTGTCTCCTCTTCATCACTGCCACCTTCATCTCTACACCAATGAAGGAAGGAAAAGAAACCACCCAAATGGCACCACTCAATAACAAGACCACCCTGTCACCATTATTTAAGATTTACATTTCATCTGGAATTTATGACAAACATCAACATTCCTCAACTTACTGTAATTTTTCCTTTGCTTCAGCAATAAGACGTTTTACCTCTTCTTTACTAAGCTCTACCTACAAGAGAACAAACGTTTCATTACGATACATATAGTTAAGGAAATCACTACACAGTGGTATCTCGGTACTTGTTAATTGGTTTCAGGAGGCGCGGTGAGTACTCAACACATTTTTCCCATAAGGAATGATGTAAATAAATGTAATGCATTCCCAAATCAAAAATACACAAAATGACCACAGAAGCTAAGGTAAGACTGCAAGGGCATGTGCACAGGGCAAAAGCAACCACACGACTAACACATGACCCCATTTCAGCTGGAAAGGGTAGCGAGTCACGAGGCAATCGCCACGGACAAGTTCCAGCTTGTGCGTTGAGTATCAAACAAATGATGAGCACCAGAACAACATTTTTTCATCAAAGTGCATCAAATATCAAATTCGAGGAGTTTCAAGGCAGTCCAGTACCAAGGTATGACTGTAAGTCTTTGAATTAAAAAGAAGTTTGCAAATGAGTGCAAAATACAACTTGAAGAGATATCAAGAAATCGAACATCAATCCACACTCTCTAAATTTAATATAATTGGAGTTTTCACAGGTCCTTACAATTAAGGTATCTTCCCACCTGAAACTGTTCAAAAATGATATTCAGTCTACACTACCTCTTTCCAGTCTTTCCAAAAAAAGACTATTAAATGGCTTCTATGGAAACCCATCTCAATTTCTTCCAATTACTCTCTTTCTTGGCCATTTCTCCCCTTTTTCCCTTGGGTATTCTTAAATTACCCCTGTCTTGGTCCTCTGCTCTTTTCCCTGTTATCACAGGCAAGTATTCACTCATCATGCTGTCACTTCCATGCAAACCTCATTCATTCCCAAGACTAAAACCCCCACCTCTAAGCTGATTACTCTAAACGTCCCCTTTTCTAGCCCTATATTCCAGTTCCACTTTCCCAGTTGCCTATGAGTCTCTCCATTTGGACATCTTGCTCAAAAGTGAAATAATTATCTTCAAATTGGCAGTCCTTCACCTAATCAATGCTTCAGTACCTTTTAAAGCACCCCCATCCCTGCTACACTGTAAGTTCCTTGAAGACATTGACCCAACTGTCATTGTGTGCTTAAATACATAGTTGAGTGCTCAGCCTATGGCACGGATGCTTGATGACAGAGACGAATGAATGAATGAGTGAATCAATCAATCCATCAGTCACCCAGTTTGTACCAAAATGCCTTTAGTAATATGGAAATCCTCTTGAGGGATCACACTCTATTGCTGGATAGCTCCAGAAACTAAAGGTTAAGTTTATTTAAACGATACTTATTTCTCTAATTTCTCTTAATGGTCTGTTTTCTTTCTAGAATTTTGTAGAATTCAATCTCCTCTTTCTATAAACTCTCCAAGCAATGGTTCCCAAACTCATATGTACATTAGAATCACATAGGAAGTCTTTTAATAATTTCAGGATACCCTTCAGACTAATTAAATCATAATACTTGGGAGTGGGGCACGGACATCAGTATTTTTTGAAGCTCCCCAACTGGTAACAAAGTGTAGACAATGAGAAATTCGAAGGGCTTTATGTTCCTTTTTAATAACAACTGTTAGCTCCCTCAATAATTTTTAATGTGAGATAATTTCCCGTCCTTATTCTATACATATGTGTTAAGTGCTGACTGTAAGCCAAACACCAAAGAAAATGGTGAATAAAACAAACACAGCTGTGTCTTGAGGAACTTACATCTATTGGGGCTACTCCAATCTCTCATTCCTGTTAATTTTTTGTCCCAGTCACTTACATTCCTAACACCTTTCTTATCTCTGTCATCAGTGTCCCAATTACACTCAAACCAACACACCAATTCCCTTCTTTCACAGCACTTATTCCTACGGATATGCACACGTCAACTCCATAAAGGCAGGGGCTTTTTCTGTTTTGTTCATGCCTACCCCAGGACCCTCAGCAATGCCTGGCACGCCAAAAGCACCTAAAGTATCTGTTGAATAGTTCAAGTAATCTTCACCTCTGCTCCACACTCAGTCGCTAACTCCTGAAGGTTTTTCCTTCATGTGTCACGTTTATCTTTCATCCCCACTGCCACACCAATACCTCACTTGGAATACTGTTAGACATTCTTAATTCAACTCCAGCTTCACGACATCGTAGTCTCCACGCCAGTTTTTCTATACCACAGCTCTGATCCTGTTTACTCCTCTGATCGCCGAGCACAGGAGTGGAAAGTGGACTCTCCCATATATGCTCCCTCTTCCCGTTATGCTTGAAAATGCATTGGGGTCTGGTTGAAGCAGCGGTGTCGTCAAGAAAGCTTTTGGCGGGATTTGCGACTCCAATCAACAACCTGCCCCTTTCTAGCCCAGGAGGTTCACGTGTGCGTGAATGTGGGGTTGGGGCTTGACTTGGGGGAAAGGACCGCGAGGAGGGGCGGTTCCGGACTCCCCAGGCCCTCGGAGCCGCAGCCCTAGTAGAATAATTAGGCCCAAACCGACCTCATCCCGGCTAGTCACCCCAGCCAGGCCAGGGCCGCGTGTTCTGAGGCCAGGTTCCCCACGCGGGCCTAACCCTGGGTGCTGCAAAGAGTCCGCTCCCTCCACCTCCCAGCGACGAGGTCTTACCTTGTCTGGAGTCTCTTTAGCCACGCCGCAGCGGACCCAGGCCACGCACGTCACCTGGCGGCTGCGATTCATGGTCCTCAGTTCGGGGACGCCACACGCCAGACACTCGGCCACAGCGGGACGGGCAACTCCGCGGCTCACGGACCTGCAAGCTCACCAACCAGAACAGGGTTGCTTTCAGGAGAAAGCGCAGGCGCAGATACTACTTCCTGTCAACGTCGGCGTGTGCTTCTGACGTCATTTGAAGGCGCCGAATGGGAAAGGGGTAGGGAAGGGGTTGGAAGCGGAAGAGGGTGCAGCCGTGCGAGGAATCCACGTGTGTTTTACTGTGCTGAGTGGGGTGACGTGAATGGGCTTTCCATCATCACTTTCCCGCATGTGATGATGTTTGCAGGTTTCATGGAGATAATAAATAAATAAAATTGGAACTGTAGGGGTCAGTTACAGAGGCAAGTTTTACTTGCAGTTCCATAGACTTCGAACTGATCAATGGTAACAGTTTGTGGGATTTTTTTATTTTAAAGCTGTCTCCAAAATGCACTTGTCATTTCAAGGAGATACTTCTGCGGTTACGTTTCATTACATTCTTGGATGTTACTTTTTTCACCTTAAAACATTTAGCACCTATTATAGACTAAGTTCACAGTACTGATTGTAGCAGTAGAAAACACAGTGCTTGTAAGGTGCGAGGCACTGTTTTAAGTGCCTGATACTGACTTGGTTACTTCTTAACTCTTACCCCATTTTACACACGGAGGTACATTAATTGTTTTTCCCAAGGTCACACAGCTAGTAAGTAGTATAGCTAGGATATGAACCCAGGTACTGTGACTCCAGATGCTGGCTATAATCTGTTTCTTATGCTTCTTAGCATAGGTCAGAGTCATCTATTGGAAAATGCCACTGGCGCGAGGACTTTAGAATGAAAAGTCTTAGCATCCCAGAAAGATCTGAGTTTTGATCTCTTTCTTGGCTGTGAAACCCTGCCCAGGTCATTTCCTCTCTCCGAGTTTGCACCTGTCTCCTACCTCCGAGACAGGCAGGCAAAAACAGGAGACTGGCTGCTATGGGGAACAAGTGGTGGCAACAATAAACTGCAAGTACATGGCCTTCCCCAGTTGCATTGTGAAAGTGGGCTGTCCACCTGAGAGGTCAACTTGTGAACAATTTTACAACAAATTTGTCTTCACATGCAGTATTTTATTTGGTTCTAACAATGCTGATGAAACATGATAAAAAAATTGCCTCCATTTTAAAAATGAGGAAGTTAAAGTTTATCAGTGGTATAAACCTTTACTACCTGAGATCACACATAGAGTTAGGAACTGACAGAACTACAACAAAACACCACCAGCTCCATACACTCACCCTAATGCCCTTGTCCTCTACCAGCCTGAGGAGGGATCATCTCAGGAGTGAATTGCTTATAATTTTGGAAGACAGAGTATATGTTCATTAGGGCCTCTTCCAGTGCTGTTTCTCTAAACTAATTCTTCTGTGGTTTCTTTGCTTTGGGTTCATTTGTATTTTTCAGAAATGGCTGTTATAATCTCTTCCTTCACACGTGTTTGTGTACAATATGATCTTGATACTCCCCCGTCAAGACACAGAGTCTAATTCTCTCCATCCCCCACCTTGAATCTGGGTAGGTGTATGATTAATTTGACCAATAAAGTATGACAGAAGTAACACTTCTAATGTTAGGCCATAAATGGGATGAAGGTTTTGCCTTTTTTTTCTTCTTTTTTCCTGAAGGAGTTATGTTTGGAGCTTTGAGCTACTATTATAAAAGCTTTGACTATCCTGAGACCACTATGCTGTAAAGAAGCCAAACCATATGGAGAGGCCACATGTGTGCTCCAATAGACAGCCCTAGTTTTTTGAGTCAACTCAGACATATAAATAAAAGAGCCTGTAGCTCAAGCTTGTCCAACCTGCAGCCCATGGGCCACATGCATCCCAGGATGGCTTTGAATGTGGCCCAACACAAATTCCTAAACTTTCTTAAAACATTACAAAAATTATGCACGGACCTTTCTTTTTTTTCTTTTAGCTCATCAGCTGTCATTAGTGTTGGTGTATATTATGTGTGGTTCAAGACAATTTTTCCAATGTAACCCAGGGAAGCCAAAAGTTTGGAAACCGCTGCTTTAGATGATTCCAGCACCCACTGATTCACCTCCAGCCTTCGAGCCTTTCTAGCTGAGGCTTAGAAACTGTGGAGCAGAAATTAACTGTCTCCACTGTGCCCTGCCCAAAATTCTGACCCCCTAGAATCTGTGAGTTTAGTTAAATGGTCGTTTCAAACCATTAAATTTTTCTTATCCTTCCATTATTTTGTTATTATGGTAATATATACATAATATAAAATACATCATTTTAACCATTTTTAAGTATATAGTTTAATAGCAATCAGTACCAAACCACTAACTTTTGAGGTCATTTTTTAATGCAACAATAATAACTGAACAGGCAAGAAACTGCACTATATTTAGAGTAGAGCACATGAGCTGATTTATTAGTAGAGGCTAATTTATTAACATCTGGCTGGGCTTAGCCAGGTGTGCACACCTGGTACGTGGAGGTGGGCTGATGTTTGAGTATTTGCCTCTGGATCTGTTCCCTCTGAGGGATGTCCCCTTATGAGCCAGCTGCTGCTCTGCAATGGTGCCTGGTACAGAGAGGGCACTTGATAAATATTGGTTAAATGGATGAATAAATAATAGAAGGTAGACTAAGACTCTGGTTATTTTGGGCCTCCTAAATTTACACCCTTTATTGGGCTTATAGCTGACATTCTGCCACTTCAACCCAAGCTATGAATTCCCTTTAAAAATGAAAATTCAACTGCAGTTGACATTATTAGTTCCTTGTAACAGGAATGGAAAGAGATCGAGCTTAAGTAATTCTGTTTCTAAGCCTGATTCTTGGAAACACTGATGAGCATATTTGACTTAGAAAAGTCTCTTCGCCAGAGGCCAGAAAAAATGTACATGGTAGCATGTTGGCTATTCTTAGAGCTAAAGGTCCCAGAGGATTGGGATCCGGCCCATGCCAGGCTCTCGCTGTACCCCCTAGCTCAGTGCTGTGTGTAATTAGGCTCACGAGCATTATTTCTGAGTGGCCTTGAGTGCTAGGAAGTGAAGTCTGTGGAATCCTCCTCCCCCATTGTACTAGGCTCTGCTTTGTGTCCTTCCTCTAGTTAACCCTATAATATTGGCTGATCAGGAATTGAAGGAATAATAATAGCCACCAGTTACTAAGTGCTAGAGACTTCTACCATCAACAGATTATACCGTGACAAAATCAGCTGTACCAAAAGGAAACTCCTTTTCTAGAACTGAACTTCATTTCCATTTTCATGAGAACAGGAACCATGAGGGTTTTGTTACCAGCTTAGAGCTAACACCTTGCATGGTGCCTAGCACAATAAATGCCAATAAATACTTGTTGAATAAAGGAATGATATCAGACTTCTAAACTGATGTCCAAAGGCATTAGGCACTTTTCCCAGTGTCAAATAGTTGGTAAATGGCAAGACACTGTCCTGACTCCTTGCACAGAATCCTTCATTCTGTGCCACAGTTTTCTGACTGAATCATTCATTTGTTCCTATCAGGACTCTTGAGTGACAGATAACCCAACTCAAACTGCCTTAGGCAAGATATGGGATCACCATGCTTAGATGACTCAAGAATCCAATTACATGAATAGCTTCAGGCACAGTTGGATCCAGGCGCTTAAACCATGTCCTTAGGACTTGACCCCTCTCTTCTGGTAATACTTGCAGCCTACAGTGAGAGCACTTGCCTGTCTCCTCATTTCTCTCTGTCTCATTTGTCTCCTCATTTGGAATGGTCACTTGCTCATTCCTGAACCGGTCATTGTGGTCAGGAGAAAGTGACCGTGGCTTGGCTGGGGCTGAGCCATGGGTCCAGCTCCAGAGCCCAGGAGGGAGGGAGCCAGCTATTACATGAAGCACGTGAGTGAGGATGGGGAAGGGAGGACTGTCTAGGAGAAAATGAGGTGTTGCTCCCAGGAGCGGGCTGGCAAGAACAAGTTCTCAGGACATTCACCAGGCATTTTGTCTGCCATCTTTGTGCAGAGGTCTGTTGGGGAAACTAGAAAGATGAATAGGACACGGTCCTTCCCCACCATGGAGTTTAGGCGCTAATGGGGGATCAGAAGTATTGGGTCAAGGAAAAACTAAACCAGGTGTGCAAGCAGATCTAATCGCAGCAAGCTGATTGGTGACTCACCCTGCTCATTGTCCCATTGTAGGTGACAGGTGAGGTTTCTGATCATTCAGCTTCTACCAGAAATTGCATTTCCCAGATGAATGACACACTCTAACCTACATTTTCATGTCATTCAATCTCCTGTGTGTAGAGTGTGTGATGGTGGGGTGGTGTGTGCGGGAATGAATGTAAGGAAACCCATTTGGAGATTATTATATGGCTAATCTAGGGGAGACCATGTAAACTGGACTAGAGGAAGGCTGACTATGAGATTGAGGGAAGTGGAAACAGATGGCATCTCCTGATGGCAGGGTCTGTAAAGACTTTGTGGCCATATCTAATCTACCACAGATGAGAAGACTGAGGCCCAGACAAAGGATATGACTGATCCATGACCATGCATCATACAAGAGACAAGATGGGGGTCAGAGTCCAGGCCTGCTGATGTATGGGGTTCTCTCCACACCCACACAGCCTCCTTTGGAAGGGAAGGCAGAAATGGGAAGAGGGAAGGCTTCCATGAAATCAACTGCATCCCCGCCATCCCAGGCCCCACCTAGGTGGCATAAACAGAGATGTCTGAGGGGACAAGGAGATGGATCCAATTGTCCACAACAAGCTGAGAAAGGATGGATGGGTAAAGGTTTTGAGATCCCTGTTCAAGATGCCAAGAGAGAATGACTTGATTTTATTTTAAAGGATGCTAAAGGTGAGTTCTGGGCTCCTCCAGCCCGTCGTTGGCCAACATCGGTCTTCGCACTGGTCAGGCCAACTGCATGCTGGTCACATGTTTGTCTTCTCCACTAGATGGTGTCTGATCCGTCTTAGTATTCTCAGAGCTTGGTGGACAAACATTTGAGGAAGAGATGGGGTAATTACATCTCTGGGCGCTTTTTTTTTTTTTTCTTTTTGGTATGTGGGTAGCCCCCTGGCTGGGAATCAAGCCCAGGCCATAGCACTGACAGCACCACTGCTGAAGCCTTAAGCCACTACACCATCAGGGAACTCCCTCTGGGCTCTTAAGGGTGGCATGAATGGAATTGTGTAGGTGCATTGCAAAAGCAGAGAAGTCGTCAGATTCTAATCACAGCGTCCGTAACTGCAGTGATTATTGTTGTATCACCATGCCTGGCACAGAGTAGGTGCTCAGTAAATAATTATTGAATGAATGAATGAATGAATGAGTGAGTCAATGAGTGAACCTTCTGAATCCTTCACTTAATGAGTCAGATTCATGTCTCTAGAGAAAGTGGGAACCCGTGAATGCAGAGAGGTGGCTCCACCTAGTGGACAATACACGATTATGCCACGAATTAGAACATGTTCTCCTACTTAAAAAAATTTTAAAAAGTTTTTTTCAATTACAGTTGACATACAACAATATATTAGTTTCAGATGTACAGCATTGTGATTAGACACTTATGTAACTTACAAAATGATCCCCCCTGGTAAGTCTAGTACCCCCCGGAACCATATATGGTTATTAAAATGATTTCCTATGCTGTACTCTATGTCCCTGTGACCATTTTTGTAACTGGCAACTTGCAGATCTTCATCCCTTCCCCTTTTTCACCCAGCCCTCATTCCCCCTTGCATCTGGGAACCATCGATGTGTGCTCTGTATCAGTGAGTCCGTTGCTGTTCTGTTTGTTCCACGCTTGTTTTGAACTGTAGCTCTAAGTGCTCGTTCCCACTTCACCCATTTGGGTACGGACCAACAGGAATGGCCGCAGAGCCCTACAGGTGAGCGAAGGCTGTCTGGAGTCCTGACATGGGAAATTTGAGAACGATGTTGGTCAGCGATAGAGGGGGGCAGATTTATGAAATAGCTTAGAGCAGCTGATGTACAAGAAGCGGGACTATGCGTCCAGAGGCCTGTCACTAGTTTGCTGTGTGGCCTTGGGCAACCAGCTGTTCTCTCTGAGCTTCAGTGTTATCCTCACACAGCTGTGTAGCCTGTGTCCCTCGGGGCTAATGCTCAGATCCCAACACAGCCTCACTGGACACATGGGGACCACCAGGCCCACGTTACAGCTGAGGAACTGGCGTTAGATTAATCAAGGAGCCTAAGACCTCACAGCTAATAAGGGTCAGACCAGGATTTGAATTCATATCTGCCTGACTCCAGGGCCCATCCTGTTGGCATTGCACTGCAGCGCCTCCTTAGATGTTCTCTAATGCCATTCTGTGCTTCTATACAGCTTGAAACTGTGTCTGTCCTTTCGAGACGCTGTACATGAAGTCCTCACTTAGTGTCACCAGTGGGTCCTTGGAACTGCAGTGACAGGACATCTAATAACACCAATTTTAATTGATATAAACAAGAGTTTAAGTTCCTCTGGCATCTCATCAATGTATAGTGAAATGACATTGAATAAAAGGACATTGTTCGAGTGCCTGCTGTAAAACAGAAGAGTTAAGGGTGTGGCCTCTGGAGCCAAACTCCCGCAGTGTGAACGCAGATTCTACTCACGTGCCTGATTCTGCTAACAGACACAGCTTCTCAGGTGTGTGACCTCGGGCCATCACTTCATTCTTCTCCGCCTCGGTTTTCCCGTCTGTAGTGGGATTGATAACAACAAAGGGTGTGTGTTGGCAGCACTGTACAAACAACGTGGTAAGGTGTCATAACCTTGGCAAGTTTGCGAACTTAATGGTCAGAATCTGGGGACGACAACAGCACCGATGGCCATTCCAGGAAAAGAGTTCCAATATTGCTTTGAAGAGTGGACGAGGTGCTGGCTATGTGTCGGTGCACAGCGTTCCAAGGGGAGGACTTCAAAGGTGACCGTAGTGACATTCTGCAATGAGGTACGTAGTACTTTTTCTAGGATGAGTTTGCAAAATTAACTGTCCAAGCACACACGCACGCGCGAACACACACACACACACACACACACACACACACACACACTTAACTCAATACTCCTCAGGATACCCAGTAAGTATTTATATGTTTTAACTATAAATATATGTTTCCACATATACATATATAAATATGTAAGTATATATTTTAAGTATTATTTTCTGCCTTTAAACTTTTGCTGCTCTTTATGACATAACCTTGAAGAACTGTAAATTTAGCTCTTTTATATTTTTCCAAGTAAGGCCTATTTCTAGTTACAGAGACACACGACAGGACTGAAGGAAAGAGGAATGTCACTGTGCACTTTTACGGTTGTATCCCACTACAGGACAACCCTGCCTGTAGGGTACTCTGAATTAATAAATGAATTTTATACACATTGTAGTTATATTGTGAAGGGTATGAGTATATTGCATTCCATTATTCGGGGATAGAAATATTCATTTCTCATATGAAATTGTTTAAAGGGAAGAACATTTTATAATCTCATTTTTCACCTTTCTTCATTTTTATACTTGGAGATTTCACATGACTTGGGTTTCTCTTAATCTCCCAGAGGCCCCGATCAGTGCCAAGGTCACAGGGCTGGAAGAAGCCAGACCCCAGAAATTCCTTGGAGATCTCAAATATAAGTGGGCAGGTCGTGCTTTCTGAGGAGACCTGGATAACACAGGTGGAGAGGCTCTGGGGTGGGGAGCCTTTGCATGTTGACTCATCTGTGATTCAGGAAACTACGTGAGCAAATACTGACCTGTAGTCTTTCAGTACCACCATGCTCAACCCTGAACGGAGACTGACACCCATCTCCCTAGAGTAGAACGTCTCAACTTCGGCACTACTGGCATTTGGGGCCAGATAATTCTTTGGTTGGGAAGTCTGTCCTGTGCATTGTAGGAGGTTTAGCAGCATCTTGGCCTTTGCCCTGCAGATACCAGTTGTGACAACTAAAAATGTCTCCAGATCTTGCCAAATCTAAAGACAGGCAGTTTGCTAAATCAAGTCCCAGTCACGTGGCTGGTGCCCCTGGTCAGCTATTTTTGGAAAAGACCATGATGATGGTTTGTGTGCAAGGGTAACTGGGGTGGGAGGTTGGCCTTGAATTGTGTGGATAATTGATACATTATTCTCCACGCTGCATTGTAGGCAGGGCCTTGGGCTCCTCTGGATGAAAGAAGTGCTGCTTTGTACCAGCAAAAAGGTCACGTTTCCTTAATAGGGATAGGGAGATAAGATCTGAAGGCTGAAATCCTAGGAGTTTGGGGGACTCTGTAAAAATTCGTTTCCTGCCCTGCGAGTGGCCTGTCTGTCCCACCTGGGACACAAACTGCTTTTGGCAAATCTCAAGTATGTGTATGTGGTTTTATAAAAAGCCTTTGATTTCCTGTGTCATCTTTCCCCAGAATGGAATGGTTTTTTAATCTAATGCGTGATAAATAAAAAACCAAACAAACTTATTCCTAAAGTTGTCAGCAGCAGTAGGGGGCTGGAAAGGGTGATTGCATATATGAGCACAGCAGCCCCCCTGGCGAGAGACAGCAGGAAAGAAGCCATCCAGTGGGTGAGAGATTCCCCAGACATTGTCCGCAGGCTTGGAAAACAGCTCACACTTGTAGTTGGGGAGACATTACTGGCAGTGGAAGGATGCACAGATGACTGCCAGAAAATGTCTCAGAGAACGTGGAGGTCTCAGAGTGACTTAGCACAGCTGAATAAACAAAACGGTTCAAGCATCTTCTCCCACATCCCGCACCGGTCCACTCCCCACATCCTGACCCTGTAGGATTGTCTTTTCAGGCATGTTTTGGAGTCTCCTTCAAGCGATGCTGAAGAGCCTGGTGCAGTCAATGAGACCTGCATGCCTGAGACTTCAGTGTGCTCAGCAGTCACTTGGGCCCCTGGTTAGAATGCAGATTCTAGGGCAGTAGGTGTAGGGGGTGAGATTCCGCAGTCCAGTAAACGCCCACTGAGGCCAAGGCTACTGTCTGGGGAGCTCGCTGTGAGAAGCAAGGGAGTGGGGAAAACTTCGGGAAAGCTCCCCAGATGGGGAGACGGTGGTGGAGCAGAAAGTTACGCTCCTTGCCGGAAGTTGCCGCCAACCAGGTGAGTGGAGTGTGGGGCTGGTGCTCTTGGCTCCCAAGCCACTCCCTGTTCAAGTCCTGTGCTGCTGCTCTCATTCCAAGTAGCAGGAGAAATAGCAGCTGGACTGCAATTCACTCTTTGGACCATCGATGGACAGTGGAAGAACTTTACCCAGTCATAAAGTCCCTCCGCTTACGTTGCATCCTACCTATTAGGCCTTCCACTTCTCCCCTTTAACAGAGCTGAGTGGCGACTGAGTAGTGAGATGACTCGCACGCTATGAGCCTGAGGCGAAGGCCAGGCCATCTAGCTCAAGGTCGACATTTCTGAAAGCCACTTTGAGGACCCCTCCTCGCAGCTCGGCCCGTGCGTTGTTGTGTCTTGACTTCTCTCTGTCTTGGCATCCAGGCTATTTACCTGTTTCCCGTTTTTGTTATGAAATGTAACAAAAAGCCACGCACATACCGGGCTTTCTCGAGCTGCCCCGGGCGCTCGCTCCCCTGAATACAGATGTTTGGAAGATGAAGGTGCTATAGGTACAGCCGGAAATGGGAGGAAGCAGACCTGGGTTTCGGCTTCCTCCAACTGACCCCCTTTAAGAAAACACCACCCCCACAAAACCACCTCCAAGGAGAAAGGAGAATGCAAGCTCGAGGAGTTTACAGTCGTTCGTTCTCGGGCCGCTTCCGAAAGGTGGCAGTTGAAACCAACCTTTGTTTTTACAGCATGGACGTTTGTATTGGCAGCTTTCTCAGCAGCAGGAAGTAAGTGAACCTCTCCACCTCCACGTGGAGGTCAAAATAGGAAGCCTGGTTGGTGTGTGGCAGGAACTGGGCCCCGGAACAAACCTCCCTCCTCAGAGGGGATGAAGGCAGCCTCGGAGGCAGGCTCAGGCGCTGGGGGCCTTGTCTCCAAGCGCTAAGAAGTGTCCGAGTCTTCCAGGGCTTTCTCAGCTCCAACAAGGGGCGAGAAACCAAACCTCCCAATCTCAGATTGCTTCCTGTGTCTGGAAAGAGGAAAACATCTGATTTTGCATCAACACAGCCACTCCCTGATCCCCACCCCTGCGGTAATGGAGAGCAAGTCTTGGAGGCCAGGAGGTACCTTTTCAGAGTGTCTCCGGGTAAGTGATGCCCCTCTCTGAGTCGCTGTTGGGGTGAGATCAGCCTTTGTGGAACTTTCCCCAGACGCTTTCTCTATTTATCAGCTGAGGAC
Source organism: Lyroderma lyra (assembly GCA_004026885.1). Lineage (NCBI taxonomy): Eukaryota > Metazoa > Chordata > Mammalia > Chiroptera > Megadermatidae > Lyroderma > Lyroderma lyra. The sequence goes on along the minus strand of PVJL010002577.1, from coordinate 88,544 downwards.
CCAGGTCAGTGCGACTTTGGCCCAGTAAAAGCCAACATTCTGATTTGGGAGAGGTGTGGGTTCAGAGGCATGACAGGCCAGTCCTGGCTCCTGTTTGACACATGGTCCTACCGAGCATGATCACAACAATCGGTGACCTTGGCCGGTTTGCCAAAGAGATGTGGGGGCGGTCCTAGGGGCGGTGGGTCCTCGGAGGCTATCTGGCCATTTCGCTCCACACCAAGAGTTGGCAACTCGGTCCCCAGGTTGTATCTGCATGTCAGGGAACCCATTTCCTCATCTCTGTCCCCAGTGACAATCAATACTCATTAAATATCAGTCTTTTGGAAGTGAAGCCTTATACCACTCAACACCCCTTTTGTCCCTCCAAAAAAACACAAAAACTAACACCTGGAGGACATTGACCTTATATAATAGCTCCCCACAGGTACACGCGAGTGACCTTTGAGCCCACCAGGGTTCCCTTTTTTTCTCAACAGTGATCTGAGTGGTCATTTTTTGAAAGCAGTGGAGTGGACAGATGGTCTTAGTCGCCCCCACCGCTCTGTAAAGGCGGCCTTAATAACGAAGAGGCGTGGCAGAGAGAGAGGGCTTGCTCAGGAGTCACGCGGATGTAGGCCCACATTCCAGCCCTGCCCTTGCTGACGGCTTCGCCTTGCTGCCTGCATCTCAGTTGCCCTGTCTGTAAAGTGGGAACACACACCCTTATCGTGCAGGATTTGCCGTGGGGCTGAGACGTCACAATGCATTTAGAGCACTTAGTGCAGTGTCTGCCACATGGTAAGTGCGCAGTAGGTGTTAGATCTCACCATAAGGCCCAAAGCAGAGCAATGTTGGGTTCTCCTTGTTGTCATGTTTATGGACATCGCAGAGTGTCTTTCCTTAACAGGTATGTATAGGATTGTGCTATATATAATATAGGATATATGGTCTTTTATCTGTCAGCAAATTGTTCTCTAAAACCAACCCTGTCTTTTCACGCCCATTTCTGCACTCAAAAATATGAAAGAGGATTGCAAAATATAAAGGAATGGAAAACACTGCTCTCCCGCCCACTGAAAGTGGTATTTCAGTCCCGTAAGAGCATTTCTGACGTAGCTCACAGAGCCACGACGGGCAGGCACTGTTTCCATCACCTCAGGGATGGGCTGACAGTCACGTAGTAAATTCCCTACCTTAGAGCAGGAGAGGAACGCAAGGCTGGGGTCCCCAGGGTCCCTAGGGAGGGAGGCTGTCAAGAGAGTGTCACGAATCACACTGGAATCCGGGGGATGACCCCTCAGACAGTGTACAAAGTGGGGTGCTGTTGGACTGCCCCTTCCCGGATGGCTGACAGAGCCACCGCTTCCGCCGGCCTTTGGGGATCTGAGGCTGCGGGTGAGGTGGATTTAACCAATCAGTGAGCAGATTGGGGGCTCTGCTCCAGGGCGGGATCAAACCCTGGTTTCCCTCTTGCTCCTCTCCGCCTGCCAGACCAGGGTGTTCTGCATTTTGGCAGAACCCTCCCTGCCATCATGGCCGCAAGAGCACCTCTCCCTCACCTGCCCCGTCAACGCACTGACGTTCCCATTCTGTAGGTGGGAAGGTCGAGGCCCGCAGGGGCACTCACTCTCCAGGCACTTCTGGCCAGACTGACAGGCGACACGTGGATTTTCTCGGCTGAGTCTGGTTTAAAAAATGCGTAACAGACACGGTGTTGACACGTACCTGGACACATTTCACAGACCTGGATTTCATTCTCCTCCCAGACATGGCCCTGACCGAGCTCGATTGCTTTACTAAAATCCATTTTTTTCCCCTTTATAAAAAGAAGTTTCATTTTTCAGTGGCTGAATTGCTTCTAGCCACTTTTCCTTTTCCCAGCTGGTGAGGTTTTGTAGACCATTTCTCTTGCTTCTGCATGAGATAAGTAAGAATAATGGATTGATCTGCTGCCTCACTAACTGGATGAGGATAAATAGGGTGGCAGGCTTTAATAAAACGCAGCACTGGGGAAAGATGAAGGCTGGGAGGTCACTATAAATTCTGCATGGGATACAGCAAGGCTGCTCTGTTGTCTGGGGCCAAATACGTGATTAATATCAGAAGGAGAGGACGAAACCCCTGTGTGGTAAGGGACCTTTGCAGCCTATCCTCCTTTGCTGCTTGAATCTATGTCTATGGTTGCTTTCCTTGAATGCTTCCCGTGATGGGAAACTCACTACCCCCTGAGATACTGCATTTCACCCTTGGAAGGCTCTGCTCTGACTTTTAAAGTTCTTATTTATACTTAGGTAAAAATCTGAATCCTTGAAGAGTCCATCATTGGAACAGCAGTAATCCCAGTGACCATACCGAATAAGGGTAATTCCTCCTACCTGTGAAGCCTCTCCTGCTATTTGAAGACAACCGTGACGGTCACCCAACCCAAGTCTTCTCTTTCATGAGCCAGACATCGCAGTTCCCTCTGCCGTTCTTTCACCTTCTGGTTATTTCCTTCGGAGGCTGCAGTCAGTTTCTCTGCGACTGTCATTAATTGTAGGGACATTTGTCAGGTTCATGGCTACCTATCATCTTCCTGTATTTGTAGAAATCCCTTACGTTCTGCTTTCCTAATGTAGCAGTAGGAACTGGAATTCCCAGCCTCCCCTGCAGCTAAGACACAGTCACGTGACCCAGGCCCTGCCAGTGGGCTGCGCGGAAACAAAACCGTTTCTGCAGAGAACAACACGAAGAAATGGCGGCGGCGGCGCAATACAAGTGGCGGCAGAAGCTTTGAGCTTTGGGGGTCAAAGTGAGTTTCTGATGCAGCAGTCAAGTTCCTGGGAACTGTAGACTCCCACGATAAACTTCTGCCTTTGTAGTATTCGGTGGCTGCACTGGCAGCAATGACCTCCTCAGAACTTTGCTGTGTCAAGGTTTGTAAGTTATTCCTAAAAGCTTCACCTCTAAAGGTTTCTTTAGCCTTCTCAGCAATTCTGTGAATCATGTCCTCGCTTTGAATAAATCCCCTTTCTTCTTAAGTGAGCCAGAGTTGCTTGCTGCTCAGAACTCTGACTCACACAGGCCCTGAACCGAATGCACGCCTCCAGCAGGGATCTGTCCAGTGCGGAGACGGGGAACCATCACCTCCTCATTCTAGCGACCATACTTCTATTAATGTAGCCAATAGCTAAGCGACCACATCACATTGCCAACTTACATGAAATGCACTGGTCAACTAAAACCCTCACATATAAGGATGTACTCCCCGGCCTAAGGAATTTTGAGAAAGAACAGACTTTATATACTCTCCTATTACTTGCTCACCAGGAAACAATGTCTGAAGCTTCCCCTACATCCCACACCACCATATTTAATGCATCAGAGTGGTTCCTTTGAAGTGCTGATAATGCAGCCATTCCCTTGACAAGCAAAGAAAATAATGAGGAGTTGTAGATAAGGTCCTGTCACTCTGTCTTCTTCTCCAACCACTCATTCCCCGTGGCACATAACTGACAGGTCTCAAGGTCACCCAGCAGCCATTTGAACCCGATGCTTTGTCGATCCCTCTACACTATCCAAGTATTTTGAAGCAAACGTGGAGGCAACGGCTGTCTGTGATGGTTCCCTTTGGGATCCTCCTGCGTGTCCCTACCACTCTCAGGGGGCCTCTGTGTGAGCCGACAGAAGCCTCATACAGCAGTCTTAAAATAAACAAGAGCTTTCTGCTTTTTTCTACCACCAACCCCGAAGGAAAAAGCAAAAATAAAAGGGGGAGAGGCAGGGTGCTTAATGCCACAGCAGAGAGGTGAGTCCCTTATGCATATCAGCCCAGGAAAAAGGCCGAATGGGGTTGTGCGTGAGCAGCTCCTTAGGCTTAATTCAGGCTGGCTGAAGCCTCCGCCTAGACAAATTTAATTTTAAATGATTCTCTCAGATGACTTGCTAAATTTTCTTTACGGTCTAGGTCAAAAGGGAAGGCTCATAATAACTCACGAGGCTGAGATCCCGGAAAGGCCCCATGATGACAGAAGTCACAGGTTGGTCTGGTAGCAGAAAGGGCTTGTGCTCCACACCCGACACCTTCTCTGCTCACAGCATCCCCTGGCTGCTTGTTAGCAATGCTGACTCCCAAGCCTGCCCCTGCCCCACTGAATTAGAACCTGCCTTCCTGTGAGGTCCCCACTGATGAGCACACAGAGTGAGTTTGAGACGCACTTCCTGTATTAAAGGGGAGGTGTCTGGAAACGTCAGTCACAGCAGGACCTCAGTGGACAGCTGAAAGGCCATTTAGTCCGGGCGGGAGCAGTGGACCTCAGTGATTCATCACCAATCACGGAATTGTGGGGCTAACCCCCTGGGACGGTCTCACCTGTGTGCCGCAGGCCGAGGAAGTCATGTCTAGCTCTCAGGAGACGTAGTTGTTTTCTAGGAGCCACGACAGGGTCAGGTGCCAGAGCCAAGCTGCCCACTGCCACCTTCCTGCTACGTTCATGGGTTTGGCTAAAAGGAGGTGGGACACTGCGAATACTACTGAGCAATACGAGGGGGGAACCCCAAAAGACCTGGAATTTATTTACAAAAAATTGTGTATTTATTCTTACATGCTTATACTTCAGTCACCTTCAAAGTATGTGCTGTTTGCAGAAATGCACCTATCAAGATGCTTTTTCCACTGCTCAAAACAGTTTTTGAACTTGCCGATTTTAATGACTTTTAGTGCTTCTGCCATTGTTTGTTTCCCCTCTTCCACGCGGACAAAACATTTCCCTTTGAGAACTTTTTTCATCTGGGGAAACAAAAAGTCCCTTGGGGCAAGACGGGGTGACTAGGGAGGGTGGGGCATGGAGTCACGCTGTTTTTTTGGTCAAAAACTGCTGAACGCTCAGCGCGGTATGGGCAGGTGCGTTGTCATGCCACACGTTTGTATACATCCCCCACCATGAAATGGGCAAATGCAATGCAAGAGTCTCCAAAAAACATTCCCTAAAGCCGAACACGGCCTCGCACAACGCCAGCTGGTGCACGGATGCAGGGGAAGCCTGTGCTACAACGGGCCTGCCCTCCAGAAGATATAATTCTGGTTTTTCTGGGTCCCCCCTCGTAAAAAGGAACGGACTCCTGGATCCATGCGACATCTTTGGATGGATCTCGAGGGCATTGTGCTGAGTAAAAAAAGCCACCTACCAGATGGTTCCACGTATATAACATTCTCAAAGTGACAAAGCAATAGACAGGGGTAGCAGACCGGTGGTGCCAGGGCTTAGGGAGCATGTGTGTGGAGGAAGTGGGTAGGAGTGACTACCCGGGAGGCACAGGGAGGTGACGGCACAGCGATGGCGGCGGTGGGTAAGCGCATGTCCACGCGTCACAAGACGGCAGCGCCCTAGACGCATGAATTGTACCGACGTCATTTTCCTGGTTTTGATGTTATACTCGATTGCACGTTGTGGGAAACTGGGTCAAGGCTGCACATGACTTCTCTCCACCACCTTTGCAACTTCCTTTGAATCTATAGTTATTTAAAAACAAAAATAAAAAACAAAACAAAACCAAAACTGACAGTAGTCGTGAGGCCATTATCTGGTTAGGTACATCCTTATAATAAAATAAGATCCTTGGAGCCTGACGTAAGGCTTTAACCAGGTTTCCTGCCCGTTTCACTAAAGACAGCCCACACGAAGGTCCGTTTCCCTAAGTCCTCCTGGATGCAATCCAGAATGTTCTATCACACTAAATGGTGTTACCAGAATGTTCTAATACGTGACTGTCGTAAGAGGAGTGTGACATGTCCCAAGCTTGGCTCACAGCACATCAGCTCAGAAAACTCTCATTTAGAATTGAGGAAAACAGGACCAGAAGGAAGAGGCCTCGCCAAGGTCACCAAGTCGCTGCTGTAACACTAGGACCAGATGGGAGATCTGGTGCCCAGCCCGGGGCCCCTCTGTCCCACCACCCGCCGCCTCCTGTGCAGCTCTCCCCCCAGAGGCTTGAGAACGCACTGAAACTCAGATCGCGTCCGAAAGTGGGCTCCAAGAAGCAGGATCCAACGAGCGCATCAGTGATACCAGGGCATCTCTTTTAATTGCCTATTCACGCAGACAGGCTGTCTTTTCATATTCGGAGCTAAACTTGGAGACGAGTCTTTTCAAGGCGGCTCGTTATCTGACTGCCTCATCAGTAACGGGGACTCGTGTGCGGGTGATTGCTGACTGCCAGTTCTATTTTTCTCCCCTCCTGAGCAGGAAGTTTCAAATCTGCCGGCTTATTTTTAAAGAGGGTGAAAAAAGATAGGCACCACGTCAGCTTCTGCGGTGGCCCTGTCCGAAGGCACACGCTTGATCCAAGGCACTGGCCTGCTGGGAGGAAGGGAGATTTCGCAGTGAGGGGTGAGGAGTGTCACACACCCAAGTGGCAGCCGAGAACACGGGCTGAGCTGCCGACTTGAGGAGGAAAACAGCAATTTAATTTTTCTGGAGTTGACATCTAGCAGTTGGTTGTATTTGCGGGCCTGTAACTACTCTCCTCCTCTCCAAAGGGCCAGGGTCCCCAGTACTGGACTGAACGTCGGCCCCAGTAAGTCTGGGACCTGCTCAGTCATTTGTGGGGCCTTGGGCCTTAGACTCCTGTCAGAAGAGCCACAAATGTGAGTCTCACATTCCCGAGTCGATGAGCAGTTGGGGAGAGATTCTCCCTGCTACTCTAATATTTAGGCGATATAGGACAGTAAACTATTAACTGGAGCTCAAAGCAACCAGCACTCTCAAGCAACTGGCAAAAAAAAAAAAAAAAAGAAAGAAAAAGAAAAAATAATACTGGTAGATTTATCTGGAATGGGTGCCGGTTAACTGAGAATCTATTGTATTTATAGGAAAGGCAGTCTTCCCTATAATTGAACTTGACTTCCATTCACGTAAACATGTCTCGATCACCGACTTTGTGCAAGGCATTGTGCTAGGAACTAGGACTGCAATAGATCTTTTCTCCACACCCCCTCAATAAGTACCAAAACGCTAGAGAATCACAAACCACCATGGCAATTGCTGTGGAAAGTTCTAGAAATGAAGGGCAAAACCATGCACTGTCCTGTCGTTCATTTCTCCTTCCCTCCACTCAGTCTTAGAAGTTGGCAAGGCTTTCTCACTGCTATTGGCAGTGTAGGAACCGGATATCCTTTAATCCTCCCCCCAACTCTATTAGCTACTTACAGTGAACCCAGTTCCTCAAAAGAGGAGAAAGAAGACTAGATAGAGCGAGTAAGTTGTGCAATGTCTCCAAGCGGGTCAGGGGCTGACTCGACCTGGAACGGGAAGGTGTTCGGCCCTGCAAGCTGCCCAGGCCCAGCCCCGACCCAGCCCCGGCCCAGCCCCGGCCCAGCCCCGGCCCTGCATGCTGCCCAAGCCCAGCCCCGGCCCAGCCCCGGCCCGGCCCCAGCCCAGCACAGGCCCAGCCCCGGCCCAGCACAGGCCCAGCCCCGGCCCAGCCCCGACCCAGCCCCGGCCCAGCCCCGGCCCAGCCCCGGGCACCACACGGAGGTGCTCAGTGACCATCCCTGGCCTGAACCCCCAGCCCAGAAGCCCCGGAAACAGCCTGCCAGTCCTGGAGGGTGTCTGCAGGGGCCGGTTGGAAAGGGAGGTAGAAGAGGGAGGATGTGACTTCTGGGACCACGAAGCAAACTACGAGGGGTGGAGGCGGGTGAGCACAGAATGCGAAGAAGCAGGGACCCTACGAGGGGCGAAAGAGGAGACCCCAGAGCATGAGCTAGGATCCTACCCCCCAGGAACATGGCACAAAACAGCACCCTGCAGGAGTAGTACTTTTTCCCAGGGGGCTTCACAGGACAAAGCCACGTGAGCCACAAAAACGGAACCCCAGCACCACAGAAGCTTGGGGAGGGGACCGGAGAGGCTGCCCTCCAACCCGACCCCGAGGAAGGACTGCGCCGGCTCCCAGCTGCCGCCTGGGCCCCTCCTTAGACAGAGGCTCCCACTTTGATCTTCCTTTGGGTGGGGGTCCCTCCTGAGGAGAAGGGATGACATCCCGACGCGGTGTGGGAAGAGCAGTTGTGCGTGGGGCGGGGGCAGCAGAGGCCGAGACGAGGCCTCTGTGGGCACTCGGGTGCCCTTGGACACCCTCCTCCCAGCGTCTCACTGCACCCGGGAAGGGTGCAGGGGGCTCCGAGGCAGGCGGGCCCCCCTTCCTCCCCCGAGATGATAGGGGCTCTTGCACAGGCTTCCCTAAGGGCTGGCCGCAAGGCTGCCTACCAGACAGGCAAACGGCAAACGCCGTAGCCTGCACGTTGTCTTTCCAAAAGGAATGAATCACATGGTTACCCACCCTGAGGCCACACAGAGGGCGATGCCCAGTCAAAAATAAATCGACTTTCTGTTCTCCTGGCCCCTGACACTGGCCTGCATTGGTTATTTAAAGAGGAAACAGACCACGACTGCTAAGCAGGGGTAGTGTTGGCTGTTTACAGGCCTCACTGGCTCAGGTCTTGGGGGGCTGCCTGGCCTCCCCCTGGCTTCCTGTAGGCCTTTGTGGATAAGCCGTGGGTGTTAATCTCCACGGAGACCAGGGATGGGCCCAGGTTGGGTCAGGAGCCAGAGGGGACCAACTGGGGCCTTGGGTTGACCTCAGTGATGATGATACCCAGGAGGGCAGTGGCTTGTCCCTCCATAAGCCCCATCACAGAATGCTGCGACCATCCACCAGCATTGACTCCTCCTGGCCCTTGGTGGGGCCACGCCAGGTTGAGAACTTGGTTTTCTTCACCCCTCAACCCCCAGAAGTTTTATCAGGGCACAGAAATGACAGCCCAAATGCCACCCCTGCAGGTGAGTTAGCTACAGTAGGCAGAGGCACTGACGGTGGCCCAGGTGGCTGCACCTGTAAGTCCTCTGCCTGGTGGGAAGGAAATTCCAGGGCGGCAACCAGAGGTGCATGCTGACCCAGGGGACCAGAGCTTGCTCAGCCACGCTCTGGTTGACAAGAGTGGAGGGGCGGTGGCTCAGTGACAGCGACACAAGCATCTTTTATCTAAGGTCATTTCCCTCGACTGTTCCTGTGGCGCCACCTTTTCCAGTCTCTTAAATGAGTGGAGTTCTCAGGCTCCCCCTGTTGGGTGAAGAAGCTCATTCATATCAAACAAATGGGCAGAGGACATGAAAAGACACCTCTCCAAAGAAGACATACGAGATGGCCCACAGACATAGGAAGAGATGCTCCTATCACTAGTCATCAGGGAAATGCACGCGAAGACCAAATGCGACTCTCCGATCAGTCGGAATAGCTATTATCAAAAAGTCAACAAACAAGAAGGGTTGGCGAGGATGTGGAGAAAGGGAACCCCTGTGCACTGTTGTGGGGATTGCAAATTGGTACAACCACGATGGAAAACAGTGTGACCCAGTAATTCCAGTACTGGGTCTTTATCTGAGAAAACAAAAACACTAATTTGAAAAGCTATGGGCACCCCCATGTTCACTGCAGCATTGTTGTATAGCCAAGATATGAAAGCCACCTAGGTGTCCACTGAGAGATGAATGGATAAAGATGTGATTACACACACACACATATACCGCACACACAATGGACTGTTACTCAAAGAAAAGATAAAATATTGCCAATTGGGACAACAGGGATGGACCCGGTATTATGGTAAGTGAAGTAAGTCAGACAGAGACAGACAAATACTATATGGTTTCACTTATATGTGGAATTAAAAAACAAAACAAAATAAACAGAACAAGAGCAGACTCATAAAAACAGAGACCAAAGAGACGTTTACTAGAAGGGAGGATGTGGGGGATGGGTGAAAATAGGCGACGGAGAATAAAGTCAATAATATTGTGATAGGTTTGCACAGTGACAGGTGATTGATTATTAGCTTTAGTGGGGTGATCTTCTTGTAAAGGATAAAAACGCCAAATTACTCTATTGTACACCTGAAACTAATATACCTAATATAATATTGTAGACCAATTACACTGAAACAATAAAATTTAAGAAAAAAAGAGCTCATCATATATAGAAAGGATGTGTGGCTTGGGAAAATCATTTCTTTTAATGACAGAGAAAGCACATCAAAGTATAACAGAAGCCCATCAGGAGTTGCCACTGTACAAGTCAATGCCCAGAGGCCCTGAACTAGCATTAGACATTTACAGGGAAGTCAGCGGCGGTTAAGGGGACATCCACGCAGCATCTCTGAGGACACGGAAGAGGCAGGAGACAGCGACTTGTCACGCAGGTGCTGGGCCTCTGTAACTTGGACTCCTCTGCAGTTTTTGTTCCCTTTCTCCTTGATGGTAGGGCCTGGGGAGATCTGCAAATGACCAAGTGGAAGAGAGGCCTTGTGTATCAGCATCACAGAAGAGCCAGTCCTGTAGACAGATGTGGCTCCGGTTCTCCGCAAGTCACACCCATGAAACAGGGACATGGCATCTGTCCTCTGAACAGTGGCTCAGGGAGCGAGTACGATAGATGAACAGCAGCTCCTTTGAAATCTAGGGTCTGTGCACGACTTCCCAAAGGCATGCTAGGAAATAGGTTTGTCAATGAAAACTTTGCCATCCCCAAAGAGTAAAAGTCATTCTAGTTTTTACTGCAAGTATCTAGATTTCAAATTGAAGGACGAGAAAAGAAGGCAGCAACTCAAAAATGATCTGGAATAGTGTGGCACCAATCTCTTTTGCTTAGAATATATATGGCAGAGCAAATGAAACCCTGTCGATATAAACTTTCATTATAGATAACCCTATACTGTACACTCTCAGGATACAGAAAGAATCCATCCTATCATACAGGTTTCATCTTTAAAAATAATCTAACATCATCATATTCTCTGGCTAGTAACAAACTATGAACATCTTCTGAGGATACAGAGAAAACTCTGAGATTAATAGTAAATTCTCTGACGTGCGCACCCCCCACCCCCTATTCAGCATTCTCTAAGAACACATTTCTGCAAAAGCATCCCAGGATCATTCGTAATTAGGAAAAGAGATGGATTATGTTCGTTTCTCCAAATGGACTTTCAGCAAGAAGTGATGGAGCGTTTTTACCTTGGCAGAAATGAAGCACAAACATAACATTTCAAGGTTCGGGCCCATGCAAATGCATGTTTTGTTATGGGGGGCTATTTTATTCTCACCCCGAGACCACGATTAACATGCAGATTGTTTTCAACTACTGAGTTAGAGATAATTATTGGCAGTGCACCTCTTGTGTGTAACCATGATCACTAAGGCAAGATTACTATTTCACCTTGTATAGAATATTGGCAATATCTTGTCAGATGCAGGTTTATACAGTATGGACCTGTGATGTACTTCTTTCTTGTTTTGTTTTAAAGAAAAAGAAGAAAATAACCTCGAAACACAGATCCCTAAACACAATTCAGTTGAAAATGAACTGTTACGCCTTTAGAAATATATTTTAAATGACAAGGCTGCCCTGTTTTTGTATTTTTTATGAACATTTTAAAAAGTTCCCACCCCTAAAAATTTGTCAAATTATTTCTTCATTATTGGTAACAGCCCCACCAATCTGCTACCACGGTTGACTCTTGGCGAAATGCAGCTACTAGTCCTTAACGTGCAATATGATGCTCTTCAGGGTCAGTCAGGATGCAGTTAAGTTCTCCAACTGTCAACCTTAAACCCAAATGACCTTTAGTTCCCAATCCATCCATTCGACAGTGGTCCCACCCCAGGGTGCTTTCGAATGGGGTTAGCTTGGCCGCCCCATGTTGGCCTCCAAGCTCTGCAGCCAGCTGTGCTCTGACCTGCAGGCCGGTGAACGTCCTTGTCTGTCAGCAGGAGCACATGGGAGCTGAATTTGCTTATTCAAGAGACGCTGAGGCAGTAAAGGCAGCTCCTTGGCCCAGCCAAAAACAGACGCCAGGCGAAATCTGTATGTTTGTGTGAAGCCAATGCAGCAGGAGACCTGGGACGTCCCTGGGAAGCATTTCCCTGCACTGGACCTTTCATACCACGGAGCCTTTAGAAGATGACAAGTGGATGGACTGAATCCTGATGGCCAACGTCCTCTGTAAGTCCTGGAGCACATCGTGGCCCGTCCCCTCGCCATTTTTGTCATACAGGAGCTGCTTGAATGCTTCATTTTCAATGAGGACCATCATGTTTTTGAGAAAGTAGCCTTCACAGTACGCGGAGAGCTCGGTGACTCCGAGAAACTGTAGAGTGGAGAGGAAGCAGGAGATGGTTATGTTTCTAAAATGTACCCAATGGCTTCCATATATAACAATGGCCAACACCTGTTAAGGCAGATTGACTGCAAAAGAGGCCCTGATTCTCCACCCTTTGCTGTATTCACCCTCTTCGGACATGACTTTGCAGCTCCTCCCATCAAAGGGCTGGAATTTTTTCTCTACAGTTTGGCCTTGTGACCTGCTCAGACCTGGCAGGAGTGGGAGTCGTCCAGGCTGAGCTAGATTCAAGTGGTCATAGGCGCTTCCGGGCTCTCTCGGAGCCCTGCCTCTGCCACGAAAATGAGCCCGAGCCCACCTGCGTGGAGGGGGCGTGACCACATGAGGCTGGGTGGAGTCATCTCAGCTGACCCAGCTGACACCAGTGACAGAGTCCAGCCAGGATCAGCAAAGCCAGCCATGGCTGACCAGCCAGCTGACCCCAGAAGCGAGGCCCGCTGAGACCAGAAGAAGCTTCCAGCCTTCTCTTTGCCTCATATGCTAAGTAACTGCTCACTGTTTTAAACACTGGGTTTTATGTTTCTCTGTAGCACCATAGATCAGGGGCTGGGCAAGACATCAATTGCAGTCCACTGGTGGACCACCAAGCAATTTTGGGGTGACCGCCTCAATAATAAAATAAATAGCTAGATGACCATGACACTTGGAGAAGCGGCCCTTGCCCTGAAAAACTCTGCTCAGGCCTGCTGTAGGTCATGGCACGTGAATGGGGTCACGGACATGGTTCCAAGCTCTTTATCAGTATTAACTCATTTAATTCGCACAACCACCCTACGAATGGGCACTGCCTACCTACTCCCTGTATTTAGGGCTGTGGTTCTCAAGTAGGGGTGATTTTGCCTCCTAGGGGACATCTGGAAAAGTCTGGAGATGCTTTTGGTTGTTACAACTAGGGTGGTGGTGGTGGTGGTATGAGAACTCCTGACATCTAACAGGTAGAAGCCAGGGGCGCTGCTACACATCCCATGACGCACAGGACAGCCCCCACAGCGAAGAATTATGCAGCCCAAGTTGTCAATAGTAACGAGGTTGAGAAACTGATCTAGAGACAGATCCCTGAGAGACTAAACCAGCACAGAAGGGACTGTGGGGAGCTGGCTCACCGTTATAGGCCCAAGCAGAGGGGTTGCCAGAACAAGTATTTGTTGAATCTGTGAATGAACACTTAATTCTCAGAGTCATGAAACTTAACTGCAAACATTTATTGAGAGCTCATGATGTGCTGGGCACCTGACTGGGCATTTCACACACATCATCCTATTCAATCCTCAAATTTCCTTGAGGCAGGTATTTTACTGCTGGGTATTTATCTGAAGAATGCGAGAACACTAATTTGAAAAGATACATGCATCTCTGTGTTCATCGCAGCATTATTTACAATAGCTAAGATATGGAAACAACCTACGTGTCCATCAATAGACAAATGGATAAAGAAAATGAGCCATATATATGAGAGTTGTATCCAGCCATATAATATGAAAAATAGAGCCATTTATGGCTGGATTTTTTTTTTCCAGACAGCCCTTGGTTATATGGGAATATTACTCAGCCATAAAAAGACAAACTATTGCTATTTGGGATAATGTGGAAAAACCTTAAGGTTTGAGTATGCTAAGTGAAATAAGTCAGATAGAAAAGCACAAAAACCATATAATATCACTGACATGTGGAGTACAAAACAAAAACGAAACAAAGGAACAAACAAATAAAAACCATGCATAGATACAGACAACAGATGGGTGGTGACCAGAGGGGAGAGCGGGTTGTGAGAGGGAGGAATGGTTAAAGGGAGTCACTTGTATGGTGATACATGGGAACTAGATTATTGGTGGTGAGCACATTATAGCATATACAGATATCATATTATATAAGGTTACTAACCAAAGGTACCACACAAAAAATTATTTTTCCAAAGTGCTTAAACAAACGAACAAACGAAAAACCCTGTGCAATCTTGTGCAAGTCCAATCACCTCTCCGGGCCTCAGTTTCCCAAGCTACAAAATGAGGGGGCAGACTAGAGGCAATCATGCTCTGCCATACATTTAGAACGTGGACACACCAGGTAATTCTGTGCTTTCTGAATGAATGGCGACTATCCACCAGGCACCTGCCTATCTCCACGCAGCTCATTACTGACAGACCTGGGACTGGAATGTTCCACCTAGACCAGTGGTCGAGAAACTGGCCCATCACCTGCTTTTGTAAATGAAGTTTTATCAGAGCATAGCCACACCCATTCATTTATTATAATACATATTGGCTGTGGTTGCTTTTACACTACAATGGCAGAAATGAATAGGTTCAAAAGGGAACGTATGGTCTCTGTGAAAATACGAGGTCGGACAATTAATGTTGTGAACTCATGCTAGAAAAAGTGCTACATCCCTCACAGCTGAATGTCACTATGGTCACCTTCGAAGTCCTCCCCTTGGGAAGCTGTGCACCAATGCCAGTGCCAAGTTCACCCTTTAAAGCAATTTTGGAACTCTTTTTCTGGAATGGTCATCAGAGCTCTCGTCGTACCCAACAAAATCTGACAATTAAGTTTGCGAACTTGCCACCATGCACTTACGTTGGCAGCACTGTACAAACAACTCGGTGAGGTGTCATAACCTTACCTGGCCAAGGTTATTTATCCTACTTACGTGGCCCAAGTGTGCTGACCCCTGCCCTAAACTCTAATTTTTTTCAAGGGCAGAGACCACATCTCACTAATGTCTTATTCTGATGAACACAGTTCCCGGTAAATAGGGGGGGCTCAATAAACACTAGCAAATGAATCCCGTTTTCCACACCTGTGTTCTTTTCATCGTGCCGCACTGTTGAGCTCACGGTACTAGCTTCGATTCAATTTGATGAACCAGCCTGTTCTTTTTCTCAAGCTGAAAAGATACCCTCAAAGGGCCACCACAAGCTGCAGGGCCCCTTTCTTATAGCTGACTAGTTCGGGACAGGTAGCTCGTTAACAAAGGATTGTGCAGCCGTACGTTAACGGGATGGGCTCTCATGTGTGCACAATCCCACAGCTGTCCCAGACACAGGTGATGCTGCCGAGGCCTTGCTGGCAATTGGAACACGGCTGTTAGCATCTAAATGCCCACATTTCCCGGGCTTCCAAACCGAGTGTTGGTGTCTTTCTTTTCGGCCTCGTTTTTACAAAATCAGCCTCTATCTGCAGCACAATCTGTCGGTCACAGAATCCACACGGTGGGTCATCAGTAGTGGGTGTTCCCGTGTCCATAGCACAGAGGGAGCGGAGCACAGGAAGGGCAGGGGCACTGGCACTGCCCCCTCCTCCACGGGCATACCATGAAAGACAGACATTTGCACTGGCAACACTCCAGGGCGGAATGTGCGAGGCCGGGTCTGGTGTCGGTTAGAGGCAAAGCTCTGGCCACAAAGGCACGTAAACGAAAGAGGCATCTCTCTGCCACGGGTGTTCTAAGCCTGTAGCACAAATGTGCTCCCAGCTGGGGCTCCTCTGGCATGCAGCTGCATTATTAAATAACAAGATAGCTACAGACGCTGCCCGCCAAGGAGAGCCTGAAGTGATTTTAAAAAAGGGATTCTGGAATGCAGGCCGTACTGCCAAGGTGACAGGCACAGCAAAGCCACTTGTGGATGTGGGGTTCACAGGCTAATTTGAGTGTCTATGGCCAGGGGTGTGGGCAGAGAAACACAGACAAATCAGACTCTCTTCCTGGGTAGAGACTCTTGGGATGCTTTTCTGAAAAGCAATCATTTTAAGAAAAAAAAATTGTTGTGTCTTGAGAAACCAAATTTTGGCAAAACTCTCACTTAATCAAAACAGAGAGAGAGAAAGAGAGAGAAGGAAGTAGCCTGACTATACTTTGTGATTTACTGATGATCAATCAGAAAATATTTTTTGAGTATCAAGGATTATTGCAAATATTTCAAACATTTTTCAGGCCAGACAGTAAACACAAGGTTAAAAACTTGTGCTTTGGAGTGAGGCAAATCTAGGTTTATACTTCTGGGTATGTACCCCAAAGAACTGCAAGCAGGGACTCAAACAGATGCTTGTCCCCCCAGGTTCACAGCAGCATTATTCACAATAGCCCAGAGATGGAAGCAACCCAAATGTCCATCGATGGAAGAATGGATAAGCACAATGTGGTCTAAAATACAACGGAATATTATTCAGCCTGTGAACTTCACACCCAGAATTACAGGACTAGGCTACACCATGAATGAACCTTGGAGGACATTATGCTACGTGAAATGAGCCAGTCACACAGGACAAATAGATTCCTCTTCTATGAGGTCCCTGGAGTCATCCAAGTGATAGAGAACAAAAGTAAATGGTGGTTTCTGGGCGCTGGGAGGAGGATGGGGAGTTGATTGTTTCCGTTCGGGGAGATGAGAAATTCTGGAAATGGGTGTTCCTAATTGCACAACAACGTGAAGGCTTCATTCCACTGCATGGTACACTCAGAATCAGTAAAAATGCTAAATCTCATGTTATGTATATTTTATCCCAATAAAAAAAATCTCAGAAAAAGAAAGTTGCTGTAATAGCTGTGTGTCCTTAAGCAAGTAACTTCACCACTTTGTGCCTCTATGGTGACATGGGACTAATAGCATTCACATGAAAGGGCTGTGGTGAGGATTAAAAAAGATGGTGCACCAAGGCCCCCAGCACAGGGGCCTGCACCTTCAGTGGGCTCGCTGAGCGCTGGCTTAAGAGAAAATACCACCCCAGCCAGCACCTGAGTTCTCACAGGCAGCAGTGAGCATCACTCACGTCTGTGGTCATCAGAACTGTGCGTGTGGGAGGCGAGGAGACCAAGTCCAGTTACGCACAAGAAAAGTTCTTGTTTGAAATTAAAACCTGACCTTAGGTCATTGTTTCTTCCTAGCAAATGTTCATCTCCCATCCTGAGCACAAGAAACAAAATGAAGTGGGGTTTGGGCAAATTACGTTAGTTCCCTTCGTCCCGGTGTCCCCCACCTGTGAAAGGAATTGCATGAAATCAGGGGTTCCCGAAAACTGAAGTGAAGACTAGCCTTAGGGTTGAAGTCACTACAGTCACCCTGAGACCTTGTTAAAAATACAGATTCCTATGACCCAGCAATCCCCCTTCTGGGTATCCACCCCCAAAATGTGAAAACCTCAGTCTGCAAAGACTTGTGTTCCCCAATGTTCATCGCAGCGCTGTTCACGGTGGCCAAGACATGGAAACAACCGAAGTGCCCTGCGACAGATGACTGGATAAAGAGCCTATGGTACATATACACAATGGAACATTACTCAGCTGTAAGAAAAGATGAAATAATGCCATTTGTGACAAAATGGATGGACCTAGAGACCATCTTGCTAAGCGAAATCAGCCAGACAGAAAAAACCAGGACCATAGGACTTCACTCATATGTGGAAAATAAAACTGAAAGCAACAAAGAAACACAAACTCATGGGCACAGTCAGTAGTTTAGTGGTTACGTGAGGGCAAGGGGGGACACGGGGGGGTGGGTGGGGGAGGAGGGAGGAGGAGTCAGACACATGGTGGTGGAAGGAGCACTGACTGGGTGGTGAGCACACAACATAACACATAGATGATGCGCTGCAGAATTGTACACCTGGGACCTACATAATTTGTACTAACCAGTATCACCCCAATGAATTTAACAACTACAAAAGACAGATTCTTGGGTCCCCGTGCAGGGACACTGCTGTGGTCACTGGGGTGGGGACAGGGTGCTAAACAGATTCCAACTCTCCCCAGGCCATTCTGATTAGTAGTCAGGTGTTGGATCCACCTGTCCATAGATCTCTCCAGTGTGGATGACCCTTTCTCAATCTTGGCCAATCCACGAATCACCTGGGAAGTTGGGAAAAATACCTTTCCCAAGCTCCACCCCAAGAGGTTGATTCAATTGCTCTGTGATAGGTCCCAGCATAGAGATGCCAGGGGAGTGCCCACATGGTTCTCCTGTGCGGGGGCGCTGGGACACACAGCTCCAGAACGGCAGCTCCCACCCCTGCGTGTGCATCAGGATCCCTGGAGGGCTTAGGAAGCCACAGGTGGCTGGGCCTCATCCCCCTGAGTTTCTGGCTTTGTAGGTCTGGGGTGGGGCCCTAGAGTTCACATTTCTAACCCATTTCCTGATGGTGCTGATGTTGCTGGACTGGGGCCCACACTTTGAGAACCACTGTTCCAGAAACTTGCTACTCAGGGGTGTGGCTTAGGCCAGCCGAGGAGGCTTTCCCTGGGAGCTTGTGAGAAACAAACCCAGGGCACACCCCCATCAGGCTGAGCCTTCTGCAATGTGCTTCACGTGCACATTAGAATTTGAGAAACACCGTGTGAACACAGCTCTGCCACGGAAACTCCCGGTTGCTGCTTCTGCTGTATTCTGGAGGGGAGGGATGGGGGGAGGGATGGAGGGGAGGGCAGCTTTTCCAGATGGGGGCAGCAGACCTGGGGAGGAGCGCAGGCCCAGCATTCACTCTTCGCCCTGACTTGGGGGACCTGAGGAGGAGAAGCCTCGGCCACGTGGGTGCACGGCGTCGGCTCGGGGCAGCGGGAGTGGGCCGATTACCTTGGCGTGGTTGTAAATATCCACACAGTTGTCCGTGTTGATGCCTTTTGCACAGATGATCTCACAGTGTCTCTGCAAAGCCTCCAGCTGGAAAAATTTGGCTGCAGACAGAAGCTAAAAACCATAAAAAGAGCCTATTAGAGGTTGGGGGGTGGGAGGAAAGCAGCAACAGTGGTGAGGAAAAGCCTTGTCTCCCACAGTGGCGTCGGAGAAGAGGAAACTGGAGGGAGTTGGTGTGTCACTTTAAAGCAGCGGCGTCCAACCTTGTGGCTTCCCGGGGCCAGGGTGGAAGAAGAACTGTCTTGGGCCCCACACATAACATACATGAACACTCATGACAGCTGATGAGCTAAAAAAAGGTCGCTAAAAACACCAATCTCAATGTTTTAAGAAAATTTACCAATTTGTGTTGGGCCACATCCCAAGCTGTCCTGGGCCACATCTGTGTGTTGGACAAGCCTGCTTTAAAGCATGAAGGAAAACACTAGAAGGATAAGATACAGCGATGGAACTATTATGGGGGGAGAAGGTGGAGGGGAGGGCTGGGGGTGGAAGTGGACCAAATTCATGTCTATTATAGCCACAGGACATGCAAAAAATGTCTAAAATCATTCTGTCCAGAAATGAGGGTGATGATATTATTAAGATGGACATGGATGTGGCTGGCTTCCTCTGTTCATCTAGGTGTTCACTCAAATGTCACCTCCTCAGAGAAGCCTCCCAGACCACGCCACCTCAGGTCACCTCCCTCCATCATGGCCTGTTCCCCTAACCCTGCCTTTGTCTTCCTCACAGCCCTTCTCACACCAGACACGATGTGATGCCTAACTCCCTCCCCAGAGGCCGGGAGAGCAGGTACCTCTGTGCCTTTGCATCACTGCTATATCCCAGCCCTAAGCACGGCACGTGGCCACAGGAGATGCTCAACAGATGTGTGTTTAGAAAGCAACAGGCTTGTGTGGGTGTATGTGTGTGTGGGGGGAGTGGGGCAGGGAATAAAAAGCTAAAGCAAGAATTCCACAGAATAAGAAAAGGACAAATGGGCCACAGGACGAGTACATGGCCCTAATGGCACCCACTGTGTGCCAGGCGCTGTGCTTGGCACCTTATGTATAAGAACTCTTAGAGTCCTGACCACCCCATGAGGTAGCACTACCCCCATTTTACAGGTGAGGAAACTGAGGCTCAGAGAGGTTCAAGAACTTGTCTCAGGAGACACAGCTCAGAAGGGGCAGAGCCTGGCCCATGTTTGCACCACTGTGTGGGGTCACCACGTGAGCTGACGGTGTTCTGACATCTCAGACCAGGCAGGCACCTGGACGGGGTCCTGCCTCTTTAGGTCAGGATTATCGGAGTGACTGTGGCTTCTGGTTCCAAACTCCCAGCTTTGAGTAGGAACACCAACAAGGGTTCCACTTTTAGAAAGGAGCAGGGGAAATCGTGGCATTGGACAGAAAAGGGCAGGAAGAGGCTGAATTACCCAAGGCAGGTGGAAGACAGGGGACAGCAAGGTGCCGCGCTGCGGGCCCGAGGGAGGGTCAACCCGCGTGAAGCCCGGAGAGCGCTGACATTAGCTCTCGGCTTCAGGTCAGTGCACAGGGCTGTGATCTGAGGAAGTGTTCAGAGGATTCAACTCTCTTACAAGTGCCAAGGCAGAAGAAGTCATTAAGGATTGTTTCTGATGATGACATTTGAGCCCCAGCTGTGCTTGGAGCCTCAAACTCTTCAGTAAATTTCCTTTACCCGCCCCCCCCGCCCCCCCCGCAACCCAGTTAAATTGGGTTTCACTCAGTTGCTACTGAAAGGGATGGAGCTAGTGTACTGAGCACCCCAGCCTTCTGCGGGGTGATGGAGGTCGAAGGGATCAGGCAGGATCCCAAGGCCTGTACCCAAACAGAATCCCAATACATGTCCCCCAGACCTGCCAACTTGTGCCGGTGACCCGAGTTTACAGAGGTGCCCCTCACTCTAACGACAGGATGCAACCCTTACCTCCATTATTTCGTTGTTTTTTATGAGAAGTGACTCTGGGCCCCCGTAGTAGAGATACTGCATGACCAGCTGGAAGAAAGGACATAGTGAGCCACGTGTCAATGGCACAATCGTCTGAAAGCCTTAGTAAAATCACGTCACTCCCCGAGCTATCCCTTAGAAAGGCCGAGGCAGTAATAACGAGAGCCGTAACAACTGTCCCAAAGCAGGGCCCTCCGTGTACAAAGCACTCTCCGTCAGGTCACCTCACTGACTCGAGGCTGAACCGAGGCCTTGAAAATGCTGCTCCTTAGTGGAGATCCTGGGGCTCACGGAATTTAAATTGGGGTGCCCCACGCTGCCTTCAGGTGCTGCCAGCACACGCCTTTTCTGCCGGGGGGCTCAACGAGCCATCGTTAGGTCGAATTGTCTGTTTATGGAGTAGTTTTCCTTGGCAGCTGCCGACTGGCACGAAGCAGCAATTCCAATGCCGTCCTCGGCCTCACAGAGGCCCCGGCTTCAGGGGGACCTCTGCTGGCTGGCTCTTGCCCACTTGTGATGCCCAACAGCCTTGAGGGGAGGAAACTCAAAGCAGCCTCATTGACTAAAGTTCTTGTCATGGAAGCGAAGTGAACAGGCTCCTGGGAGGCTCCTCTTGGGCTGCATTTAGCCGGACTGGCCTATCTCAAAGCCACAAAGGAGGCTTTTTGTTTTTGTTTTTAATGGGGAAGGAGGCTGACACAAGAAAACGTCCCCCGGGCCTGCTCCATCTTCCCTGTCCCTTACAGGAGCCTGAGGCTCGAGCAGCCAGGAAACTTCCCCAGTCCAAAGCAATCTCAGGCCTCGGTTCCGCTGGGCCAGGCCTTACTGAGAAGGTCTCTCATGCAGCGGGTCTGTCGGGTTTGGTGAGTGACCACTGCAAGCCAGGCTCTTGTGACAGTAACCTCCCAGCCAGACCGAGCTGCACGCTGGGAGCGTCCCCTTCCTGAGTGCTTGGTGAGCTGGGGACACGGACATTTTCCGGCATCTAGCTCACGCACCAAACTCTCCTGGGCCTCCCCTTCTTTCCTCAGGCCTGGGTGGCTTTTAGAGAGGGCCCAGGTCCCCACAGCAGGGGGGCAGTTAGGAGATCAGGGGTGAGTGGGAGAGTGGGTCGCTTCCTTCACTTCTCTGAGCCCAGGTCCTGTCTGGAAGGTGGGAAAGGAGCTACCGGGAGGGCAGCTGGAAGGAGGGAGAGAGGCGATGTCTCGGATGGGGTCGTGGGACCAGCAACGCCGGCATCACCTCGGTTCTTGTAAGAAATGCGAATTCTCAGGCCCTGCCCCAGACTTATAGCATCGGGCATTCTGGGGGCGGGGCCCAGGAACCTGTGTTTAAACAAGCTTTCTGTGTTTCAGCAAGCACCACTCCCTGGTCATGGCCAGCCTGGCCTCCTGCTCATTCCTGAGTTGTCCCATCAGTCCTCTTAGGATGAGTCTCCCGAGAGCTGGCCCGAGTCTTACCCACCTTGTGTCCTCTTTCCAAGGCTGCCCTTCCGGAATCAGACCAGAGGAGACAAAGTCCTGTTCAGAATTCCAAGAACTCCCTCCCCAGGATTCCCCCAGGGGCTTACCCCTGGCTGGTGGGAGGACAGCACTGAGGAACCACAATTGCCTCTGCAGGCCTCACCCCGATGGACGGAAGCAGCCCACCAGGGCTCATGCCCTGGATGAGGCTCGGAGCGCCAGAAATCGGCTGCAAAGCCAGCTCGGGGGTGAATTTCTACTAGCTGTGAGAATGTCCTTGCAGGGCAGGACTTACAGGCAGGAAGGGGGGTGAAAGGGAAGAAAGCAGCTGTGCGCGCCTTGGCGGTGCCACCTAATCCAAAGCTCACAGTGGGATGGACTTCCCCCACGTGCAGAGACTTGGTAATGCCTTCTGGCCTTGGGCAATGACCTTCCTTTCCTATTTATGTTAGGTTCGGACCAGAGTGCACCGGTTCCCAGTCACGATGGTCACAACTGCAGTTCTGGGACTTCATACCTGCCCTCCTGTCCCTTCCCTAAGCCCCAAGCCTTCCTAGGGCTTACAAATGTCTCGTCAGCCTTCAGTATTCCAACTGATACTTCATCCAGGAAGCCTCCCTGGGTTGTCCTGATCTGAGTTGCCACAGCACATGGGCTCAGCCCTCTGTCTCAGGCACCCTGTGTTATACTGTAAGTCATTACTCAGAGCTACCCACTCTGGACTGGGTCCCCAGGAGAGGACTGTCCTTTATCCTGTGTCCCCAGGTCCCAGCACAACATTAGGCACGTGGTAGGGGCTCAAGCAGTGGGTGAGTGGGTGGTAAACAGGAAGGGCAGTGTGAGGAGGGGGGCCACCAGTGCGGAAGACTTAGGATGGGGTGCAGTGGCTGATCCGCAGGCCAGGGGCTGGAGGGGATCACCCGTGCCCTGCACCCCCCACCACGGTGTTCCAGGCCACCGCGGGGGCTCACCTGAAAGATGGGGTACTTCACATAACCAATCTCTATGCAGGTGCTGTCATTGGTTGGTTTGCTGGAGAGGAGCGCTTTGAACCTGAACAAGAAGACAAGAGGGGGGAGAGAGCGACTCACACACACGTGCACAGCTCGCCGGAAGCAGCTCTTCCGCCCCTGCCGACTCTGGCCCACGACAAGGCCGTGTAGCCACAGGTTCCTTAACGTGCCACCCCAGACGATCCCGAGTCGAAGTTAAAACTCGCCTCCGAAAACCAGTGTCTAATGTGTCCAACAGGCGATTAGGAAAGGCAGGGCGCCTTTTCCAGCCTGCTCCTCGGCGGGGCCCCTCCCCCAGGCGCCTGCCGGGGAGTCCTCCCAAACGCCCCGCCCCGCTCTCAGACCCCCTCCCCCCACCCACACAACCCTCCCTCCCCGAGGGCAGGGACTTCCGCCATCGCCATCTCGGCTGCATCCTCAGAGCCAACGCCACTCTGCACCCGATGATGCCTTGTGGGCATCCAGGCAACATCTGCTGGTGACCTAACCACGTCCCTCGGGCACACCTTCTGTCTGGGGTTTTAGGAGCACTCTCCCGCCAGTGGCTAAACTCTGTGCTCCTCGCGGCACAAACCCTCTGGTTGGAACACATGGCGACGCAGTATGTTTGGGAATAAGCTCTCCGGGAGTTTTAAAATTCAGCTTTTAAAAACATTGTTAAGTTTCCATTCCCCGCCTCCCGCAGCCCCTGGTGGCCACCCTTGTACTTTAAGAACCTGACTACTCATATAAATGCAATCAGGCGGCACGTGTCCTTCTGTGACTGGCTTATTTCGTGTCGCATGACATCCCCGAGGTCGGGTGCGCGGCAGCGCGTGTCAGAAACGCCCTCCCTGTAAGGCCGCACCGCAGACGGCTAGCCGCGCCGTGTTTCTCCGTCCATCCACGCGGGACCGGGGTTGCTTCTCCCTTGGGACCGGTGAATACTGTTGCTGTGAACATGGGTACACACGCCCTGGACTCTTAAGTCCTTGATTTTGAGGAGATAATCTGCCAGTCCAGTGGAGACACCAACTAAACTGAACTTCGGAGACTAGTGACAGCAGCAGCCACACTCGTCATCCACCTGCTTTCCCGACTGACCAACGTACCTGGGGGAGGCTGTAAATAACAGCACTTTGTGAGCATAGAACGGTCTGCCTTCTACCAGGAAGGTGACGTCGGACATTTCTTTATTGTTGAGGAAATGAGGATCTAGAGCAGGAAAGGGGGGAAACGCAGCTTTAGTGGAGAAAAGGGTGAAGTTTGGATTCCTCTTTTGGAAAGTGCCACTAAGAGCTGACAGGGGACAACATACTGGAGAGACAGTGACCCAACAGGAGGCAGGATCCATCAAACGAACACTCGGATCACAGAAATTTCCATAGGAAATCTTCATAGCTATTCATGATTACAAGTAGCATTTCCCTGTAGAAGACTCAGCCACGGCCTGTGTTCAGATGACTTCCAGGTGTGAGCGCTAACCACCTGGCCTCCTGGCCTCTAAGGGTGTCACCCACCCCACCTTCGCTCACTCCTCCTTGGGCTGAGTGTCCTCTCTGCCTGATGGAAGTGGTTGAGAAAAAGCTGCCCCCTTGCAACTGTGTTCCAGGTAATTCCATATCCAAGCCTTTCTTTCCCCGGGTCAGTGGCAACTGAGCCACCCCCTGCCCCCATCTCCAATAACAAGGGAGAAAACACGAGTACTGAGTGCTTACGATGTGCCAGGCACCGTGCAAGTTGGCACCGATACACGTAAGCTCATCCAGGGGGCGAGGGCCACTGTCAGGTGTTCAGTGGAGACAACTGAGGCACACACAGACGTCACAGTGACGTGCTGAAGCCAGTGACAGGTGGCGAAGGCAGGATTTGAAGGCAGACCTTCGGATCTGAGGGCCGGCAGTGTTTAGACTGGGGTCCTCCGACTGGCCCGTCACATTAGCCATTCAGACAGGGGACCGCCAGAGGTGCAGGCCGTCCTCTGCCCTGCGCTTCTGCCGAGCTGAGGACGTGCACCCACACCCCAGCCCCTCCCCCCGCTGGGCTCTGCCTCGCTCAGTATCTACATCCATCCGAGAGGGCAAGGTGGCTCTGACCTCTGTGGGGCTTCCTGTCAGGTCCCCCGCCCTGTAGGTTCACTTGAGCTGCATGCCCCAGGGCGGACCTTGAGTCGCTAAATGGAAGATGACTCAAGTTCCTGAGGCTGGGGACCCACCACATCCCCAGCTCTTGTGCGAAAGAGCAAATTGCTCCTTGCCCAGTGCCTCTTGTCCCTGGGAAGGGTACTGCCATCTACCAATGACCCAAACCAGGGATCTGAAGGCAACAGGACACTCTCCTGGGATCACCCAGATCCAGTCCACCGCAAACCCCATCCTTTCTTCCTCCTAAGTGTTTCTCTCACCCCCTCTCCCACTGCCCTCACTAGGGCTACGTTATCTGTTGTCTGGGGACCTTCAGGAGCCTCTGTTAGGTCTCTGCCTCCACTCTCGGTCACCTCTGTCTGAATGACAGTCCACCTGACCACAGCGTCATCCTTTCTAAAGACAGATGTGATCACACCCCTCCTCTGCTATCAGCCTTTCAATAGCTCCCCAGTGCTCCCGGGATAGCGTCCTAACTCAACAAGGCTCCTGTGCTTGGACACCTCCAGCCTTCCCCAGCCTTTCCCTAGTCACGGTCCCCTGCCACATTGCCTGCGGCTGCTCCCAGTTCCCCACCAGTGCTATGTGCTCTGTCACCTTGGGGCCTTTGCACATGCTGTCCTTTCTACCTAGAACCTTCCTGCGGCCCCTTCCCAACCTGGTTTACCCCAATGTGGTCCCCAGTTTCAGCACACCCTCTTAGCCATGTCTGCTTCCAGCTGTGCCCCTTCACTGTCCCTGGTGCAGCCTCATCGCTACGGTGTCCCCACTCTTCCTCTGTCTGCCTGTCCCTGTGGCCTGCGTGCTCTGTGGGGGCAGGACCTTGCCAGTCACTTTTACACCTTTCCTCTCTGTCTAGCACAGAAAGAGGGTAGAGTCTATAGGGAGAGTGTGGGCTCTGAAGCCAGGAATCTCCGCTGTGGGACCTTGGGCTAGTTACTGAATCTGTGCCTCAGTTTCCCCTTATGTAAAATGGCAAGGGTCATACCCATCATACACCTACACTGTAGAGCTGGAGTGAACATAAATGAATTAGTTTATGTAAAGCCCTTGGCAAACTGGCTGACATATTGTCTCTAAATAGACAGGACCATGATAGTAGAGGCTCAATTAACATTAATTTGAATGAATGAAAGAATGCCTTGACCCTTGCTCTAGAGCCTTCTCTGTCAGCCCACAGCGACCTCACTTCCTTCTATGAGGAAGTTTTAACTGAAAACATGAAAAAAGGCATATAAAGTAAAAATCACCTGTAATCCCACTATCTTTAAATTTTTTTTAAATTAAAAAACACCCCCTAACTTCTAAAACTACCCAGGTAAAGAGGAGAGAGGCTGCAGGGGAAGGCCCCAGAGCTCACTAAATCTCACCTTTCCACTTGCTGTAAAGACGGTTCGCAGTTGGGCGCCTGCCTCCCTCCGGACCCCGCACTCCCACGGCCCACCTCCAACCAGCCCCCGCTCTGCTTCCCAAACTGCCAGTATCTCCTCGCTTTAGCCTTTTAAAAAAATCTTTATTTATTTATTTATTTTTAATGTGGGTAGTTCCCTGGCTGGGACTCGAACCCAGGCCGCGGCGTGGATAGCACCGAAGCCTAAGCCACTACACCACCAGGGACCTCCCCCCCACCCCTTTTTCTTTTCCTGTACCATTCTCTCCCAGAGTTCATGGGGATGGCAAGGGGATAACACACTACGAAAACTATCAGGCACGTGCTCACCAGTTTGCCACACTCCCTGCCACGCCCCGTCGGTTTATACTGAGCCCATCTCACTCCTTCATAAATTTATGACCTCCCTGGCCCCATAGAATGCCCGTCTGGGACCCTTTCCTTTAAAGCAGGTCCCTAAGGAACCACGATGTGGCAAACCTGCCCGGTCCCAGCTTGAGATGGTACACTGAAGCTGTGAAACACTACATGCTCCATCTTCCATTTATTAATAATTATCTAGTGTTCTGCCCTTTTTTTCATATTGTGAACTTGGAGCCTGTCAGGTCTTCCTTCTCTTGTTCTAACCTTTGGAATGTCAAGGCTTAGCAAAACAACACAACACAACACACACACACAAATCCTGCCTTTAAAATTGCTGATGAAAGAAATCTCAGCAAGTTCAGGAGGAAGAAAATGTTCTTTTCTCTCCTTTAGCTACAGAAAAGTGGGTTTTATGCTGTGCCATTAAGACAGCGCTTGCAAGTATGTGCTGTAACCAGGGTGTCTTGTAAGACACCTAGAAGTCAGAGAACCGCTGTGTCACGGGAATATAACCTGCAGTGTCTAACGTCTGTCAACTTGATTGGTCTTTATAATTTGTTGCACTTAGAATATTTTAATTAACACCTGTTTCCTACAAGGTGGAAACACTTGTGGCTTGGTGCATCCTGCTTTGCCCACAGGAATAGGTGTGAAGAAAAACAGACAACCTTTGACGCAGCTGCTGTGTTTTTCATTTAGCAAAAGGTTGTGTCATTTCTGTTCACCAGTTACTCACGGCAGGAAGACAAATACTTTAGAACAATTCCATGAATTCAGCCTTTTTACTCATTTAAACTACCTCCCCTGTTTCAAAAGTACTGGTTTTGCTAAAGAGAATTTCAGAGGCTGTCCTTGCCTAAACATCCCCCAGTCTGCATAGGAAAGGGGGTGCAGAAGTAGGAAAGATCCCCAACCTTCACTGTAAAAGGAATCCTTTATCTTTAATATTTTATCACTCCCCCGGCCCGGGCTTCAGCAGTCCCAGGATCCTTCAAATGAAATCAGTGCCTGACGGAAAGGTTTCTTCTGGAAAATTCCAGAACCTGGGACCACAGAATGATGGAATGGCAGCTTCAGGTAGACCTGGGCTCAGGACCCAGCTCCATCAGAACACACACTGCAGGCTCTGCAGAGCCACCCTGTCTTCAGCTGCGACACAGGGTGACGGCAGTGCCTGCCCCCGACACAGGGGTGGCCTGAGGGTACTCGACATAGGGTAGGTCAAGTGCTTGGCCCCAGCCACACAAGTGCCCAAGAAGAATACAAGGTGATGACGGCTGCCATCTCAGGTAAGTTCCCCGCACCAGCCCCGTGTGTGCGGGGAGCATTGGGGGGCCCTGCTCCCCTAGCCTGCTGGTTCGCTACAAAAGGACTCCATCAGAGGGACTCTGCTGCACTGCTGCCCGGTCACAGTCCCGTTTGTCCCCACTCAGGGAGGAAGAGGGACGTCTGAAGCCTTCGCAGGGGTATCCAGACTCTGGGCTTCCCTGGGCCACATTGGAAGAATTGTCTTGCGCCACACATGCAATACCCTCACACGAACGACAGCAATAAATAGGTCCGTGCATAATTTTCTTAATGTTTTAAGAAAGTTTATGAATTGGCGTCGGGCCACATTCCAAGCTGTCCTGGGCTGCATCTGGCCTGTGGGCCACAGGTGGGACGGGCCTGTAAGTGGGGAGGAGAGGGGCAGAGCTGCCTGCACGGCTCAGCCTGCTTTTGGAATCTACCTGCCTGCGGGCTGAGGGTGGGGGTGGGGTGGGGATTCTTGCCGTTACTGCCTGTGACTGCGGGAGAAAACCCCTCAGCTGGAGGAAGGAGGTTACTGAGTGTGTCTCCTTATCCTTCCTCCTGAGGCATATCCTCCAGTTTTATCAGGTAATAAAGGAAATATCCTGGTCTCCACCTGCTTGGCTCCTGTATCTAGCCTGGATCTCGTTTGCCCTTGGTTAATAGCTCCTGGCCTTCTTTTATGGACTCGGCTTTCTCTGGGTCCTCAAATCACGCAGCAATGGCCTGGGGACCGGAGGGCCTGTGAAACACTCACCCAAGCGCGAGGTCTGCTTTCGCTTCATCTCGGTGAGCTTGGGGATGGGGTAGGGCCCGTAGCAGTGAGTGAAGATGACGCACAGCTGCTGGCTGATCACTTCGTTCTGTGGAAAAGACAGACCAGCTCACCTGCTGGGGGCTGTGCAGGATCTCAGCCGAGCGCTGCCCGGGACTGCGTCCCCCCACCCCACCCCACTCCCCGCCAACATGAGAGGAGCCCACAGCGTGACCACGGGTTCCAACAGAAATGGCCCTGGCCATCACGTGTCCGGTTTGCCCTGGCAGGCCCTGGAGGTGCTTGATCTGTGCCCCAATCGTTTACTATCCATTGGAAAGCAGGTTTTATAACTCATGGAATGGAAAAATGAGTTTCTACCCCAAAGATACTTTCATCAGCACTCCAAAATTCTGGGAACAGCTAATTATCCTGACGAGAGCCGCAGGAAGCCCTTTTGATCCTGTGACTGCTCATTACCAAGACACAAATGGTCCTGAATCAGCTTTCCTCCGAACTGGAGGCTCAGCTGAAGCACGTTCTCCAGGAAAGGGGGGAGGGGCAGCAGAGCCACCACTGCCCCTGACCGCTCAGGGACGAAGGATGCTTTTTAGTGGGTGAAGGGGGTTGAAACTTGGGGCCGAAAAAGGGGGTGTCAGAGAGATGGTTACAATGTAATTTTAAAAAGTAGGTTACAACACAGTTTGTAGCAAGTATTTTTGGAACTAAAACCCTACGTACCTATTTATAGAACGAGGTCCGGAAGAACAGCGTAGCTACCTTTTGGCTGGGATTGTGATGTTTTCTTGTTTGTATTTTCTGCCACCAACAAGTGTTGCTTTTGCAATAAAAACAAATACTACATTTTGTTTTAAAGGATGGGTTTGGGACAACTAATGATGTCAGTGGTTCAAGCTCTTCATGAATCTACTTCTTTATGTTCCCAAAGCACAAGGATATAGCTCAGCACATGAAAGGATGATCCAATCCTTTGATTAAAGTGGATGAGAGGCGCCATGTCGCTTCAGACAGACCCACAGAGGTGCCCAGGGGGACGCAGTCATACTGGATGGAAAGAGGGGACGCTGTGTTCAAAGACCTCACCTTATAAACAAAGGGTGTCAAACGCCCTTGTCACTTCTCACCCACCTAGTGATCGCCTGGCTCCTGGCTCCCTGCAGTGCTTCTCAAAGTGTGGCCCTCGCACCAGCTGCAGCACCTGGGAGCCTGCTAGGGAGGCCAACGCGCAGGTGCCATCCCAGAGCTTCTGACTAGACGTGCTGGGGGCAGGGCCCAGCAGCAATCTGTACGTTCACAGGTTTTTCCGGAAATTCTGATACTCGCGGTTTCATAGACTGAAATTCTGTCTTGGGTCTGACCCGGGCTGGGGGCTGTAAATGTGTTTCCTCGGGTCTAAAGCAGACTCTTGCCCAAGGCCCATGGGCTCAGGAGCCAGAGCGTCACGCTCTGTGCGTGATTCCCAAGGACACGCACGTGTGGGAAGCTCTGTGTGGCGGGCAGACTTATGCCCCTAAAGACTGCACCCCTTCATCCTAGGACTGTGAGAGTTGCCAGAAATCCTGTTTGTGAATAGTTGATCTTACCGGGCAAAGGGGAGTCATTAGAGTTACTAATTAGTGGACTTTAAAGAGGGAGATTGTCCTGGATTATCTGGGTGGGCCCTTCAAATGACAGGCAGAGGAGGAATTCAGGAGGGAGGTGGGATGTTGTACAACCTGAGGCGAATAGGATATTGTATGTCAACTGTAATGGAGGAAAGTTTTATTAAAGAGACGAGGAAGGAGAGGAAGTCGGAGGGACTGGAAGCTTGAGGCTGGGTGCTCTGCTGCTTGAAGAGGGAGAGGGCCACGTGGCGAGCTGCAGAGGGAAAGCAGACTGTGTCACTAAGAACAAAACACTCAGCTGACAGCCAGCAAGGAAGTGGGACCTCAGTTCTACAACCACCGAGAACTAAATTCTGCCAGGACTTGAATGAGCTTGCAAGTAGATTCTTCCCAGAGCCTCCAGAGAGGAGCCCAGCCCTGCTGACACCTTGCCTTTGGCCCCGTGAGACCCTAACCAGAGAACCCATGTAGACACGGTGCCCGGACGTCCGACCCATGGAGACCACGAGATGGCAAACAGGTGTCGTCTTCAGCCTCCAAGCTGTGGCAGTCTGTTACTGCAGCAACAGAAAGAAGGCTAATACAGGTCGTGCACTGTGTGCCTCATCATGCCCGTGACCCCAGAGGGCCCCCACACCGCACCGCTCCATGAGCACTCGCAGGGCACAAGACAGGACAAGCCGGTGCTCTGCACAGCGCCCCGCGTGGACCGGAGGCTGAACGGCGCCGGCCTCGCTCGCCTGCGCCACGGGCTGTCTCGTGAGCCTTGCTGGTGAGCCAGCCCCGTCTCATCCACTCGGGGTGAAGGAAGGAAAATCCATTTCCTGGACTCGGTGGCCTTGGAGAGGGGCCTGAGCAGCTAGTGGGCTGCTCGTCTGTGGGATTTTTTTTGAGGGGGGGTGATTATGATGGTTTTAGTTCAACAGGTACTTACTAAGCACCCAAAGGCTGTCCTGCTCTGTGAAAGGAGCTGCCTTCAAGGCAGTCCCTAACCCGAGGCCCGCTCCGTTTTGGCAGCAGGGGTGGGTGGCGTGGGTGTGCTGGGGCGGAGGCGGGTATTCTCTTCTGAGCTGTGCATTTGAGCACAGTGCTTTTAAGTCGCAGGGGCCACAAGCCTCAACCCTCAGGGGCAGCAGGCCGGTCTTTGCATGCAGGCTCTGACCCAGGAGGCGGGCAAGCCCAAGAGGAAGGCATGGGAGGGTGGGGATCTGGCCAGGCCGACCGCACAGCACCCAGTTAGTGGTTGTTATCTGCATGCACTTGGGTACCGGCCATTCAGGTCTCTCACAGAAAATGGGTGTGCACACGGGGTGAACTCGGGTCCTCAGGACTCAGAACTGCGCGCCACACAGAACTAAAGGGGAGGGAAGTCACATTCTCAATACCGCAGTTACCAGCAGACTCTCTAAGACGGAGTCCTGTCGATTTTGGGGTGACATCTTTCCTCTCATTCTCTGTCCCTCAGTCCTCTACTAAAAAGATACCCACACACTTTCTTTTCTTTGGAAAGGAGTGCTACGATTGTCCCAAAGATCCTTTACAGGTGGCTTAGGCAGGGGTTCTACACAGTGGTAAAAACACAGACCAGATGGAGCTGGGTCCCAGTCCTAGCTCCTCACTTACTAGCTCTGTGACCTCAGGAAGGTTACTTAGCTTCTCTGAGCCTCAGTGTTCTCCCCCAAAGTGGATTGAAAAAACACCTACTTGGTGAGGTTGCTATGAGGGTTAAAAAAAGTAAGGCATCACAATACATTAATACCATTAGGTTGAATCAAAGAAAAGTATCAGTATTTCACCATTTTTGAACCCCCCAAACAGCAATTCCCCAAAATTAAAATTAATCTCTTAATTTTCTAGATTCTAAAATGTCACAGAATTACTGACAGCTTAGGAAGTGAAGAACAACTCACTGTAATAAGCAGACACATCCATTTTAAAGGCCCATTTCAAGCGGATGTGCATGTTTTCACCATGCAAAAAGGTATTTAAAATAAAAAACTGCATCTCAGAATGAAGAGAATGTGGAATTACTGTTACTTTCCAGGGCCACTGGCATCACTGCCTTAATCCATCGTGAACAGTGATTGGTCCCTACCGGCAGGCCCCTCCCTTGCGGAACGTGCTGGGCTGGCTTGTGAGCAGGTGTGCTCTCTGCTGGAGCACACCCGGACAAGGAAGAGGTGGGAGTTGTACGCCCCCCGAAGAATTTCATGAGGCCAGCACATAGCCCCGAGTCTGCCACACATTCCCCTGGAGTTGTGTACAAGATGAAATTGAACACACAATGAACTTAAAGTGCTTTTAAATCATCACCCATTTATTTTGATATGTATCTTCTATTCATGCACAGCAAGTGATGAGGGTTTTTTATTTATGGTGGTAATATAATGTTTCCTAAATACACTTAAGGGAAAGTAAGATGATTTAAAGAAAAACATTAAGTAAATAAGAACCAATAAAAATATCCGTCAGGGACAAAAGGAAAATCAGACATTCTCAGATGGAGGAAAACTAAGAGAATCTGTCACCAAGAGACCTACCCCAAAAGGCGGCAGAAGGAAGTTCTCTAAACAGAAAGGAAAGGATAGAAGAGGGAAACTTTGGAACATCAGGAGGGAAGAATACAGTAAGCAAAAATATGGGCAAACATAATAGGCTTTCTTTTTCCTCTTGATGCAAAAACTGTCAGTCTGCTGTGACTCTGAATGTATGTAGATGAAATATTTAAAAACGGTTATGTCATAAAAGTGGGGGATAAAGGGACGTCACGGGAAGTAAGGTTTCTATACTTAATTGGTAAAGTGATGACACCAGTAGATTCCAATGTTATGTATATATAATATAATATAGCAAGCAACCACTAAAACAAGCTATGCAATGAGATGTACTAAAAAAACACTACAGACAAAGAAACATGGAATTGAAAAAAATGTTCAGGTAGTCCACAAGAAGGCAGGAAAGAGAAAAGAGAGAAACACAAGACAAAGAGACCATACAGAAAAGAAAAACTAAGATGGCAGACACAATCTCTAAAGCATCAACAATTCAACAAAATATAAATGGTCTAAATACTCCAACTGAAAGACAGAGACTGGAAGAGTGGATGAAAAGCCCAACTACATGCTATTTACAAGAAACTCACTTCAGATATAATGATATGGGCAAATTGAAAATAAAACGATGGAAAACATATCAGACATTAATCAAAGGAAAGCAGGAGTGGCTATATTACTATTAGATTCAGGAGACTTCAGAGCCAAGAAAGTTAGGAGAAGCAGAAAAGGGCATTACGTAATGACCAAAGGGTTAATACACCAGGAAGACACTGCAGTCCTATATGTGTATGCACCAAACAAGAGTGCTGCAAAGCATGTGAATCAAAAACTGATCGAACTGAAAGGGGGACTAGCTCAATCCACAATTATAATTGGAGACTTCACCTGCCCCCCCATCCCCTGACAACTGATAAGAGTAACTTGATGGAACATGTATCATCAGCCAATAGGATCTTACCGACAATTACAGACACTCCAGGCACTGACAGCAGAAAGCGCATCTTTTCAAGTGCCCACGGAACCCATACCAAGGCAGACCATATCCTGGGTCATATAACAAATCTCAACAATTTAAAAGGATTGAAATAATACAGAATATGTTCTCCAACCACAGTGGAATCAAACTAGAAATCACTAACAGAAAGGTAACAGAAAAATCTCTAACCACTTAGAAATGAAATAACATACCTTTAATAAGTCAAAAAGGAAGTTTCGAGGGAAATAAAAAATACACTGAACTGAATGAAAATGCAAATAAAACAAAAAAAAAACTGTGGGACACAGCGAGAGTAGAGCTGAGAAGGAAATGTATCGTATCACATGCATGTGTAAGAAAAAGTTTCACACTAGTAGTCTAAGCTTCTACCTCAAGAATCTGGATAAAGAAAAGCAGAAGACACCCACAGGATCTGACACCACAGGAATATCCCCCCGCTGGGGGGATGCCTGACTTCACATCTAATCACATATGCATATGTGATGTGTAATACCACATCTCACCAGTAGGGGATGCCATTTGCACCCCATATAAGAACATCCAATTCTTGAACGCAGGATCCTCAGACTGCCCCTTCGTACAAGGGGGTCCCCCCATCCCTGAGGATCATCAGTACAGCTGCCTGGGAGCAGACTCCAGTCCACACATCTTACAATGGTTCCTCCCTTCTTCCCGCCCCCCCTGCGGCTACTGTCAGAGCTGCTGGCTGCGTTTTGGGGGAGGAGGGGGCCAGTGGGGTTCTAGAATTTTCTATTTCTTGGTCTGGGTGCTGATCACACATGTAGGTTTGCCTCGCAAAAGTTCACTAGGTCCTATAGTCATGATCTGGGCACTGTTCTGTATGCAAGTCATGCTTCCAAATCAAGTTTACTTTAAAAGTCCATAGATTAGGTTTACTTAAAACACAAGATGCCTCAGTAATTTCTGGAATTCCCACTATGGCCTGAGGAAAGAGAACACAACAACAACAACAACAACAACAACAACAAAACAACAAACCCCAAGCCCATCGGAACACCAGACCCTGGGAACAGAACGAGGCGTGCTCTCCATTCAGGGGTTTCTGGGGCAACTTCAGGTGAGAGCCTTATTTATTTTCAAGTTGGGGGTGGAGGGAGGGGGTGAGAGGCGGGGAGCATGTGGTCCTGAAGGCCTCCAGCAGCCTGGGCTCTAGATAGGACTGCTGAGGCTCAGTACCCGAGGGCGGGCACACCTGCTCCCCTTTCGGGTCTCGGTGGGACTGGACTGACGTCAAGCCCAAATCCAGCCCAAAGCGGGTGGGCTAAGGATGGGGCACTCATGAGAAGACATAAGGGGACTCGCTGTGGGCCCCAGGCCAGGTGCACCGGGTGCAGCAGGCAGATGGGCCTCCCCCCGCAGCCCAGAAAAGGCAGCTCCACGCTTCTGGGCAGCCCACCAGCTGGGCCTGGCTGGGGAACCCACGCCGCCTTGTTGGCGCGGAGGCCTAGCTCCTTTGCGACTTCACAGGCTCCACTGTCCTAGAGGGACCCCAGAGTTCCACAGAGCCTGTTCTGAGGCAAAGGGGTAGGAGGCAGGTGCTGGGGCCAGACTGCCTGGGTTCAATCCCAGCTCTGCTCCTTACCAGCTGTGTGTCCTTGGGCAAGTCAGTCACCCCCCCTGTGCCTGTTTCCCCATTTGTTAGATGAGGATATGATCAGTACTTGGTTCAGAGGTTGCTTGTGAGGACTGAATGAGTTAATCTTTATGACGTGCTTAGAATAGCGCCAGGCATAGGGTAAATAGGAACTACATATTTTAGCTCAAAAAAGTCCTCATTTGTGTCTTGAGACAATTCCAAGGTCAAGTGAGTTTGGGAAACACTTGATTGCCTTTGTGAATTAGGCTATTCAAGGCTCTGCAGTGGAGAGATTGGGGTAACCCCATGTTATCCCGAGGACAGGGAGCTGGCGTTTGGCTGGTTACATGTTGGTGTTCACGGCTCCCTGGTACCTGGGCTGCAATGCGGTGTTAAATATTTGGGTATCATCCCCGTTGGGATGGTTTCCACAGAGCACCCCTTGGGAAATACTGGAGGTGCCACATGCCCTGGTAAGGCCATCGTTACGACAGAGATTATGAAGCACTCACTAAGTGGCAGGGACAACTTGAAGGGCGCCGACTCATCGTATCTTCACAACCTGCCTCAGAGGTTACACTGAGGCAGAGGGAACTTAAATAACTTGACTGGGGTCATGAAGCTAGTCAGCGGCACGGCCGGGTTCGAAGCCCTGCAGTCTGGTTCCAGGGCCCAGCATCTCAGCCACTGTGCTATCCAGTCCTCTGTGGCCCTCCAGGAGGTCTTGGGGTGTGTGATGGTTGGCGCACAAACTCCTCATAGCTTCTCAAGTAGACTGGTCCCCCTGTGCTTCCACAGTCACAGTGGTGGGGCCTTTGCCCCCCTTGACCTGGGCTCCCCACCTGGATGGCTGGCTGGGGAGATGGGCACACCACAGCTGTCCACTCTCAAAGTTCTCTGTGCGTACACACAATGCCACATGGCCCACTGGTGGGGATTGGGTGTCTATCTGGTATCACCAATTAAGTGACCTCAAAGACATCTTTAAGAACCGACGGCACAATAGCCCGCGGGCTGCACTGATGCTCTGAAGGCGTCGCAGCATTTCCCTGTTGCTGTGAATGCAGGTGCTAGCAGGAGTTAGGGTGCCCATGAGGAAGGGGTGACTCTCAAGGGGTCAGTGCTGGGCTCACCCGACCCTCTGTACCCAGAAAGCCTTCCACAGGTCCTGGCTTCCAGGAGCCTTGGCAGGGCCTGCACCCTGTCACCTAGGGTGCTGCACCCACTTTTGCCTGCCCGTGACCATCTCACAGCTCTCAGAGCCTGTGCCTCCCAATTTAACAGTTTCATAAACCACCTCAGATGCCCTTGGGGCTCATGTGTTGGTCTTATCTCTCCAGCTTTCGAGCAAGTCCCCTGCGTTAGAAGGTATCTTTCCACTTTGTCCCATGTGCCCAAGTGCCTTGGAACATAAAGGTATTCAACAAACTAGCTGCCCCACGAGCGACGGTACAAGTAGCTTAACTAGCTGGGGTACACGTGCCACCCGTGGCCGTAACCACAGGGATCCTACCCGCAGGGCAGGACAGGCTCAGGGACCCCTGAGATAGGGAACATCCAGCCTCGTTCTCCGCTGATGACCACGCAGGCATTACGTCCCGCCTACCTTGCTGGCTTTCAGGATCTCGAACATGAGGGGCAGGCCCTGGGTAACGAGCTCCTCCGTGTACTCTTCCTCCTGGATGGTCTTAAACTCCTTTAGCAGGCACTGGATGAGAGGCCTGCGGTGCTGCTGGAAGGCGATGCGCAAGGACTCCAGCCACGTGTGCAGGGTCCACGGGACACCTGGAAGGGGGGCGGGGGAGCGGGCGAGGCAAAAAACAACCAAAAGAGAAGGCACGTTTTGGTTTTCTAAAAGCTGGCCTTTCCCCGGGACATGACCAGATGATGAGACCAGGAGAAAGACTTCTGATGAATAGAACCAGCGTCGGGTTCTCCCCCCCAGAAGTTGAAATGAAAGGTCCTAACTTAATTCCCCTAACTGTGCGTGTCCACTTCTGCATGCTACTCGTCTTATGAGGGGTTGCATTGTGCAGCATGTCATTATGGTGCCGACTACTGGAATTATTATGCAGACTTATGCCTGTTCCATTCTTCTGAGAGCTGACTTCATGCGTCTCCATCCAATTTGCTTTCTGGGGAGGGAGCCACTCAGGGAGGGGGAGTCTTGCTCGGGACTGGATGGCACGGCTGTGCCCAGATGAGAGCTGAGAGCTGGTGACACCCAGCGATGCGCCTCACCGTCTACTGCTCTGGCTAAGGCAATGTTTGCTCTGCATAAGGGGACAGGGGAGATATTGCTGCTGCTCCCCTGTGCAAAACAGCATTTCCGTCTGCAGGCCCTTCTTCAGGTCTTCCTCCATTAACAGAAACCTCTCCAGCAGGTGACTGCCGTGACGTGCTCCTCCCGTCTCGCAGCGAGGCAGACGAGAGGACACAGCATCTCACCGCTGTGTAATAAGCCCACCGACCTTTCAGTCTCAAGCTGCATCGTCATGCTAAACAGGCTCACAGAGCAACGGCACAAACGTCCCACATACTAACAGCTGCTCGGCGAGAGAGGCCCACTTCCAGGACAGCGTCAGGCCCTTCTCAGGCCCTCAGTCTACCTTGACCTGCCACCCGCTGTGTTTCAGGCCTAGGCTGTTAGTTCCTGTGCCGGGCACTAATGCCCCTAGACTGGTGAAGGCCCGCTTAGCCTGGCCCCCAGATGCATGGAGGAGATGGCTCTGGGCTACCTCCCTCAACGAAGAGCCACCCCAAACTTTTCCTGAGAGTGGGTTCGCCCCCTGAAGCTCGGTGGGTGTAGCCCTGGTAAGGAAGGGGCGCCCTCCTCGTAGCTGCTGCCTGGCCGCAGCGGTGGGTGTTTGGGTGCTCTAAGCAGCGATTCCCCAACCGCTGGGAACCACCTGGGATGATTGTTAAATATAAAGATTTCCAGCCTTGATGCATCCAGACCCTCAACTGCAGAGCCTCTGGGTGTAGGGCCTGGCAATCTGTATTCAGACAAGCTCCCAGGTGATTCAGATTCCTAACTTCCCAGGGTCCAGAGTTTGGGAATCATGGAAAGATGACCTGAGGATGGGTCTGTGGGGCTGGCAGGACACTGCTGTCAATGGGGACAGTGTACGGTGCCTGAGCCTGGAAGTGCTCCAGTAGTCAGTAAGTTCCCTGGGCCCACGTGGGCTGTGCGTGTGTGTGCGTGTGTGTGCGTGTGCGCACGTGTGTGTGCGTGTATCTGTGTGTGCGCGCATGTGCGTGCGTGAGTGTGTATGTGCACGCATGTGCGTGTGTATGTGCATGTGTGCGTGTGTGCGTACGTGTGTGCATGCGTGTGCGTGCACATGTGCGTGCGTGTGCGTGTGCATGTGCATGTCCTAGGGCTGGGCTGTGTTGCTGTGCCCAGCGGCGGAGGGTGCTCAGAACTGACCTATGCTCCTGATATCAATTGTGACATCCACGTAGCCATGCTCAGCGCTGTGATACATGGCCTCTCTCAGGGCTCTCAGTTTGGCCTTGCTGTTGCGGCTGGCGCACAGGGGGGGCGGGGCTGTCTCCGCCAGGTCAGTCCCCTCAGCCAGAATCTCCTCCAAGGACAGGATATCGCTCTTCTCCTTCTCTGGCTGAGCGAGCAGTTTGCGGAACACATTCCTGTCAATCATAAACCCAGAGAGGAAGACACTCAGAGACGAAAGGTGGGGGCGGTGGGGACACCACGCACATGGGGCCGGGGCGTGATGGGACCCACTCC
The DNA here is from genome assembly GCA_004026885.1 of Lyroderma lyra. Taxonomy (NCBI): domain Eukaryota; kingdom Metazoa; phylum Chordata; class Mammalia; order Chiroptera; family Megadermatidae; genus Lyroderma; species Lyroderma lyra. Next base: position 48,854 of record PVJL010002577.1, on the reverse strand, counting down.
AGGGCGGTGGCGGGCGTGAAGGAGATGGCGGGGCAGGATGGGCCGTGCTTCCTCCGGGAGGACTGGGAGCTAAGTGTTTTCCTCAGCTATGTAGAAGGTTCTAGAACGCTGCCCTTTTCCCCGTCAGCCTGCACGCCCCCCCAGTGCATTTGCTTTGCCTGGGGTTATGTGCGATAAAAGCTCATGGGGTAAACCCGGCAGGAGTGGCAGACAGGAAGTAACCACACGGGAGAGGTTTTGTTGTTTTTCAATTGGAGTCTTTTCACCTCCCTTCAGAGATGTCATGTAGCCTGAGCAACACGGCCAAAGGTGAGGTCTCTGTTTGGGAAAAGATGAAACTAGCCAGTCTGGGTGGATGTGTACTGCATAGGTGGACCAGATGTCACTTTGAACAGGACAGAAAACAACGGTCCTGTCCTGTTTCAAACGGTGCGTCTGGTCAGCCTCCTGACACCTTGAATTTAGCCCGGCGAGACTAGGCTGACCAGACGTACCACTCGAAACGGGACAGGACCGTTGTTTTCTGTCCCATTTAAAATGGTACATCTGGTCAGCTCTTAGCAGACAGCTGGACGTGAAGGGCTCTCTGGCCAGGCTGGGGCCTGGACTGCCTCTGGGCCCCACATCCAGAGATGTAGTGGGTCTGGGGTAGGCCTGGGAATCTGCATTTTTAACAAGCACCACTCTGGGGACCTGGTGGCCTTGGCCCATCCTAGCCTACCTGTGTCCGTGGGCTGCGGCCTGGCTGAAAGAGTTCATATCACCCTGGGGGGTTGTAGAAATTCCATTCCTGTACATGGTTCCTATCAGGGGGTCCGCACCACGCTCCAACAGCAAACTAACCAGCTCAAAATTGCCTGCAAGCCCAGAGAAGGGGGTTTCACAAGAGAATAAAGCAAAGATACAGTCACAGACACGTCAGGGCGGTGGAGACTGTCGGCCAGGGTGAGAGGCGGCAACTCTTACCGACGGCAGCCGCGAGCTGGAGGGGCGTTTCTGAGTAGTTCTCCTCGCCGTGCTCCACGGAGCCCTCCACCTTGGCCCCGGCATCCAGGAGGAGCTGCGGAGGAAGAGCAGCCATTGAGATGTTTAAAGGACATGCACGGTGAGGAGGTCTCAGAAAAAAACTGGTGGAACTCAGTGTGGTGCTAATGTCCCTGCTCTCCCTCTGGGTCAGTGCACCGGGTGAGGGCAAGTGTACCTTGAGGATGAACTGAGAACCTCTTGTCTCCTCTAGACTCGAGCCTGTGACTGCTCCAAGTGTGGTCCACGGACCGGCATTATCGGCATTACCGGGAGCTTGTTGGGAATGCTGGCTCTCAGGCTCCCCGCCCCCCCAGACCCACTGAATGAGAGTCTGCATTTTAACGAGACCTCCAGGTGATTTACACATACATCCATGTTTCTAGAAGCACCGAGCTAGAGGCCCACCAGTCTGCTGGAAGAGTCCCTTTTTGGGTAGGAGAGCCTTAGAGTGGTCTCTCAGGACCACAGAATCAAGAGCTCTGAAGGACTCTGGGGACCACCCGGGCCAACCAGGGCAAGAATCCCTTCTAGAACACTCTGGATAGCTGTGAGGACAGTTCAGCAAATGCTCAGTTTCCTGGTCACCAGGATCAATGAATAAAAAGTGGCAGAGGGAGCTTCTAGGGGGTTGCTTTACAGGACTCCATTCTGTGCGTCCCCACTGAATGCTGATGTGAACAGGTGGGTAGGTGGTGGTGTCTGCTTCTTAATTACCTATCCGGGGCTCCCTGGGGGTGCAGCCATGGAGGGGCTGCTTCCTTGGCATCCCGTGATTCGTGCACCTGCCCCAGACAGGTAAGCTGACCTCTGTCTGGCTTTTCTTGGCTGCCCACTGCTCCTATTCTTGATTTAAAGGCAGGGGATGCCACTGACTGTTAAGGGATGGCATCTGTATCCATCCGGCCACCCTCCAACTCCTTTCTGCTGAGATGCCTCTGTTAGGAGTGGACTTCTGCATGACAATCTGCAGCAGAAGTCAGGTCTTGGTGTGATCTGTTGCACACCCAACCGCCTAAATGTGACTTTGGATCTGTCTTCAGGATTCCCATGACCCAGGAGACAACAGAGGATTCCCGTGGAATTCCAATGTTGCCCAGTGGTCCCGTCACACTCCTCCCTGCTCTGCACACTTCTTATAGGCTCAGACCACATAAAAGGAGGCGAGTCCCGATGTCCCCAAAGGTCAGCCCTCACTGTGGGGTCAGCTGTGGTCACAGACCTGGGTGCTGCTCTATTTTTTCCAATGAAGTAAAGACCATATTTGAGGTGGTTATTCACTGAACACCAACTTTACGACAGCCCGAAAAGGTGCAAGTGATACACATTTATGTGCCCAGAGGACCTCAGACGAGGACCTCTCTCTGAGCTGTTTCAGAAGGCCATACTCTAGAGCTCGTGGATCTGATTCTCAAGGACTGGGATCCGAGTGAGCGTCTTTTAGAACAGTTGCCTTGGTGACGTGAATGCTTCTTTCCACTGGATGGAAACCACTAGACTCTATGCCAATGCCGGGTCACACCTCAGGGGAGGTTCTAAGGTCTCACACCAGCCAAGTTTTATGTTCACGTTACGACAAATGAAACGAACCAATCCGCAGAACCACGGCTCAGGCCCCACCCCCGAGCAACCGGAAACAATTTCAGAGGTTGGCCACCCTGCGTGTGAGGCTGCGTGTGGGTACATGATCATTTCATATTGGCTAAAGCTGGGCCATGTAGATCATCACCGATAATATTTTCGTTCATATGATATGAATGCGCAATATTTCACTGCAGTTAACCAATATGAATTTCTTAGAGAATATGCATGCCGGGAGGGATAGAGGTTTGCATAACGGAAGAAGTAAAATTAAAGGTCAGATGTGGATAGGGAAATACGTTAATACCTGAACTACAGGAATATGTCCATGCAACACAGCAAAAGTCAGAGCCGTCCAATGGCGGGTCTCGGGGTGGACGGATGGATATTTATGAGGAGTACTGACAACCTATAAACAAATTGAAGTTATTTTATTTTCAAAATGTGACCTTCACAATACTTAGACTAGCAGATCTGGCCTGTCTGTGGCTGAGCATGTGGCTGGAGATGTGAAGGACACCCTGGAAGGTGCCTTGGGGAATATGGCGAGGTGGGGCAGCAAGGAATGAGGGCTGCTTTCCTTCTCATCGGAAAGGAAGTAAGTGGATGGCTTCTGAGCACCTCGAGGCCTTGGAGAAGCTGTCGTGGTGGCTACGCTGAGCCAGCTCACCTGCCTGCTTCCTCTTTCTGCTTAAGGAAGGGTGATGGTTCTGGGAACAGCAGGACATCAGGTAGCTTGAGATGCCACTCCCGTCACATTCACATCTTTCGGGGAGATTCCTGGTGGTGGCAAACCTCAGGCAAGGGGCGGTCTGCTTCAAACTCTTGAGCCAGGGAAGCCATCACCCTTCTGATGGAGGAGTGTCACCACCAGGTCACAGCTCACTCCACGCTGTCCTCATGTCACTCTGCTCGCTGGATTCCTGGTTGACAAGGACCCTCATACTACTGGAAACGGGGCATAAAAACCTTCCCTGGACACACCACGACTGAGCAATCTGATGTTGGTCTTTTGATAGGGGGGCCTCAAAACACCCCAGGCCAAGAGAGAGGCAGCAGGGCAGCTAAAGGTAGGGGTCCTACAGGACTGGCACCCACACATGGCTTTTCTGCTCAACACTGCTGGGACCCTGTGATGCCTGCTTCATCCAGAGTAGTTGAGTTCCCTCATCACCCGCCAGGGGAAGGCCCAGAGCTAGAAGCCATGGGACGGACTACGGAGGACCAGAGAACCCCGCCAGGACCCAAAGCTGAGGACCCCTTGCAGGGGTCTGTACAGTGCTTGGGGACTCCTGAACAGAGGGGAAAAAATCCCCAATACTTGACACGTCTAAAATCCGAAATGGTTCTGGATCCAAAACTGTGTCTATTGCCTGCTTTCCTCAGATGAATATAAATCTCACAAAAACCAACCAACCAACCAAAAAACCCCAAACCAAAAACCCCACAGTACTAAGACTTCAAGAGCATCTAATTTTGAACTAAAAAAGTTTCCCAGGGAAGCATGTCTAACTCCCCCGCCTCCAAGTGTGCCAGCGCCTGGCTGCCGGAGAGCGTGGGCCTTACGACAGCACAGGACGTGGCAAAGAGTGTGATTTCACCTATTACAACCCTTGGCGGGGACGGAACCAACATTAACTTAGTCCCAAACGATGCCAGGGGCCCTGTGTTTACTTCTTCAACAACTCTCTGACCCAGGTGTGATTATTCTCCCACGTGGCAGACGGGCACATCACAGCTCAGAAGATTAAACCACTCGCCCAAGCACAAAGGCAAGTTACTAAGATGCAGCAGTTTCAGAATTTGAATCCCAGGGTCACTTTCTAAAGTCTGCGGGTGTGTGTGTGTGTGTGTGTGTGCTCGCGTGCTTTCCACTATACCACACTGCCTCAGGAAAGCTTTTCCATCAGCTTTAAGACCCGTGGCTCTGACTCAGCCAACCAGGTGAGCCCATCAGGATTTGGTGGGGGAGGGGGAGCTACACCTCAGCTCAGGGGCCAGCTTTGCCTTCAGGACAGGGAAGGGGCAGATGGTTCAAGAGAGTGCGCTCTGTCCCGATCCCAGGAGGAATGGGTCAGCAGTAAGAATCAGAGACGCGGAGCGGCTGAGCCTAGGAAAAGCCGGTGCTCCTTGCAGGCTCGTTGGGCGTTTTTAACCAAAACACACATGCTGGCACCTCCTTGGCGGTCAGTTGGGCTGGGGCCTCGGGATGGAGGAGATCCATCAGTGGGTCTGACCTATGTGCTGGACTGAGCGTCCCCAGTGGCTCTCAGGAGAAAAGAGCCCCCCTCTCTTTGCTCGCCTTCCCCTGGGGAGTGCCAGGCCGAGGGGCCCTGCAGCCCTTTGCACCCTCACCTCCACATTCAGGTCAGCTCCGGCATCCAGCAGCATCTGAACCATCGCCTCGTCCCCACGGACGCAGGCGTACATCAGGGGGGTCATGCCCTGCGGTGAGTTAAAAACCAGAGAATGGAGAAGGTTTACAAGGTGGCTGTGTCACTTGATGATAACAAATGGAAAATCTTACTTGTGTGTAGAAGGCTTTGCTTACCCCCTGACACACACGGTCACAATCCTCCATATATATATATCTTTTTATTTTTTATTTTATGTTTTTCCAATCCTCCAGATTTTGAAAACCAAAATGGAGGCAGAAGGAAGCAAACATTGCTGTTTTTGCATTCATCTTTGCTTAAGTTGTAGGATTTTCGCTGGCCTGTCTTAGGGTGCACTCTTAGACCTAAGAGTGTTTGCTAAAGCAAGTGGCAGCTTTCAACTTCCAGCTCTTAGGAACTTTCTGGATTCTGCAACATCAGCCCCTGTGGTATCTAATTGACAAACATTGTTTCCTTCACATTTTCTCTTTCGCAATGTAACAAGCGTCATCTTAACTCTATGTAAGCTGCTGGTCAGCATCGAGGGAAACTAGATGCCTCTGAGCATAACCCCATCACTGACACCTGCTTTGACGTTATCATCTATACACAAGAGGCAAACAAATGAGGGCTCGCTTTCAGAAATTCCGTATTTTCACATGACGCCTATTACGAAGTACTACAACCAACAGAAGGAAGGGATGGATTTTTTCAATACACAGTCCTGTGACGGCCACTAGTTGAGAAAACGTTCAAGTTAGAGCCTTTTCTCACACCATACACCCAAATCAGTTCTAGTTTGATTAGAGATATAGAGAAAAAAAAATTAAAAGCATAAAAGACACCTAGGCCTAAAAGTAATAAAAGAAATCACCAAGGGTATATAGCATTGAGGGCATAAAACGGAAAACATTATAAACAAAATTACAAGGTAAGCAATAAACTGAAAGACACTTGTCACATTATAATAAAGGATTACAAATGCCTAAAATTTAAAATACACTTCTAAGTAAAGAAGAAAGACAGTAAAGCTCTAATGACAAACAGGTAAAAGAGAAGTAAAAGATTATAGGGGACACATTATATATAGTTGGAGGGTGTATATAGGACACAAAATCTCTTGAGATCGAAAACCTTAGGAAAGATTGATGAGTTTGGGCCACTCTTGCCATGTTTAAGAATCTCCTAATGAAATAATCACAGATTTGAACAAAACCGTGTGTAAGTTTATGTAGCTCAGCATTATTGACGTAAGTCATTAGGAAACAACCTAAATGTCCAACAACGGAGGCATGGTTAACTGAATAAACAATATGACCATTTTAAGTAGCCATTACAGTGACTAAGCATATTTAACGATACTGCACAGTACCTTTAGAGAAAATACTGAAAAAATAAGATAGAATAAACCCGTGTGCATGTGCGTGCGGGGGCTCCTTGGTGTTGCTCAAGGAGCTGCATTAGCTATCCCTTCCCTGCAACTTGCATGAGCTGCCCACGTGAGAAGCAGTTCCATCTGTCCCTTGTGACTTTCCATCTGGGGCTCACAGTGAAAACCTGTGTTTGTTTTCTCTGTCTCGTGACATCTTCCCACAGGGTCATCTCCTTGACTGGTAGACCCACCAGCCTTTCACTGTACCTCAGGGTCGGGGGCTTGGGGAACACCTGCCTCCCTCTGAGGTACCTCCTAGGGTCCTCCCGCATGACTGTTGTGCATCTGACCATGCCCTGAGAGTTTGGTGGAAATCGGCAGGCCTCGTTCAGGCAAGCAGAGAACTAATTTTAACCCCGCTGGAAAAAGCTTGAAGGACACATACTAAATATAAATGATGGTTATCTGGGTGATGACATTATTTCCTTTCTGGAATAGGTCTATTTTTCTCTATTTTCCATTTCAGCTGCAACGATCACGTGCAACTTCTCTAAGAGATGAACAAGGGTGTTTTGATTAAAAAAAAAAAAAAAAAAAATCGCCTAAGTCACCGGTAGGGGGAGTCTCTCTCCAATGCCTACAGTTTCCATCTCGCCGCCGGGCGGTGCTCGTGGTCAAGGTGGGGGTGCCTGTGGGGGTGCCTGTTCAGACACTCGGACCGTGTACCTGTTCGCTCATGGTGTTGATCCCATCAGGCCCCAAAAGAGACACTGCTTGCTTCACCAGGTCTGTCCGCCCACAGTTCAGCATCCGGAAACCCAGGTCCTGTTTGAACTTGGCTTCGATGGCCACCGCGTCCAGCTTCCGAGAAGCGAAAAAGCAGTCGTCGGCCCTAAGGAAGGGAGAGATAGATGGTCAGCTGGGTGCAGCAGCTCCCCCAGGGACTGGTCCTTGAAGGCCAGAGGAGTTAGGAAGCACCAGGAGGCCATGCATTTGCTTTTTCTGTCAACTGCCTCATCTTAGACTCCAGTTAAAACATGGATGTCTTGATCCTCGTCGTTTATAACTGCCGCTCTGCTGATCTGTCCTGTTGCTACTCTGTGTTCTCACAGCATACTGAGCTAAGTATAATAAAGGCTATTATTTACTGAATTACTAGGGGCTAGGCCTTCTGCTAAACTCTTTACAGGAGTTAATTTGTTTAATCCCCACACAACCCCAAGAGGTAAGTATCATTAACCTCTCTTAATCACGGGGAAACAGACACATGTACGGGACTTGCCCAAGGCCATACAGCCAGCGAGCTGGGATGTGAACCAAGCCCGTCTGTGGAGAGCTGGGCTGGGTATCCACTCTGTCACCTTGTCCCCCCATCACAGCACATACAATTTGCCTCTTCCCTTTGTCTGACTTGCTCTTCAGGCTGGAGACTGCTGAGAGCAGGGACCTTGTCTAGTGTGCCTCCGCCGCCCAGTGCCAGGCAGCACGCAGCACACGGAGGTGTCAGAAAATGTCAGCTGAATGAACACAGAATGGGTGGATTCTCTACATCCATAGCAGAAGCAGGGCAGAGAACTGGCAAGCCGGAAAGAGGGCACAAATGGTATGGTGCTTCGGGAACCAACCCAGCCAGCTGGGCATGGGGAGAGGCTGGGGAAGAGAATCCACGGATTCAGGAAAGCCATAGAAACTCTGCTAGTAAAGGCACAGTGCACTGATCCATCAGTTATTAAACCAAATCACCGAGCATTTATTGAGCACCTGTTTGTTGCAAGCTCTGCTGTAGCTGCTGAAGACACAAAGCTAAACCAGTCATTGTCCCTGCCATGGAGGCCCACTGCCAGGAAGGGGAGAGGGCACAGGCACTGGTCACTATAATGCCATGTGGCAAATGCAATGATTGAGGGATCAGACATGTACCCAGCAGAGCCCAGGGGATACAGCAAGGCTTCCTGGAGGAGGTGACCCGAGCTGTGTCTTAAATAAGGAGCCAGAAGAGAAAGAACTCTGAGTGAGGCTGGTATGAGCAAAAAGTGGAGAGGCCACATGACAGGCGAAGGGAGGGGAACTACGAAGGTTTTGGGGTTTCTGGGGCACACACTTCTAGGCAGCGTGCCAGAAGCTGAGCGTGGTGTGTAGGCAGGGGCCAGGTCACAGGGGGAACTTGACTTAATGCTAAGGCTCCAGTCTTTATCCTGAAACACCACTGAAGGTATTTAAGCAGGCAGGGGGTGGCTGGATGGCCACTGCTAGGATGGAGTGGAGGATGGGTCTGAGGAGAGCCAGCCCGCGAGGTAGGCAGACATGTTAGAGCTAAAGGCACTAGTGGAATGGGCGGGAGCAGCCCGCGTGTGACGTGGTAAGGTGCTCAGTGAAAGCAGGGCTTGCGAGAATGGGGCAGAGGTCCTGGAATCACCTTTGCCACCTACAGGTGCCCAGGTCTCAGACTACGGCTCTTGCCCCGAGGCTGGGGAACCGCACACGTGCATCAGCTGGAGTCGGTGCTGTCCCAGACCCCTTCCTGCTCTTCCTCCGGCTAATTCAGAGGGTGGAAACTGAGGCAAGGAGCCAAGTGTTCAGAACTCTTGGTTCCATTCCTGCCTCTAAGTAACCCACTCTGGCATGAGAAAGGATTAAGTTTGCGGGGAAATTACCTTCTTTTTTATCCTCGGAGGAAGTGAGGGGCTATTATTTATTCCAGAAAGTTTAGGGCACCAAGACTCTTGCTCATCAGTGAGGCTGGGATCTAGGGGAGCTCTTGAGCGGTGAACCACAAAGAAATCCTCAGGAAGTAGGTGGGATGGGGTGCCCTTGACCCTTCATTAGGTTCCTGATGTAGCTATCATTCATCTCTGCTGACACAGGAGCCGTGGGCCCAAGCGGGGGGGTAGGAGATGCTAGGGCCCTCCCCGGGAGACACTGGGAGTTTGCTGCTGGCCACCAGGGGGGGCTGATGCAGCGAAGACAGAATCCAGAGAAGAGACCTGAAGCTTGGGGTTCACAGGGGTCTGATCTGCATACATGTTTCAGGAACCGCGTGTCAGGCCCGGCCCCAAAGCGCCTTGTGGATGAAAGTCGTGGGAGGAACTTTGAAAGGTATTTAGGGGCCCGTAGTTGACCAGGACGCTGGGCTCCAGAACTGAGACCTTTTTATAGCAGATGGAGGAGCCCACACCCCACAAAGCTCCCCAGCTGGCCGGGTAGGGCTGAAGGACGTCGGGCCTGGCTTTGGACCATGGCACAGATTTAGCAAGTATCACGTGGGACCAACTAATTCTAAAGTTTGACTGTTTGTCTGAAATTGAAATTTAACTTTTTTTTTTTTTTTTTTTTTTTTTTTAATCTGGGAAAAGGCAGAGCCATTTGCCATGGTTGGATAAGAACACAGGAGAGACCATGGATCCCGCTGAACTGCAGATGGCACCTATTTCCAGGGGGAGAGGGGAGACCCCTGGTGTGGCAGCAGGACGTATATTCCCTAAAAAAAGGTTAAGAAAGAAACTTCAGGACAAAGAGAACAGGGTGACAGCAACTGCACAGGTCCTGGGGCAGACATCACAGAAGCTTCCAGAGAGAAGAAGGAGGGCTCTGCACGTTGTACGGTGGTATGTCGGGAGTCTGCACTGGGGGTGTGTGTGCAAATCTCTGGGAGGTACCAGATTTGGATAACTGCAAGGAAAACTTCTTCTCTCAGACCACTGTCTGATTCTGGAAGAGGTTCCTTTGTGAAATGAAGAGCCTCCTCCTTGGGAGCAAAATGCTGTGAATTGTCATTGTCACTGAGTTTGCAATTTCCTCTTTTCCACTGCTATCCTCAATGCTTGATTGATTCTCTCAAATAAGCCTTTTTTTTTTTTTTTTTTTCTGGAGTCAAGCTAAATGCCACATGCCTGGTAACTGTGGCTGAGCACCTCCTGTGTGTGGGCAACACGCAAGGGGACTAGGAGGGGAGAGACCAAACCCCACTCTGCCCGTGTTCACTGAGCTCCGAGACCGCTCGCCCGGTAATTCCAAGAACATGAGAAGTGTTTTTCCAGCTACAGAGGTCCTTGAGTTTAATCAGAAAGAGACAAACGGCAAGAAAACGACGGTAGCTGAGATGCTGATGATCGTATAGTTACCCCAGGAAGCTGACACGTCTGAATCCTTACCACGGGAATCTGAGCTCTTTCTGTTACGCGATCTGCACAAGCCCAGGATGGAGGTGTGATTAGGAGCCCCATTGCAGAGAGTAGGACACTGCCCAGGTCACAGAGCTGGTGAGCAGTGAGCCACGACTTCAGCCGCGTGGTCTGACACCCCAGCCTGACCCCTACCGGCGGGACCCGGCACTCCATCATGCCGGCCCGCCCACAAATCCAACCGCCTGCTTGAATGTCTCCAAGACATTCACATTTAGTATTTCCGAAATGCAACGTTTTATTAACTTATTCATCTTTCACCCTCCAAACTTGTCCCCCAGTCACCCCATCTCCATAATTGGCACCTCTCAAGTGCTTAGGCCAGAACCTTCTCTCATGTCCACATCCATCCCACCAGCTGTTGATTTTGCCACCCGAATCCCAAATTGCAAACCAATCCGCATCGCTCTACCTGGACTGCCCAGTCCCTGGTTCCCAACAGCAGCAATCGTTTGTCTGGGACGTTACTGCAGAAGGCCCATTTAAACGGTATATATGCTCAGCCTAGTCCCATGGAGGCTGACCAGATGTCCCATTTGAAATGGGACAGGACCGTTGTTTCCTGTCCCGTTTCATATGGGATGCCTGGTCAGCCTAGCCATGACCACACACCGTTCATTCTGGAGGTCCCAGGAAATGTCTGTTTATCAAGGATCCCCCGGTCATACAAAGGGAGTAACGGTTCATGGATGTTACCAGCCCAGGCAGGCAAGCCAAGGAAGTAGGCAAGGAACCCCTTTCATAAAGGCCTGGGAAACATGGCTTTCTGTTCCCCTGGGTTTGATAGAAAACTGAACTCAGCAGAATCTCAATTCCTGCAGCATTCCTGTAATCGTGACTCAGAGCTCCATTTACTCTTTCTGGAAAGTTTCAGAAGGATCTGCCACTGAAGACCAACAGGTCCCCCAAGGCCTGGGCAAACAAGTCTGCCCTCCTAAGTGCAAGACTCATCTATGCAGAAATCAATGAAGTCGGCCACCTGGGGCTTCATCAGAAGGTGATCGACTTTGTGGTTTTTCCCTTCGAGTGGCTTTCAGTGATGCCATTAAAAATCTGATCAATTTAAGGAAGAGGTCAGCTACCAAAGTGGTCAATTTCTCTGATTTCTCAAGGGCCCCAGCCCCAAGAGATTGGCTCAATAGCTTCAGGAATGTAGCTTAGGGAAAATGTATTCCAGGAGGCCTTCAGGCCTTTCCTCCCCTAGGAAGGAGGTGCTGTGGAGGTGGGGAGCTGATGTACTCATAGTGACAAATGCAAGCCGGTGAGGTCTCAGACACATTTCAGTCATTTACTAATTTTTAAAGCTAGCATAAAAGTTATGAGCATGATCTCTGCTCCCAGCTCTGCGACTTAGCAGCCTTGTGATCTTGGGACAAGTTACTTAACCTCTTTGTTGTTCAGTTTTCTCATCTGCAAAATGAGTTTAGTCATAATACCTTGCTCCTGGGATTTTGCATGCAGATTAAATGGGATAATCCATGTGTAGTACTTAGAAGAGTACAGAGCTTAGCACACAGCTCTCATTAAATGTTAGAAATTTCCTATCATTATCATTATTGTAAATTACAAAGCAAGGTACAGGCTGTTTGGAGAGAATATACTCTATTTCAGTGGTCCCCAACCTTTTTGGCACGAGGGACCAGTTTTGTGGAAGACCATTTTTCCACAGGTACTTTATTTCTATTATTATTATTACATTGTCATATAAAATAAAATAATTATACAACTCACTACAATCACTCACTGATGGGGTTTTGATATGAGTCTGCAAGCAAGTGGTTTATTATGGTCTCTGTGCTAATATTAATCTGTATTGGCAGCCGCTCCCCAACACCAGCATCGCCGCCCCAGCTCCACCTCAGATCATCAGGCGTGAGATTCTCATAAGGAGCGTGCAACCTAGATTCTGGCATGTGCAGTTCACAGTAGGGGTTGCGCTACTCTGAGAATCTAAGGCCTAGGCTGATCTGACAGGAGGTGGAGCTCAGGCCATGAAAGCAGTTTCTGGAACAGTTCAATAAGAAAGAAATGGCAGAGCGTCTCGGGGTGCCGGGGGCCTGCCCAGCTAGGCTTCAACCCCTCTTACCTCCTCCACCCCCGGGACCAATCCTTATCCCAGTGGCACTAGAAGGAAACTGGCAGCTCCCAGGTTCCCTGAGGGGTGACTCCAGTGTAACTCTGATAAGCCCATCCCCAGGGTGTGAGCTCTGAAGCCAGACTGCCTGGGTTCATCGCTTGGCTCCGCCTTCACTAACTGGGGAAATGTGCACAAATTACATAGTCTCATTTATTTAACAAAGACTTAGCACTTAGCATGTACCAAGCTTATTATAAGCTTTTTATAAATGTGGATTAACTTGCTCAATTCTCAATGATAACCCTCTGAGGAAGTCATTAATATTATTAACCTATTGTACAGATGAGGAAAATGGGGCACAGAGAGGTTAATTAACTTGCTCATTGCCACACAGCGAATAAGTAGGGGTCAGGTTTTGAACTGAGGCAGTCTGGATTCGGAGTCTGTCCCACTAACTGCTTTCTGTACAACCCAGTTTCTAGTGATGTGCTTTCAAAGGGATTCCTCATACATGACTGAAATCTGTAGCCAAAAGGCATAAATAGTTCCCACAGCATGACCTTCATTGGTACTGAAAAAAGCTACCCTTTATGGCATGCTTGTGTGCCAGGCACTGTGCTACGTGCTTAGCTCCCTCCACCCCACTCCCCGAAGGAGCTGCTGGTGTTATTCCCGTTCTGTTGGTAAGGACACTGAGGCTCAGGTCTGAGGATCTGACACAAAGCCTGTGAACCCTGCAGCAGGCTGAGCCTCGTGCCCACAGTCAGAGTTCACATCCCCATCTGGCTTCTTACTTGCTACCTGGGACAAGTAACTTAACCTCTCTGAGCCTCTGTTTGCTTCCCCGTCTGCAGAACAGCAGTGCTGTCTGTATCTGTGATGAGGATTCCAGGAGAGAACAGATTTGAACTACTCAGCACAGTGCGCGATAATAATGGGCCAATACGTGAAATGCATACTCACTGTGATCCCACTATTTCTTAATCGTAGGTCCTCTTCCCAGGGATTTCATCTGTTCGTCTGGAAGTCCCTCCCTCCCCTCCCGCATCCTCCGGTCCCTGAGCGGGTCTTTCCTTGGCCCTCAGCTGTTCTGGGGCCTGGCCCCACTGAGCCCAGCCCTCACCGTGGCCTCTCCCTTGCTGGGCCTCGTCATAGCTTTGCTGTTGTTTCTCCACGTGTCTCTTCTCATTCGTGTGGGTCTCACGGGCAGGCTGGCAACCTGGGACAGAGCACCTTCCAGGGCCCCTCTCAGAGGCCGCGGCCTGGGGCCAGCCTGGGGGACATGCTGCCTATACCTCCCATCACAGGACTGTCACGGGGATGGCTGTGCGAGGCTGCAGCCCCACTTGGCTGCCTAGGCCCCCATGACCCATGATTTGGTGTACAGATTAGTTGCCTTGGAACAGAATAAAGATATTAGCAATAATCAGAGGAATGTAAGTATCCCTAGCATACTATAGTGAATATAACATCAACAACAATAATTTATACTTATAGCTCTCCATGTGCCAAGCCCTTCCTCCTCACGATAACCCGTGAACCGGGCCCTGTCCTCTTCGTTTAAGAGATGAAAACCCTGAGGGTATGTCACTGGCCCAAGATCGCACAGCTCATGTCGGGGCAGGGGAGGGGCTGGCATTCGATGCAGGCAGCCTGACTCCCGAGCCTATGCTCACATCTTGTTTAAACCCTCACAGGAACCCCAAAAGGAAGGTGTCAGCACCCTCCTCTCTCAGACGAGGAAACGGAGCCCGGAGGAGTGGCGTACGAGCATCATGTTGCCCTCAACTCGCTGGGCTCCTCCATTTCAATACAGACCTGTCTCATCTCAAAGCCCGGGCTCAAGGAAGGCTTGGGTTTGTGTGTGCTCCCACACTCTGTCCCAGCCCAACGCCACAGACCCCGACATCAGCAACGCCTGCTGCGTGCCACACACTGGGGACGCAGACAGGCCAACCGGCCGAGATTTCCACCCCGGAGACGCTCGGGGGTTGGCTCATTCCCACTTACACGTTCCCTGAGCGCCAGCGACAGGCCGGGCCCCGGGCGAGGAGCTGGGGCCCAGCAGCGCGTGAGCCGGACTTGGCCTTGCCCACCAGCTTGTCTCGGAGAGGGGTACTGAGCGAGCTGTTTGGCTGTCTCGTACAGGTGACTACATAATTGAAAATGCAGGTGCCTCGGGGAGAAAAGTGAAAATACAACACTAACACAAAGTAATAATTAAGGATCAGGTTGCCAGCCTCTCGTATTCTCCGGTGGGCAAGGAGAGGTTTGTGATATCCAGGAGCACACCACAATGCTGACTCTGTTTACCTGGATACTCGCCGAAGGCGGCCGGGAAAACGACTGATGTCAGATAAAGTACACGCCGACACGGCACGTGTCCTTGCAGGCTAACGTTGGGCAAGGTCCCCCGTCTTTCTGTAGGCTTCCACTTCCTCATCTCTAAAATGGGGAGCAGTACCTACGTGTCAAGGTTTTTGCGAGGAATAACGAGGCGATGCCTATGAATCTATCCTGGCTGTGCTGGAGGCACAGAGCACGTGGGATGTGGGATGCTGTCACAGGCTGAATTTCCAGAAGATGTGGGCCTATGTCAGCCTGAAATGCAGGAGAAACGTTACAGGAGGTCAGCAGCCCCACGACCTCTTCAGGAACTCGGGGTAATGCCGTGCTGGCTGTGAAACCACACCTACCCCAGGGATGGAAGACAGGGTTCATCTTGGGCAAACTCGGATTCACTAGTTTGGCTGATTGGAGTATGGTGTTAGGAGGGTCCTCAGGACAGGTCCAGACTTAGCCAGAAGAGAGGAACCCCCCAGAACAAGGGCCCACAGAACAGTTCTGAAAGCGGCTGGTAAGGTCGGAATAGGGCCGGTTGTCTTAAGTCATGGCTGGAGGTCTCATTAGCTGTGCGACCTTGGATCAGTCACATTTCCCCTGACAGCCTGTGTTTCCTTATCTATAAAGGGGGGGTGCTGGGCTCATCAAGCATGGACATTCTCTGAGTCGATCACCTGTTTTCTGGGGCTCGTGTACCATTCTTCACTATGCAATAGCTTTGCTCCCTTACTCCATCCTAACATTTTAGCCTTTCTGTATTTTGCTCTTATTTCACACAAACACTTACTACTGTGACCAAGAGGGTCACTGGGAATGAAATGTGTGGCAGTGAGTGCTAATTGTCCCCCAGCATCCATCATCCACTTCTTCCTTATCATAATACAGAACTGCCTGCCCTCACGGAGTTTTGGCTGGGCACACGGCTATCCAGCTAAATTACAGTCCTCAGGAATCAGGAAACCGGAAAAAGCAGCTGTTCTGATCATAAGTCAAGCAGTGTGCAAGGCACACTGAGAGCTTCTATATTCAAAATATTTTATTGATTCAATAATAATAGCAACAACAGCAAACATATAGTATTTATTGTGTGCCAGGAACTATTCTAATTTTACATATACCAGGGTGCCAAAAAATGTATACACATTTTAAGGGATGTTATCTACATATGACTTTTTACGGTTAACAATGTGCAATAGGACATTCGCGCAAAAGATGGTATTAATCAAATGAATGCTAGTAATGTCATCATGCGACAGGCAGGACAGTCGAAGAACTTGAAATGGCATGCACAGTGATACAAGTGGACACTTTGGCCAGTGTTGCTCAAGCAGGAGTTCGCCATAATCAGAGGTGTCTGGATGCTGACGGTGACCACTTTGAGCACCTCTTACAATTGCAGAAGTCAAACGTGACTTGTATTCACCTTTTGTTGTCGGTACATATCGAGTATTACAGTTTTAATAGAGGTTTTTCCTGTCTTAAAATGTGTATGCATATTTTTGGCACCTCTGTATATACGTACATACATAAAACCTATACATATGTGGGAATGAGTATACACAAATACACACTTGTTCACATATATGATCTTATCTAATCCTCACTTTGACCCTAGAAAAACATCTTCATCTTTCAGAAGAGAAAACTGCAGAACAGAGAGACTAAGAAATTGGCTCCGGGTCATACAGCCTGCAAGTAGCAGAAGTGAGATTTCAAGCAGGCGGGTCTTGGCCAGAGCCCTGCTCTTACCACCCCATTCCACCTCTCCCTGTGCTACCAAAGGGCTTTCACGTTCGCATAGATTCTATGCAGCTGCTGTCTGGGTAACCACTAGGTGCCAGGTACTGGGCTGGGTGCCAAAGAATATAAATTCCCAACCACAAGCTTGCAATTCAAGGCCCTCTTGCAATTGCCCAGGGAAGTTTCTCATCTCTCAACCAGTCCTACCTTCTCCCCACTCCAGCCAACAAGGCCAGCTTCCCACTCTGTATGCACGTTTCCCCACTGCTTTCTTGCCTGCATGCATGGTATGCCCCTCACTTCCAATCTTCTCCCCCGTATTCTGCTTTCCTTTACGTTGTATTCTAGAGACAAGCCCCATATAACAGCTTCTGACTCGTAGAATCCCAGAATGTCAGTGGTGAAAGAGGGCACTAAGCTCAACTTCTGACCTTCTTAGGATCAGGAGACTGAAAGCCTGAGACGGGTTAACTAATCAAAGGGGTCACAGATGTTTTCAGGAGCAGAATCCATGTCTTCTTCTCAAGTCACTTAGCAAGCCTCTCTGCGGATATCTTTAAGTTTGTGTAGGTCAGCGATTCTCAAGCAGGGGTGATTTTGTCACTCGGGGGACATTTGGCAATGTCTGAAGACACTTTCGGTTGTCACGACGAGGGAGGTGCGACTGGTATCCAGTAGGTAAAGGTGAGGGATGCTGCTAAACATCCCACAGTAACATGGCAGCCCATCCCCCCAACAAAGAATTATCTAGCCCAAAACATCCCTAGTGCCGAGGTGGAGAAACCCTGGTGGAGGGTAATATATTTGTTTTGCATCATCTCTTATATATCAAGCCATTCCCATTACAGGATTCTGTAAGCGTGACAGTAAAATGGTGCCTTCAGAAATGAATCGTGAAATGGCAAATCATAGTTCTGACTTGGATACAGAACTATGTATCCGATGCCCCCTCCTCAACACATTTCCCCGAGAAAGCCAAATTCCCTTTCA
Organism: Lyroderma lyra; assembly: GCA_004026885.1. Classification (NCBI taxonomy): domain Eukaryota; kingdom Metazoa; phylum Chordata; class Mammalia; order Chiroptera; family Megadermatidae; genus Lyroderma; species Lyroderma lyra. Next base: position 31,172 of record PVJL010002577.1, on the reverse strand, counting down.
TAGGCTTCAAGTCCCTCACTTGAGGTTTTCTTTTTCTTTGGGTAGTAAAAAAGATGAACAAATTGAGACTTCTATGTTGAAACAAATTGCACCAAGATCTCCGTGCACCTTTCTTAAAAAAATTTATATTATTGCAGCAAATGGAGCATGCAACGCTTGCAAAGTTCCTAGGAGAAATCTTTGTCCAAAAATTGTGCCCACTTGCTATTTAATGCTGCTACTAAAGTACAGAAAAGAGCCAGATCATTAAACCTGCCTTGGAAAAGGTAAAGACAGGGTGATTCCACATCCTCCTCCCGGCTTATCTTTTCTGTCTTGGAAGGGATACCAAGGGGCCTGGAACCTTCCTCCTCTTTAGAAGTAAATGCCCACTTCGTGGCAAAACGCAGTATGTTTGCCTCACCACATAACAGAAATTCTGGATCTGTTCAAATATGTGAAAAAAGATTTATCTCAAATGCAAGCACCCAGGAGAATGAAACTAGTGTGTTCATAGCTGAATGTGTTGTCATATTGTTTTGAGTAGAAAGTAATCTCTGGTTTCGGCATCATCCCTTATTTTAAAAGAGTTGAAAATAAGCCAAATCCCTAGAGAAAGGAGTCACCCCTGATTTTGGCAATCTCTTAATGTATACTCCTTTTTGGTAGAGATCCTTTTTCTCCTTTATATGTTGTAGGATCTGAATTTTTAGCTGGGTACATGGCTGCCCAGATAAAAACTACATTTCCCAGGTTCCCTTGCAGCTAGCCAAGGCCACATGACTAAGTGCTAACCAATAGGGAGTGAGGGAAAGTCATGTGTGCAATCTCTGGGGCAGGCCTTATCCTTCTACTTTACTTTTCTTCCCACTAGATAGGTGCAGTCCTGGTGGGTGTGGTCAGCTATTTCAGCCATGCAGAGGAAGGGCTCACCTAAGGCACTGGTGTCCAACCTTTTGGCTTCCCTGGGCCACATTGGGAGAAGAATTGTCTTGGGCCACACATAAAATACACTAACACTAATGGCAGCTGATGAGTTAAAAAAAAAAGTCACAAAAACATCTCAAAATGTTTTAAGAAAGTTTATGAATTTGTGTTGGGCCACATTCAAAGCTGTCCTGGGCCGCATGCGGCCCGCTGGCCACAGGTTGGACAAGTTTGACCTAAGGGATGGCAGAGCAACAAGAGGGAAGGTGTCCCGGTCTCTGACCTGTAGTTGTCATAACAGCACAGGATTGCTTATGCCTGGATTGTTTCATGAGGGTGAATTTTAAACTTCTATCTTATCCAAGACACAGGTATTTTGCATGTCTGTAACTAAGGAACCTACATCCTAGTTAATCCATTCCACAAATGGTTTTTAAATTTAAATCAATTCAGTGAAACAAGCAGGAAGTGTTAAGCATATGCTGGTTATTGTGCTAAGTACTGGAGATTCAAAGAATTCCATCCTCCAAGGAATTCTGGAAAGAACTGATGGTCTTCTTTACAACAGTTTTCACAAATAAACATACCAATTCCTGAGATGTAAAGGCAAAGTTCTAGTATTACAATCCTAAAATACACTCCCAGGTCTGTGCTCTATAAAATGCTCTATGACAGGTCTGCAAAGTTTTTTTCTGTAAAGGTCCAAATAGTAAATATTGTAGGCTTTGTAGACCATAGGGTCTCCATATTACTCAACTCTGTCATTGTAGTGTGAAAGCAACCATAGACAATACTAACCAAATGGGTGTGGCTACATTCCTGTACAACTTTCTTTACAAAAATGGGTGATGGGCAGCCGCAGTTTGCTGCCCCCTGATCTATGGTAAAAGATTTAAATTGGATAACCTCTTTGGGATTAACAAGAAACACAGGATGTTAACAGCACTGAGAAAAAAAATTTCCAAAGCCTATTTAATTTTATTTAAGCCAGTGTTTCCCAAATTTATTGAACCACTTAACAGTGCTTTTAAAAATAATGTTTATTAATATCCCAGAACTGGTCTTCTGAATGTGTTGTAGCCAGCCAACACTAGCTAAGTAACTGATATTATTAATGAATTATTTTAGGTGTGCATAAAACACAGAGTAAAACAGTGACCACCTACGTGCTCACTACCCAACCCAGCTGAAAAAATAAAGCATTACAAGTACAAAGGCCTCTGTATACCCCTGATTCCAACAGCTCTTCTGCCTTCTTGAGATTTGCCTTTCTCTTGGATTTGACCCTTATCATCCCTATGCATGTTTTATACTTTTTACTATTTTTATAAATTCTTAATAATGCTATATGTGGACTGTCTTAAAAGTAAATGGTAGCACACTACACAAATCCCGGCTCAATTCTTTTTTTTTTCACAATGTTTCCTGGATTTAGCTAATAACATAGTTCTAGTTCATTTATTTTCATTGTTACTTGGTATTCCAAGTATAAACTTGCCATAATTTATTTATCTATTCTCCTGTAGACAGACAGCTTATTTCTCTTCTTTTTATTTAATTTGCAATTGCAAACACTGCATCTATGAACATTTTTGTACGTGTCTCCTTATTTCCATGTGTAAGAGTTTCTCTAGGGTATAGACCTGAAAGTAGAATTATGTGTTTTCCAGTTTACTTGAAAGAGTGTTCAGAGTCCCCTTCAACGGTGTTTAAGAGTTCTCATTATCCTATTATCTTTGCTCAAATCTGATATTCAGACTTTAATTTTTTTTTGCCAATCTAATGGGTATGAAATACACACTGGGTGTGGTTTTGATTGCATTTCCAGGATTACTAGTGGGGCTGAGCCCTTTTCATATATCTGTCAGAATATTTCTATGTGAAGTCTTCACAGGGCTCACTGGCACTAGACAATGCTGAGAGTCAATGACTGACACAAGAGGTTGATGTACATCCAAATTCCTAAGAGGACCTAAGGCTGGAGGCTGAGCCTTTCAAGATGAACCTGAGCCTCTTTCAAAAGTTATGTTTATATTTCCCAATGTTGGTTCTTTGATTGGAGCTACCTTTCTAGTAGAGGAAACTTGGGCTTTGGAGTCAGACAGACCTAGTTCAAATCCACAATGGGGCACAACCTACATGTGACCATGGGCAGATGTCCTAACCTCCTAGAGCCCTAGTGTCCTCAAATGTGAAGAGGAAATTGAAGCCCCTCATCTGGTTGGTGGAGAAATGGATGGAGCAGAGCATGAGAAGCCCCCAGAACAGTTCTGGCTCATGCAGGTTCTCGATTTAGTTCCATCTATCATCTCGTAAGAACCAGGAGAGGGCATGAACTGAAGCTCCACTTACTTTCTTTACCTTCTCCGTGCCTCAGTTTCCCCCACAGGTAAAAGTGTCACATCTAACATTAGACCACAGAATGAATAATCTTCAGAGCTAGAAAGGACTTTGGAGATCTTCTAGTCTGATGGTCCTTTACCTTTTGTAGGGTAATTTAAAGAACTGATGAAAGGTTAAGTTCACTTAATATCATGACAGATACAAGTTTTTGAAGGATGGGACCTGCTTTTCATCGTCACCCAAAGTACCTTTGTCATGGCTTGTACGAAGTACTTTGTAGTAGGTATATAGTTTTGTAGTAAGTACTAGTGCCTGACTAATTGCTAAGGGACGATAATGTTCCTGTGTAACTAATATTTTTAACTAGAGTTTGGGAGGTTTGCTGGCAGATGAATAAATAAGCACCTTGGGCAAAAATGTTACAGACTCAAGATTTGGCTCTTCTGGAAGCCAAATCCCTTAGGGCAAATGATACACCCTCAGCCTGCCAGCCTGAGTCAGAAGCCCTAATTCGGAAGTGAGCCCCAAATGGCATTGAAGATGTAGTTTCTGTGTTGCTGTAAGCACCAAATGTGTTTCTGTTTTGCTTTTAACACTTTGGAAGCTCAGAACCAATTCCAAATGTTGGCAAACTGTCTGTCGCCTGCAATCTGGTTTCCACCCACAAGAGGCTGTGGGAACGGCTGCTGCAAAGGCTGCGATGGCTCCTTCCCTGCCAAGCCCGGTGGCCTCCTTTCGGTCCGCACTTTCGCCACTGGTGTGGCAGTCTTGGCTTCTGGTGACTCCTCTCCACCTTAAGTTCCCTTGGTGTCTGCCACCTCACTTTCTTTGGGCTTTTCTCTGACCTGGGACCACTCTGCTTTCGTCCCTCCCCCGGGCACCTCCTCCTCCACACCCCTGACACCAAAGCCATCTGTTTGCTAGATTTCCCCCCCAAAGCCTCTTTATGAGTGCCTGCCTTTGGAGTTCCACATCTGAATCTCACCTGCCTGTTAATGTTTCCATGTTGAAGTCTTTTTGCATCTGAATTAGTGCAGGAAAAGTCTTAGTCTATTTACTTATAGTATCACCAACACACTTAGTAATAGCTCTTTGCCTCATTCATTCATTCAAGAAATCTTTATTGAGCTCTGCTCTGTGCCAGGCTTGGTGCTAGGCCCCATGATGAAGGAAACTGATTTCTGCCTCAGCCCTAGAGAAAGAAGGAAGCTAACAACCTGAGCTAAAGTCCAGGCTGTGACTCTTTCTTCTGGGATATTCTGTGCCCCCTAACCTCTCTCCTACCCTCTGCTCACTTGAGACAGGACCATATTTGACATCAGTAGCCATATCTGCTGTCCACACATGTCTTCCTTTCCTTCTATTTCTTCCCACTAGTGACCCCAGTTGCAAAAATGCAGCTGGGATGGACACTCAACTGCTTTGGACATGGTTCAGGACTCAGCCAATGAGTTTTGAAAATCTCATACTTTAGAGAAAATATAAAACCAGGATCATCCAGAGGAACTCTATAGTCACTTAGGGGACTGTGACCCCTAAGCCAGTCAGCCCGGTAGATTCTTTCCCTGCATCGAGTTGGGGGAGAGGGACAGACTCACCAGCAGTGGTAGAGGGGCCCTAGACACACTGAACTCAGCCTGGACACCAGACCACATACCACCACATCTAAATCAACTCATTTATCCCCCTTCTCTCTCAGAGGAACTTGAGGCTATTGTTTTTGACAACCAATAGGAGCTGACCTTCCTGGTCCAGAGGCGGGGGATAAGAATAATCACTAACATATAATGTGCATTTACTATGACACGACTGCGTATCATGGTAGCGGACACCAGTGTACTACACGGTGCTAAATGGTTTATATACATTTTTACTTAATCTTTCGCATAACCATTTGAGGTAGGCATATTATTGTCCCCATTTTACAGATACAGAAACTGAGGTCCACAGAGGAGAGTGAATTGCCTAAGGTCACACAGGGCATGAGTGGCTGAGCCAGGATTTGAACCCAGGCAGTTGGACTGTAAAGCCTGTACTCCTAACCACCGTGCTGTGCTTCCTCTCTACCTGGGCGGCAGGGTGAGCACGCACTTCTCTGCACCGACACGGAAGCCTGACCCGGACGTCCTCATTTCCATGGCCAACAAGTGGGATGGCATCTTGCACTCTACATTTTCTTTTCTTTTCTTTTTTTTTTTTTGCTTTTTGGTCAGAATCGAACCCAGGCCGCAGCGCTGACAGCGCCAGCGCCGAAGCCTTAAGCCACTACACCATCAGGGAACTCCTCAACATTTTCAAAACTGGACCCATGCTGACTTCTGCCACATTGTCCTTGTCCTGTATTTGTTACAAGCATCCTTAGCAGTGTACTCTCCCAAGACAGAAACCTTAGAGCAATGTGTAACATGAAAATTTGATAAAGGGAATAGGTATCACATGTACGTGCTACAAAATCCAACAGTCAAGTAAGTTCCCCTCCCATCCCTGTCCCCCAGTGTGGGGTTCAATTATGTCCCTTAAAAAGATATGTAGAAGTCAGTCCTAACCCGCCCCTCCCCCTGTACTTGGGAATGTAACTTTATTGGAAATAGGGTCTTTGCAGATGTAATCAAGTTCAGACGAGGTCATTAGGGTAGGTAGGTCCTAACCCAATGTGACTGGTGTCCTTATAAGAAGATGAAAGTTTGGACAGAGACGCAGAGAGAAGACAGCTGTGTGACTAAGGAGCAGACATTGGAGTTAGGTGGCCACAGGCCAAGGAATCCCTGGGGCTACCAGACGCTGGAGGGGGCAAGGAAGAATCCTCCTCTAGAGGTTTTGGAGGGCCGACGGCCCGGCTGACACCTTGATTTTGGACCTGTAGCCTCCAGAACTGTGAAACAATAAACACCCGCTGTTTTGAGCCAGTCTGTGGTGCTCTGCTAGAGCAGCCCCCCGGAAACCGATGCACCCAGTTTTCCAGTTCCCCCCCTCCTCCGATGTCACCCTGGTGACGGGTTTCCTACCTGCACTTCCAGAGACAGTGTAAGCATGGACAGCAAAGACACATGGGTATACTTCACACCAGGGTGACACATTATACACTGTCCTGTGTGCTGTTTTTCACTTGGTAACATGTCAGGGCCATTTAAAAAATTGTGGTAAAATATATTTAGTGCTCCTTGACCTAAACATATGTGCATAGCATAATGATACGTATGCATGCAACACTAACTCCCTGTGCCCCTCTCCCCGCAGCCCAGCTGGTGCCATTTCTAACACTTTTCACTCTGTCACCACCCACATTAGTCACCAAGTCCTGCTGCTTCTACCTTCTCTGTTTCTCCAGCTTCCCCTGCATCTCTGTCCCCACTGCTTCTGCCTTAGTCCGGCTGCCCACATCTCTAGTCTGGATTCCTGCAACTGCAAGCTTCTTGACTCCAGGCCCCTGTCCCTGCCCTCCCCAGGCCCCACCAGCCCCTCCTTCCAAAATGTAAATCCGATGTCACTTTAATAATCTGTGATAATTGTCATCATCTCTGGCAGGAGACAGTACAAAATTCTTTGGCATGGCATAAAAGACCTTCCATGGGGCGAATTTAGCCCAGCTTCCGGTCCCGAGGCCCGGCCCACGGGGGGCACTCAGAGCCATGCTGGTGGAACCCTACTAGGCTCTCGGTTTGAAGTCCTTCTGTTTCCTCCAACGCACGTCCCTACCTTGAGGCCTTTGCGTGTGCGGTTCCTTTGCCGATGTCCTCCCTCTCCCTGTCCTCTCTTCGCCTTCTCTACCTGATCAATCTGTTTCCTCCTCAGGATTCAGATCCAACGGTACCTCGGGCCTGTCTAGCTCTCCCAGACCTCGATCTTTACTGCCTTATAAGAGAGCGTTTACCGGATTTTCCTGTAATTACTTTGACCCCTCTGCCCCACCTCTCCCACCCTAGCGTAGCTCATAGTGGGGCAGCCATACAGCAGGCGCTTGGGACGTGCCTGCGGAGTGCAGGGCGGCCTCGCCAGCTCAGCTGCTGGAGCAGGCTCCGTGGCCTGTCCCTGACACGATTAGGGGAGGACAGCTGAGTCCCCGAGCGACTCTTTGGGATCGGGCCGAGGGCGATAATGCACTGACGTTAGCGCAAGGGTAGTGGCAGCTCCAGCAGGGTCCCCTCTGTCTGCTGGAGCTGAAGAAGGCGCTGCCGCACGTCCCCGCAGCCCCGCTGCAGAGGCTGTTGGGGAGCTGGGGGGTCCGTCCAGAGCCAGGCAAGGGCAAGGGCACTCAAGGGGAGAAGGAAAAGCTGTTCTGACTCTGTGAGAGGTGCGGAGCCTTCCAGGGCCCCACGGAGCCATGCCCAGGCCCAGGTGTTCCACCTCTGCAGGTGACCTTCTGCAGGAGAGAGCGGGAAGGCCCCAGGTCTGAATTCAGGGGTTGACGTGACTGAGGGAAATGAAGGCATGGGCCCCAAATCTCCCACCCCTCGTCTCTCCCATAGACTCCTGGCCAGGATACCACGTAGGCCTCCAAAGCAGAAGCATGACACTGTCTCCTCCCCTTCGAGATCCTGAGCTGCTCTCTGAACATCCCACCGATCTGACCCTCCCTCAATTCCTCCCTACCCTGTTCTTGTTTCTTTGGAGAACTCGTACTCTGTGAAATTACCTTGCTCGTTTGTTCACTACTGTTTATTGTCTGTGTCTGCCCAGCAGGGACTCCGTCACCTCTGAGCCCAGAATGAGACCTGGTTCTGTCTAGATAAGACACAGAATGGATGTAGAGCGCCTGGCCTTCTGACACCAGGGAATTCCCTTTATCTGGGTGATCCTCTTCTTAAAGGGCCACAGCTGTTTATGGGAATGAGGCCCAGCAGCTCCAACAGCACAAGGCCTGTCACCCACGTGACGTGGCAGCCACCAGATGCTGTGGCCCTTTGGGGCAGCAGCTGGGTCTTTCCTGACTTGGTCTCCCTGTGCCCCACGAAGGGCTTGTGAGCCATCAGTACCCCATATGTATTTGGTGAACACACCCAAACTTTCATCTGTCATTATAGGGCTATGGAAGAGGAACCAGAATTTTAGGACAGGTGTTATACTACTGTGGCACACCCTCACCTCGGAACCCAGTTCGACCTGCACCAGATAAATAGGAAAACCTGTTAACCTCAAAAGGTGCCCAGGAGACCTGGAACAGGCTAGAAAGGCACAGATCAAATGGCAGTGCCATTCATTAAACTCATTCATGGCCTTCTATCCTCATCCCATGAAGCAGTTGTCACCCCCATCTCTACAGGGAAGGAAACTGGCCCTGTGATATGGGCAGGGTGACTTGCCCAAGGTCACCGCCAAAAAGCAAGCAGACCCAGAAGACAGCATCTCCTGTGGGGTCTGGCACTTACTAGGTGCTCAACAAATACAATGGAAGAGCAACATACGACAAAACGACCCCGGGCTGCTGGGTCCCCTCCTTGCACCTTACCACCCCTAACCTTATCCACGTTGGGACAGCCACAGTCTGGTTTGAATTTAAGAATCACGCACAAAAAGATGAACCATTCCCTGGAGTGAGCTCATGGTTCTAACAACCCCCAAATCCTTTCAGTAGGTGCCATTTAGTGGCTAAGATGGCCTCTGGGAGCACCCCTACACCCCCATTATTTTAGCAGTCTCACTTTGGAGCAGAAAGACTGTCTTTTACAAATACAGGGAAAACAACAGTGTTTATTCTTTGTTTTTCTGAAGTGTTTCAATACCAATTAATGAAGAACAACAAAGTACGAACCCTGCCAGGGTGTACCTTTTGTATCTTCCCTTATTCTACGGCCCCTCCCCGACCTCCCAAAGGACAGAAAAAAGAAAAAAAAAGAGGGCGAATTTCTCAGGTTTAGATGGTCTGATGCTTTAATTAAAGAAGAATGAAGAGATCCACCCCTTACAGACTGCAGCTGCACCCAGTGGTGTTGCTTCTGAATAAACCTGACCACAGAGGAGAGGCTTTACTGCAGCCAGATAAAGACCAAAGCAGAAATCCTGCAGCTTTGGACCAAGGTCACTCTGCAAATCAATGGCAGCACGAGTGTCAGACCTGGGAGTCCTTGACTTCAGTTGCTCTGTCCCGGCTGGTGTCCCGGCTGCCTCCCCCCAGGAAACCTCAGCCGGCTGGTAGGTAATTACATGTGCTATCAGTCGCGGATGCTCTAGTCGCCAACACCAAGTGCCAAGTTCCTGCTCGCTGAGACCGCCAGCCTACCTGCATTTTCCCAGGGCTGTTTATTAAGAAAGGGGAGCTCAGCTCTAACTGACTCAGACCTGGGATCCTGCCTGGCGACGTCGAAGACGAATGTCTGGAAGGGGAGAGAGACATACAGACTCTACACTACCGCTCCTCGCCAAGGCCTCCATTCTAGGCCTCACCTGCCTCACAGGAGCTGTGTGACCTCGGATAAGTTCCATCACCTCTGCTGACCTCAGCTTTCCTGTTTGTAGAATGGGGTAATGAAGCCTGGGGACAGCACACCATGAAGACTGTTAGTGCAAGGCTCTGAATAAGGATATCCGAACAAACCAATGTTTTTTATCCTGTTACCTGCCGACTGGAAAAAGTAATTCCTCCTTCACGTCACATTAAATAAGCTTGGAAAATATATGTACAGATGCATCCACAAGTTGTCCAGATTGAACAATAGGTACTCTTTAAAAAAAAATACTCTTCCATCCTTCCACATACTGAGTTTGGTCCAGTTAATGTAACTTTCTGACACGTATTTATTATATAGGAAAGGGAACGAAATACTCTATTTTCGTTTTCTCTTTGACAATGACGTCTAAAGTCCATGAAAACTTAGCTGGAACAATAATTAGTATATTTTCTATGCACAAATCATGCTTCTAGAGACAAATGAGTCAAGAATTGAGAGATAAATGACCAAAAATAGCTTAGAGACTCATGTGGAAGTGACTTCCTTTGTCGCCTGCTCTCAGTGCGCGCATTTGGGCCAGGATATCACACTCACGGCCTGAATGCCACGGCCGAGGCTTCAAACTGGACGGATACCGAGACTGCCCTCCTCGGTGTGACTGTCAGAATGACACACACTTGGTCACTAGACCATGTAGTAAAAGCTCCTTGCTGGACGAGGGGCACTGGGATGGACAGTGGCCCTTGAAGCTCACGTTCAGTCTGTGCAGTTACGATAAGGAATAGAAGCATTCAGAAGCGGGCAGGCAGCCTCCTCCATGATGGCCGAGTGCAGGTCTAGGGCAAAGGACCAGAAAAACGGTTTTCTCGCTGTGTGTCTGGGTCTGACATTCGGCCCCTCACTCGGTCACTTAATGTGAGTCGCCTGTGTGATGTTGGAAGAGTTCCCTCCTCCTGCTGGGCCTTGGCTTCGTCCTCTTTAAAATGAGACAGCAGTGTGTGCTTGGGGGCTCACATGAGAAAGTGGTGAACACCTTTAAGAATGATAAAGCAACACCTACGAGCCGCCATTCCTATTTCGGGAATAGGAGCGATTTGGGGCAATGCTAGCTAGCAACGACCATGTCGTGAGCACTTAGTTCCTCCCCGGCACTGCCTGCATAGCTGCTTCATGTTCATAATGCCACCCTGTGCTTGCACCAACCTCCAAAGGGAGCTGCTATGATTATGTCCATGTTTTGGGTGGGGTAACTAAGGCCTAGAGAGGTTAACTCGCTTGCCCCAAATTGCACATGGTGGGATCTGGAACCAGGTAAATGGGACTTGGGAGCCCAGGCTCCGAACCTTTAGGCTGTGGGGTCTCCTGAGAGCATGACAAACAAGGAGGACTTTGTCAGCAAGAGTTCAGGAAACATCTTACCTTCCCTGCCACCCAGCATCCCCAGGCTTGCTGCAAGAAGGAGTGCTGGTGTCTCAAGGCCATCCCAGGTTGTAGCCAGGGCAGTTATCAGGGGTGAGGGGAGTGAGCCCGCAGGTAGGGGGCCATATCCAGAAAAGAGGAGCAGGAGAGTCTGGTGGGCAGAGGATGGGCTGTGGAGTATGTGCCACCAGGATTTCACCCCAGGCACTTCCTCCTACGAGCTGTCCCACCAGCTTCCTCATCAGCAAAACAGGAAGATTATAGGAATCTCAGGAGGCTGCCTCAGGGATTGAAGGAGACAGGTAATGAAAGCAGATCTCTTGTTACAATTGATAAATGGCACATAGTAGGTGCTCAATAAATGGTCGCTCCCCAGCCTTTCCCCGAGACCTGCTGTTGTTCCAGGTGACAAGGTGTAAGGGATGGTGGCACAGCCAGAAACTGCCTAGACAGAAACGCAAAGACAGTACAACTGAGTGGTTAAACCTATGGGCCCGGGGGTCTGGGCTGCCTCAGTTCATATCCTGGCTCCGCTACTTACTAGTCCTGTAACCCTGGGCATCTCACTCAATCTGTGTCTCAGGGTCTTTATCTCGAAAGTGGGCCTGGTGGTATGTGCTTCATAGGGTTTGGGGAATATCAGACATTAATTAGTCTGTATAAAGCACTTAGAACAGTGCCCAGCGTATGGAAAGCATTCAATAAATGCTAGCGATGATGGCTTCGATCAGCCGCCTGCACGTTCTTGGGCCGAGGGGCATCTCTGGGCAGTCAGTGGGCTATGGTGTACAGCCACTCCTCACTTAACGACCTACCTGTTTAACAAACACTTGGACTTAAACCAGTTCTCCAGCACAGGGCGTCCCCTTTCTCAGTCTATGTCTCCTTCCCGCAGTCGGTTAGCATTCCCGACACGAAGCGTTCGCAATCACACGACTACGTATTTCGTCAGTAAGTGTGGTGTCATGTGATATCTACTGAACAATGCATACCCTATAGCGCATGACACACCACAAGACATCCATCTTTAAGGTCCTCGCTTATCAACCAATTCGCTTAATGACCTAGTCGTAGGAACTCGGTTGTTAAGTGAGGATGGCCTGTATACAGCAAACCCTCCATTTCCTCGCAGACCCCGGATCAGGTCCTGGAAGAGTGGAAATCTCCGCTGCCTGGCCACATGATCCGGCCAGGTCAACTTCAGAGGCAGGGCAGATGCTCACGACATGGGCAGTGGGGGTTTGAAGATGGTGACAAGGACCATCTGGCAAACAGCATGGGGAGTGAGGAAAGTGCACACACACACACACACACACACACACACACACACACCTCTGAGTTTCTGTGCTCGCTGCCTTGGGAGTCAGGTTGTGACTCAGCCGAGCGAGCTGTTTTGCTTCTTTTGCCTTGGGTACAAATAACCCCCATGCGTGGGGGTCCCTGAGCAGCCCATGGATAATTCCCACCTGGATGGAGGAGAGGACACCTGGATCGAGTAATGAGAGATAGAGAAAGCCACTCCAACCCCACGCAGGTGGATTAAAAAAAAAGATGTGTGCTCCTCCCTAGCCGGGAATTCCATTCTGCAAGCTTTTGTTAGGAAACTATAAGAAGACCATAATTTACTTCTTGTGGAGCTTAGGAGGGAGGTAGGGAGGTAAGGAGACAGAGAGGGAGGGAGGGAGAGGGGGGAGGCGGGAGAGGAGAGAGGGGCAGAGAGAGGATACGAAGAGAAAGAATAGGAATAGAAACAAGGCGCAGGGTATCTTGCAAGCGGAGGACCAGAGCGTTCCCACATAGCCTTGCTCCTGTCCTCCTCCGCCCACCCCGGGACCCGCGGGACCTGCTTATTGTCATTTAAACCAGCGGAGCCTCCGTCTGGGCGAAGGCCGGGCAGGGCTCGGATCGGCGGGGTGGGCGCCGTGACTCCGCAGGCCCGCGCGCTGCCGGCGGCCCCCTCCCCCGCGGGCGCGGCCGTCCGGGAAGGGCGCCCCCTCGCTGCGTCCCACCCACCGGCCCTACCTGAGCTGGCGCGGCTCGCAGTCCACGCCAGGCAGCAGCAGCCGGGCCGCCTGGCGGACGTCGTCGCTGTCCATGGAGAAGCTGCGGCGGTGGCCGGCGTGTGCCACGGCCACCCGGATCCACTCCATCAGCGGCGGCAGCACGAGGAAGGGCCTGCAGCGGGGGAGGAAGGCGGAGATGCGTTAGGGCGGCCCCGGAGCACGGGGGGCTGCCGGCCCAGCCCCAGCCCCCCCTCGTGCCCTGGGGACCCTGCCTCTGAATTCCGGAGTAGTGGGACAGCCTTTGGAAACATCCCGACCGCACTGGTGACCTCGGGGCAGGCTCTCCCGAGTCTTTAGGCCTCAGTTTCCTCATCTATAAACCGGGGATAAAATGACTGGAAGGATACGATGGGACTATTCTGCGAGTATTATCTCCCTCGGAGATCATGTGAACGTACGGGAGATGACTCACTTAAAGCACCAAGCACAGGGTCTGGCGCTCAGTAGAAAACCCCCCAAACGCCTGAGGGTATTAGTAATTGGGGCTTCCTATTCTGGGCCCAAGGTTAAGGTGTCCTTCAGCTCTGCCTTCCCACCCCCAGCCTGCTCCCTGTCATCCTTCTGGAGCTCGCCCAGGTCTGGGCTCTGCCCAAGCACGGGGCTGCCAAGAGGCTTTAGTACCTGGGAAAGGTATTAAGAGAGCCTGCCAAGTCAACAGGCAGCGGCCCAGCCACACCCCGCAAAGGTGGGGGGCGGGAGGCCAGGGTGCCTTGGCCACACCCCTGAAGCTCTGGGAGCCCCGGGTTCCTAACCTGCTAATGGGATCGCAGCAGGGTGCCCAGCTTGTTGCAAGAATTCACGGAGACAATGCTTGTGGCTGAACTATACCTTTCTATATCTGTGCCATCTTCTTGTTTCTTCCAGTGCTTATTATAAACTGTCCTCCCCTTAGGAATGGGGAGGCAGAGCTTTGGAAAAATAATGACCCCTGAGTCCTAGCCTAGGGCTTCTGATTCACCGAGGATGGGGGCTGACATTGGTAGTCTTTAAAACCACCTCCCTGTGTGAATTTAATGTGCATTAGAAAGATCGGGCTTGTTAAAATACAGATTGCTGGGCGCCAGCCCTAGAGTGTTTGATTTAGTAGATCTGGGGAGGTGACCAAGAATTTGCATTTCTAAGGAGTTCCTGGGGGTTGCTGGTGCTGCTGGGCTGCGGGCCGCACTCAAAGAACTTCAGCTCTAAAGTATTGGTAGAGGACTTGGGAATCACGTGTGTACGTGTGTGAGTGTGTGTGTGTGTGTGTGTGTTAAAATGCACATTCCCAGCCTTCTCTCCAGAAATGTATTATGTCCAGAAATATAATTTTAAAAAGCAGTCCCTGTGATACTGATTGAGGTAGACCAAGGAACACACTTTGAGAAACACACTGGTGATCAAAAGGTTTCTTCCCATTCAGCAGGGCTGGGACTAGGGTGGAGCCCAGGGTGCACAATTTAAGGAGGTCAGGTTGTACAAATACGTTCTAGGTGCCTCTCTTGCCTTACCCTGGTGCTACCACTCAGTTCAGCATGGCTGCCATGGGAACGAGAGAGAGTGGTGAAGGGACAATTTCCAAGGCAGTAGTGAACCCTCACTGTATGCAGTTGTCACGATTCACCCCAAGTTTTTCGTGGCAGGTTCCAGTTCTCTAGAGTAGGGCCTATTTATCCAACGTTAATAATATTCAACAGCTTTTACATTCATCTCTGTTAATCCCATTCATGAGCTCATCCAAATGCTTAGGACCAACCTATGAGCTACTGAAAATTATGCCCATTTTCCAGACCAAGAGAATGACCTTTGAGGTTAAGCAACATGCCCTGGATCAGAAGGTTAGCAAGTATGAGAGCCAAGTCATTTGACTACACAGTCCATGTGCCATAACCCTGTGTGATACGGACTTTCTTGTCCAACTTCCCAGCATGCACTCTGTTACCCAGCATGCACCTGTTACCCAAAGGGAGCTGATCTGGTCATGGACCCTTGATGGCATGCCATGTTCAGTTCTGCTGATGCAACTCATCCTCTGTCTGAAAGACCTCCAGCCCTTTACAAATACACACCTCACTTAACCATCAAGCCACAGTTCAAATCCCACCTCTCCCTAAACATTTCTCCTGATGACTCCACCTGGACCCCTTCCCATGGTCGGCCCCACCGCACTGGCCCTACCTATAGGCCTTGCCATTGCCCTGTCAGAATGCAAACTCCATGGGGCAGGGACCTGGGACTGCCCAGTTCACTGACCCAGTCCTGCAGTCCCAGGGCAGTGCCTGGCAGGCCATAGCACTTAATAAATATTTGTTCATAAAACAGACTCAGATTTGCCAATTTCTTCCTGGGTGAAATGGATAAAAATCGAGTTTCTGGACCCACAGACCTGTGGCGGCCAGAGACTCCCAGGTTATTTCTGCCGGAATGGGCCTACTGCCAGGCTGTCGCTCTCATTCTCTCATTCTCTCCATCACCTAAACTGAATCAGGCGCCCAATAAACACACACTGACTGGAAATTGAATTGCATTCTCCTGCCTCAGGTGAGCAGGACTTATTTTTTTGATACCATGTCTCCATCACGGCAGAAACCAGTCCCGGGTGCTCAGCGTACTCCCCTGGGCCGTTCTGTGCCCACCACCACCCCAGGCCCCGCCGCATTACTTTGCTCAGTGCCCCCGAAGCATAGCCCAGAACTGCCAGTCTCGGGGGGTGGGGGGGCTGTGTCTCCATTTCAGACTGCCTTTTGGCCACTGCCTTTAATGTGACATGCTGAGGCCCGGGGCAGGCCGCCAGCTCCTAATGAATGCCAAAGGAGGAGAAAAACAAGGCTCGGCCACCTTCAAAACAACACCTTGACCAAGACTGCTGGCAGCACCGGAATAAGAAAACTTGGTCCCCACGATCCCTCTGGAATTTTCTATGTACCTATTCTCTCCTTTCAACCTGGCCTTTTTTTTCTCACTCTGACCGCAATAGTTTATAAGCTCATGAATCCTTTGCCAGCAAGTCATTTAAAAATCTTCTCTTTTCTACTCAGAGGGGATAGCAAAACAAACCAAAACAAACCAGTATGATCTGTGACGTTTCTTTTGGAGGAGTTGGAGATGGGGAAGAATTCTAGGGCCTTGAGTTGAGGGGGAGGTAAAGATTCTCCCTACAGACGTTTGGAGAGAGCAGGTTTCGCGGGCTACCAGCTTGGTTCCGAAGTTGTCTGCAGTGATCCAAGCCCAGAGGGAGCTCAAGGAGCTCATGGCTGAACGAACTGACTCCTTAGGTTGCATCACCATCAGGATCATGGGGTGAGTGTGTGACAACTGCCAAAGGCCTAATTTCAACAGGTCTGGGCGGGGCCCTGGCATTTGCATTCTACACGAGCTCCTCCAGGAATTCTAAAACACGCCAGGTTTTAGCCTTCACGTTTGTGGTAACTTCTTACAGCAGTCACAGGAAACAAGCAGAGGGCTGCTGCCGGAGTTGAATGGGATGTCGTATGTAGCCTGGCGCCTCGTGCCAGGAATGTGCTCAGTAAGGGGCAGCTGTGGTCATCATCATCATCACCACCAGCGCTGTCTTTAGTATCCTTCAACCTTCGCTCTGCCAGATGGAGGAAAGGCCTTCTACACAGAGCAATGCTCCTGTCATCTCTTTTCAAAGCAAAGCAAACCTCTGCAGTGGCGACGCCTTTACGCTATTACTTGCGTGGCCCTGACTTTTCATCTTTGTTATTCGTGGAATCTTTCTTAGGCTGACGAGGAATTTCGATGTTTTGCTGTTCCTATTTCCAGAGATAAAGGGAGTGAAGGAAAAACAACAGAATTCATAGCAGACCACCTTCAGTGGTTTCTATAGCAATACCCATTGTAATCTCACTGGATTTGTGGGCACCAGAGCTAAAAATGATGGTGGAAGTCAGAGGTGGCCATGGTGGTTACTATAGTGACAACCCTACCGTGCACAGTTTGGTCAGATTGCCCTTGAGGGTGGTTCCTGCAGATGGCCTGGAGCAGGAGGAGCCAAGGGGTGTTCTAGGTCAGTACTTCTGGAACATTCATGTGCATGTGAATGGTCCAGGATCTTGTTAAAATGCAGGTTCTGATTTAGTGGGTCTGGGGCAGGGCCTGAGATTCTGCAATTCTAAGAAACTCCCAGGCAGTGATGCAGCTGCCAGTCTATGGACCACATTCGGAGTGACCAATCTCTAGGGAGTACTATGACTCAAGCCTGAAACCAGAGGTGAATTCTACTTCCGTGTTTAAGGGGGGAGAAAGTGAGCCCGGAAGTGAGAGGGCTACAAGAAGGTTTGTGGCCCAGAAGACAATGGAATAGAAGGAGCCTGTTTCTACCTGGACCTCCTGATTAAAGGTGGGCAGCATGTCGGATTGGCTGAGCCTAATTCACGAGCCTGCACCAAGCTGCAAGGGAGGCTGAGAGCAAGTGTGTGGTGATTTCATCGTGGAAGGTGGGTTCTGCCTCCCAGAATTCTCCTTTAGCCTTCCAACAATCTTAGAAAACAAAATCTTTCAGTGTGGAGGAGTTCATTCAGAACCAAGCACCCATCCCACTGTCTGATAGGTATGTGGTATTCTTGACAGTGTTTAGGATCATCTTGGGAAGGTAGATCCTTAAAAAATATATATCTTGTGATGGCTAATTCTCTGTGTCAACCTGGCTAAGGCACAGGACCCAGACATGTGATCCAACACTAGTCTGGATGTTGCCGCGAAGGTATTTTTTAAAGATGGGATTGACATTTAAGTGCTGGACTTTTGAGTAAAGCAGATTATCCCCCATTGGGTGGGTGGGCCTCCTCCAATCAGCTGGAGGCCTTAGGAGAGAAAAAGTCTGACCCACTCCGAGAAACAGGGAACTCCACCAGGAAAATGCCTTCGGATTTGAGCTGCCGTCATACACACATCTCATTGGTTCTGTTTCTCTGGAGAACCCTGACTAACACACACCTGCGACAGGTGCCAGCGGACTCAATCGTTTGCGGGGGTGCCGCCTCCTCTTTCCACATGGATTCCCCCGTTTCACCACTGCGCCATCGGCCGGGGCAGGGCGGGAGCTTGGGGCTGAATCACACGGAGGCCCCTTCCCAACATCCCGAGTGTGCAGACACATTGTTTGGTAACTGGGAGACAAGGGCCCTCTGGGCACGGTCAATGATTTCCGGGAATGGCAAGCCATCTCATTCTAAAAGGACCAGTCCCTCCCGGTGTGAAACCCCATTACTGAGTGATTATGTCAATTCCCTGGAATGGGGCAAGTGCCAAGGGACACCGGGTGAGGAGGTGGTTTCTGCTTATAATGCTAGCAGGTGCCTGCGACTGACCAGGGTACCTCCTGCCATGCATTCTGAAGGTGACTTGGAGGACTGGAGGGTTGTAAACGGAGTGCTGGAGTCCAAGCAGGTTCAGGCAGAGCCACAATAATATCCGAGTAACAACACTCTCCTTCCTGATGACGAAGAGCTGCAGCCCCCGCGCTTCCCTGGGGACGTGCCTCCATCACTTATCTCCCAGCAGTCCCACAGCTTAACCTGCATCCACTCTGAACTTCCCCACCAGTATTTAAGCTTCGCTCCCATCTCTTACAATTTCAATATGGGAGGAGCCAAATGATGGAGATTAAGAACCCACAGTTCTCCCAGAGTTTCAGTCTAGGTACTCCGTGGTTCTCCATCTTTGGGGGCGGGGGGTCAAAATCACTGGGAGAACTAGTTACAGTGCAGATGCTTGGGTTCCTGCCAGTTTGCCAGGTGTATTAGTTTCCTGCAGCTGCTGTAACAAACCACCACACAGAACCTGGAAATCTCACAGTGCTGGAGTCCAGAAGTCCACATCAAGGAGTCAGCAGGGCCGTGCTCCCTCCAGGAGCCCATTCCTTGCCTCTACTAGCTTTTGCTAGCACTCTTTGGCTTGTGGCAACACCGCTCCCATCTCAGCCTTTCTGTAAATCCCCTTTTTCTTTTCTGTGTGTGTCAAATCTCTTCACCCTCATATTAATATTATAATGTTATAATATTAATTACAATAATAAGAACACCCACGATTAGATTTAAGGTAAACCCAGATAATCCAGGATGATCTCCCAGGTCAAGATCCTTAAGTGAATCAATGTGCAAACACCCCTTTCTTTATAAAATAACATTTATAGGTTATAGCAAGCAAGATGGGGTATGTTTAGGGGGCCATTATGCAGCCCACTACACTCGACCTCTGCAGCTAGCCCAGTCTCTGCAGACTTTCTGATGTCTACCAAAGGCTGAGACCTTCAGATCTAGAGAACGCCAGCCTGAGCCACAGGATGCTTGGTGGGCCCGAGATCTTTGCTTATAGCCCAAGCAGGGATGGGCAGACCAGCCTGCACCTCTCCCTCCCAGGCTGCCGGCTACACCCCAGCCAGGTCTGGCTCAGGGGTGCAGAGGCCTTTGTGGTGAGAACCTGATCTCCACTGGGTGGAATGATGATGGGGCCTAGGACATAAATGGCCCTGGGAGGGGAGCGGTGCCTCAGAAGCGGGAGAGCCGCAGGCTCTACTCAAGGCGGCCGCAGGACCTTCCTTGCAGCCTGGGGCACAAAGGATCAACATCTGGAAGGTGGCAGGGGCTGTGTAGCTTCATATTCCAGCAGCAGTGGCTTGAGAACTCAAAAAGGGCAGGACCTAGCCTGGTCATGGTCAAGAAGCGAAGCTCAGGGGTCATCTGGGCCTGCCCCTGCCTCCCCTGCCTCCAAAAGGATTGCCAAAAATGTCTACAAAAGGCAGCAAACCTTGGGCAAGTTATTGAACTTCTCTGTGCCTCAGTTTCCTTCTTTGTAAAATAGGAGAAACAGTGAGGCCACCCCATAAGGCTGTTGTGAAGCTGAGAATCTCTGTAAGGTGCTTGGCCCACAGTAAATGCTCCGCAGACTTAGCTATTACGCAGGGCTCGTTACATGCTAGGCACAGTTCTTAACGCTTTTCTTTCATTGGCTCATTTGATGACAAGAACCGTAAAGTAAGTACCGTATTTTCTGCACCATAGGCGCACCAGATTATAAGGCGCAGTCTCAATTACGGGGTCCATTTCTGTACTTAACCCATATATAAGGCGCACTGTATTACAAGGCGCATGCTAAAACATACGGTCTACAAAAAAAGGTAACGGAAGCAAAACAGTGAGTTTAGCTGAACTTTATTCTACTATTTAACAACACACTCACGTTATTTTTTAATCCATCTTCTCCCACAGATCCATGTCTTCACTGGTGCCATTTTCGGGGGTCCTTAGACAAACAGCATACTGGTAGTATACCTCCCGGAGGCGTGGCGGAGGTAAGCATACGTACTGTACGTATTGTGTCTCGTTCTCTGATTGGTTTATCGCCGCCAGCATACGTAGCGTACGTATTACGTCCGTGTCAGCGGGACATGGTCCCACAGTCAATCAAGCGGAGCGCTCACCAAAGTCGCACAACATTTTTACAGATTTTGGAACTCAGTGCACACATAAGGCGCACCGGGTTATCAGGCGCACGACCGATTTTTGAGAAAATTTAAGGCTCTTAGGTGCGCCTTATAGTGCGGAAAATACGGTACTGTCATTATCTTCATTCTAAGACAAGCTGGTCCAACCCCGTGGCCCACAGGCCGCACGCGGCCCAGGACGGCTTTGAATGCGGCCCAACACAAATTCGTAAACTTTCTTAAAACATTACAAAAATTATGCATGGATCTTTTTTTTTTGTTAGCTCATCAGCTATAGTTAGTGTTAGTATATTTTATGTGTGGCTCCAGACAATTCTTCCAATGTGGCTCAGGGAAGCCAGAAGACTGGACACCATTGTGCTACAGAGCATGAGATGGAGGCGCAGGAAGGTTATGTAATCTGCCTCAGGGCACACAGTTACAAGCAGCAGTACTGGGATACACCTGTAGGCCGTGGGACCCAGAGCCAGGGCTAGTAGCCATGGGTTTTGTCATTTCCAAGTAGAGGCTACAGCATGTGCAAAGGCCCATAGCAAGCTGGGGTGTGGTGCTCTGGAGAAACCCAGCTTGGTGTGCTGGAGCTGAGATGGAGAAGAGAGAGCAATGGAGGGAAGCAGATTAGCAGGAGATAACACTGGAGAGAGACGGGGGAGGAATCACAGAGAGCCTTGTAACTTCTGGAATAAAACTGTAAACCCTAATACTTTAAATTTTCCTCAGTTAGAGCTGCAGTTGAAAAAGATAAAATCAGAAAAGCATTTGAAAAGAAACATCAAGAATGGATTGACAGAAATACCTCTTAGAATGCAAAACAATGCCTTCACTGAAACTGTTTGTTTAGAAAGTTAGAGAATATTTTTATACTCTGGTAGAGACTGCTGGGTGTCCCTCCATAAGTCTTATCCTTTTCTTCCTTGGAAATAAACCCCCACAATCTTTAGCTGGGCTTATGACCACCTAGCATACATCTTTTAGCCTCCTTTGCACTGGTTCTTATGATGATGTGAACAGAAGTTTCTTGGAAGACTTCTAGAAAGGTCCTGAAAGAGAGGTAGCCCAACTATTTCTGGCCTTCCATTGGCTAGCAAGAATGTAGACACCATGGCTCAAGCAGTCAAAGTGAACCATCAGGTGGAAGCCATATGCTGATGGCAGAGCAGAAAGATAGAAGGACCTGTTTTCTGACGACGCTTAAGTGGCCGTACCTGCCCTGGGCCCTCACTTCCAGACTGTTTATATGAGAAATAAACTTCTGTCTTGTTTAAACACCTGCTATTTGGGTTTTCTATCATGCACAGCTAAACCTAATTTCAAGTGATACCCACATCAGTTCTCTTGGCATTTAAGTTAAATCTCTATTTGTGTGTGTGTGTGTGTGTATGTGTGTTATCATGGATTTGCATTTCTTTCTGTTTTCCAAAAACAAACAAACCCAAAAGGACACAAACCTTTTCTCTTAATAGTTATCTTCTAAAGACTTTGAACTTGTAGCCCCAAGACTCATTTGTTCCAAGAAACTACATTTATTAAAATGTTACAATTAATTGTTTGTTCCTTTACAGGTGTCATAGGAAGTTGGATTTGTTCATCAGCCTTGTGAAAGTTTACTGGCAATGGCTTTGAGTTCACCATAATGAACCTAATCAATAAAAATAACAATACAGATGCTCTTGGAGTCAGAAACGTATCTCAAAGTCTTTATCCTTGCAAGGAAATGTTTTAAATTTAAAACGAACAGGTCAATTTTATTTTATTTTAGCTATTTTTTCCTAGTGTTACTGAGATATACTTGACATATGACTTTGTGTAAGTGTAAGGTGTATAATATGATGATTTAATGCACTTAGATGAGTATATTGAGAAATAATTACCCCCTTAGGGTTAGTTAACATCTCTATCACCTCATGCAATTACTACTTCCTTTTGTGATGAGAACATTCTACTCTCTTAGCAACTTGCAAGCATGTAACACAGTATGGTTAACTACACAGTCACTATGTTTTATGTTAGATCCCTAGAACTTACTCATCTTATAGCTCAAAGTTTGTATCCTCTGATCAACTTCCCACTCCCCGCTACCACTCCCACCCCAGCCCCTAGTGACTATAATACCATTATAATCTTGGTTTCTTCTTCTTTTTTTTAAAGTCATCTCAGTTTCTGAGTTCAGCATTTTTAGATTCCACATACAAGTGAGATCATACAGTATTTGTCTTTCTCTGTCTGATGTACTTCATTTAGAATAATAATACTCCATTCACAGATCAATTTTAAAACACCATGCAGAATCCCCTTCTTCCACACAAATAAAGAGCATATAAAGGAGCTGCTGAGTGTGGTCTAGAGCTTTCCCCGTGCCGTCCGTGGTGTCTCTGCCATTGGGTTGTGGCTTTGAGAAAACGATATACTAGCTCTCTTGTAATAAACACTTTGAGCACATACTACCCTGCATTTGGCAGTATGGCAGGATGAATTAAATTCATACCCCAGCCCTGATCAATCAGAACCCAACTTATCAAAACACAGACTTAAGACAGCTGATCCCCCAGGCCTCCTGGGCTGCCATAGAACGACTGACTCATGCTTTGAGTCAGAAGCGTGTTTTGGAGCAGCCTCTGCTGCTAACCAGCCGTGTGACTGTGTATCCTGGAGGTTCTGGAGGCCTCAACTGTACTCACTAGCTAAGTTAAGAGACCAGAGAACCTTTTCTTCCAATTTAATATGACAGTATATTTTGAAATTAATAACAAAAATACTAATGCAAGGAAGTTAGGGGAAAAGAACACTACAAAGGAGGCTTCCAATAGAACTTTCTGCTGTGCTGTCCAATACAACAACCACAAGCCACATATGGCTACTGAGCACTCAGAGTGTGGGTAATGCAACTGAGTTGTCAAAATTCTAATGTTATTTAATTTTAATCACTTTAATTTTAAATAGCCACATGTAGTTAGCAGCCACCCTATTGCATAGCACAGTTCTGAAGGATGTCCTTCCAGTCAATATAACTTCAGACAAGAATCCTGGTAGAATGGGGGTGGAAAGAGGGTTACAGCAAATATTAGGCAACTTGCATTTTTTTTCACCTAGTTCTTCCATTATTATGACCTATGTCGTCGTCATCATCATCATCATCATCAGGATTTTATAGCATCAGCCACGTCTTGCATGTTTATGTTTCAGGCTCTGTGCAAAAGTCTTCATATTAAATAAGATATTTTATTTAATTATAAAAGCATCCTTGGAAGGTACTTACTGTCATTCCTATTTTATAGATGAGCAAACCAAAGCTTGTACGTTCATTAACTTT
Source organism: Lyroderma lyra (assembly GCA_004026885.1). Classification (NCBI taxonomy): domain Eukaryota; kingdom Metazoa; phylum Chordata; class Mammalia; order Chiroptera; family Megadermatidae; genus Lyroderma; species Lyroderma lyra. The sequence continues at coordinate 7,301 of PVJL010002577.1, read as the reverse complement.
TACATAGGATAACTCAGGAGTTGGAGCAGAGCTGGGGTTTGATCCCAACTCTGCCAGAATGCAAAGTCCCTGTGCTTCGTCATGATATCACTTCTCCGAAGACTGGTGTGGCAATGAGTGAGTCACTGAACACTGAGAAGCTTCAGTTCCTCGTCTGTGAAGTGAGGAGGCTGAGCCACATGAACTCTGAGATCTGCTTATGCAGGAAAAGGTCATGCATGATGCCTATACTCTCCTCCCGTTGGGGGCCACTTGTATATAATAAATGCTATTGTTTATAGATGTGACCATGTGACACAAAGAGACCCTGATTGCTCTGGGCACAGTTCAATGATTTCCCTGAATATAACCCTGGACTTGGTTATAGATTGTTTTTAAAAGTTCCCAGGTGATTCCAATCATCAGAAAGGTCTTAAGAGTATCAGCCCTGGACTGAACTCGCTCAAGTCAGAAAAGATCCTTTCGTGAACAGTTTTTTGGTGAAGATGTTTTTGTTTGTTTGTTTTGTGTGTGTGTGTTCACATTAGATAATGAGAGCTTTATAATACATGTTTCCCTTTCTGCCTTGGAGGCCAAGAAACAATGCTAAATTTTATGCTCAATTACAGTAACAAACCTGAGGTGAGATTTTCTGGTACAGTGGTCTTCCTTAGTGCTAATAGCATGTCTGCTTTTGTAATATTGTCCTTGTTTTGTGGTTCTGTGATATTTAACTCATACTGTGAGTCTAGCTCAAATCCTTTTCAGAATTAGATTAGTTATAAATGATGAATAAACATCATCTGTCTCAGATTGTGCCAAAGCCCCAAGACTAACTGTGAGAATGTCACCATGTAGAATGATGGTGGTGGTGGGGGGTCCTCAGGTAGGAAAGCAAAAAAAGGAGAGGGCAATGGGATAGAACTGCCTGGTAAAAATAAATAAATAAAAGGAGAAAGGAAGGAAGAAAAGAGAAATCCCCAGACAGCCTTAAAAATCAAGGAAGAGACAAGTGGGGGAAAGAGGCGGTTTGATGCCAACACAAAACAACCGTTTGGCCATGCAGCAGATTTACGGGATCTCCACCGCGTGAGAAGAAAACGTGTGCCATTTACTTCTCGGACAAAGTGTTACAAATTTTCACATTCTGCTGAATCTGAGGTCAGAAATGTCAGAACTGGGAAGGACGCTTGTGAATTTAATAAAAGGAAAACCAAAAGGGCTGTTTTTTAAGCTGGACTTTGGTGCTGTCTAGGATACAGGTCGTACAAAATATTCTGGCGAGGAGGAAAGGGGGCCGGTGGGTCCCCTACCCACCTACCATGACCTGCCTAATCTTCCCTTGCGGCCTCTCTCTCCAAATGAGTGAAGAGCTTGCGTTCTGAGCCAGTCCTAGCGCAGGCGGACTAATTACCAACCAAATCTCGGGTCGGGATGATGAAGCTGGGCGGGGAAGGGAGCCCCCGCCAGGTCAGGAGCGGTACTTCTCCAAGATGGGGGGACATGGGCTGCAATCCGGTGCGGGTGTCTGGGTTTGCCTGGGGTGTGGGCACTGGTTCTGAATGGAAGCTGAGGGTCTGGTGAGTGGATGAGGCAAAGATGTCACCTAACCCTTAGATCCCTGTGTCACCTAAGAGAAAGGATAATGCCCACTGAGAGGATAAATGAGGCATCTTCATGTACATCAGGCATCTAACGCAGGGGCATGCCATCTTTTGGCTTCCCTGGGACACAATGGAAGAAGAATTGTCTTGGGTCACACATACAATACACTCACATTAACGGTAGCTGATGAGCTAAAAATAAATAAATAAAAATATATATTTGTGATACATATATATATCACAAAAAGATCTCATAATGTTTTAAGAAAGTTTACGCTGTCCTGGCCGCATGCAGCCCGTGGGCTGTGGTTGATCTAACACATCTAGCCTAAGTGGTTACCATTAGACATCAGACTAAGAAAAACACAACTAGGGAAGTAAATGTGCTAACAAAACCCTCACCTTGTCAGGGTCGCTGTTCATTTCCCTTTAAGTTCTCCGGCCACAACCGCAGCAATTCCACAAGCCGCCTGACGGGGGAGCTCCTGCACACGTGCTCAGTGCCCAGGGATGGCCCTGCCCAATCAGTTCCTTATCAGTGCCCAGGGCTTGCCCATTATCAGTGCCCAGGGATGGCCCTGCCCAATCAGCTCCTCACACACGCTGGCATTCTGCCTCCAGCTTTCCAGCCCCTCAGTCTCGCTGTATTCCTCTCTGCTCCGCCCTGGGGTGTGTCCAAGCTGCAACTCCACTTTACTGAAATCCAGTTATACACACCAGTCTCAATCCTTCCACCTGCATCCCCCTGTCACATCCTCCTGTGACACAGACCTTCTTTCCCAGGCACAGACTCCGTGTGGGGCGGCTTCTGCAATGCGCCAAACAGAACTCACCTTCCTTTTCTGGAATAGCCAGGCTGCGGGCCAAAACCAAGTCCACATTATCACCCTGCTTGGGTGTCCAAACCACTAGAATGGAGGCCTCACTAAGCAGGCCTACTCATCATCTTCACCCTAAGATGCCCCTTTCTGTGGCACCCAGGACAGGAGGTGCCATAGGAGTAGGCGCTAACTCAATGTTTGTCAAGTTAAATTGATAGCTGTTTCCAAGGACCACTTTAGGTTTTAATCCTGGTGCTGTCGTTAACTGGGTCAGTAACCAAATCTCAGCCAGTCACATGGCCAATGAGCCCCAGGTTCCAGTCTGAAAATGGGGTAATAAGTGCCCTGCAGGCCGGCCTGGCGCATGGAAGGTGTGCAGTCCGTTGCAGCTGTTTTTAGACAGGGACAAGTTGCAGCTGCCTTAGGAACCGGACTGGTTCTGGAAGGCCCAAAGAGCAAAGGAAGGTGTCACGGTGGTAGCTCCAGGGAGCAGATCCGGGATCTCAGAGGAGTTGCGGCCCTCGAAGCCGAAGCGGAAGCCGGAAGCCGGGATGGAAAGGAAGCCTCAGGGGCTGGCACCCTGGGGAGGAGGTTAGGAAAGAGATGCAAACACCCAATGGGGGGTCAGACTAGATGACTTTTAGAGTCCCCCCACCCACCCTAAAAGTCCAACACTCCAAATTTAACTTGTTGGCCACTTTATCTGACTCTTTTTAGGACTGGACCATTGTATTCTTTTCAAAATAATTTTCCAGTTCTGGTTTTTCTCTCCAATCCGTTCCCGTGGCTGCCAGGAAGAACGTGCTAACGTGTAAATCTGGTCATCCGATGGAAATTCCTTGGCCTGGCCATTTACGAACTGGCCTCAGCCGACATCATCATTCCCTTGAGCTCCTGTTCCCTGCCTGTCCCAGAACCAATGCGCCCCAGCCGCACCGAAGGACCAGCCGTTTCTGGAGCGCACGTGTCTGCTCACATCTCCCTGCCTTTGCTCCTGTTCTTGTTTCCACTCTATTTCCACCTTCTCCATCTAGTTAAGTTCTTATTTTTTTAAGACACTGATCAATGTCGCCTCCTCTGGGCAGTAGTCCCCAAGAGACCCCATACCCACAGTAGAGTGAGTGATGTGTTTCCTTCTGCCTCCACAGCATTTTGTCCCTAATTCCGTAATGCCATTTGCATCATATTATTGTTCTAATTTATGTCTAATTTATGCCACCACCCCAACAACACTGTGGGGGCATGAATGTCATGTTTGTGTCCCCCAGACCTGCACACAGCAGCACTTGCCAGTACTCAAGATGACATGCTATGCTAGTGCCCTGGTTGTTCTGTCCCCTCCACTGCACTGTCCGCCTCATGATGGCAGGGCCTCATCGTGTGCTCTGCTGTATCCCGAGTGCTCAGCGTCATGCCTGATGCTTCGTAGGTCTTCAATCAGCATTCTTTGAGAGAAAGAGGGATGCCGGGTACAGCATGGTGACCACAGTTAATAATACTGTGCTGTGTATTTGCAGGTGGTTCAGGGAGTAGATCTTAAAAGTTCTCATGACACACACACACACACATACACACACACACACACACACACACACACACATGTTTTTTGTATGGTGACAGATGTTGACTAATTATATTGCAATACACACAAATATCAAATCATGTTGTACACCTGAAACTAGTTAATGTTATATGTCAATTGTATCTCCAAAAAAAAAAAAAAACCTTCCCATGTTTCTGAGTGAATGAACGTTTGTTCAGTGAATCAATGAATGTGTGGTTGAATCCTGTGAATTTGCCTAGCTTAAATTCTGGTGAGTTTCCTACTTTACCCTGAATGATGGTTCAATGGAGCAGTTTTATAAAGACTAAATAAAATGATAAAATTGGCTAACTGAGATTTATTTCAGTTGCATTAAAGGTAGAAATACCACATAATCAAGATTTAATTTGAACCAGGCTTGGGTAAAAACGATGTTACAAGTCAGGTCCAGGACCCTGGCCAAGGCCCAGAATAAATTCCAGTGACCCTTCAAAGACTTCAGACCCTGGAAAAGTCAGAAATGAAATAGAAATTATGGGTGGCCAGTAGGACCACATCCCTCTGGGACTGAGATGCCCCCTGTACCTATCTGCCACTATAATAAAACAGGTGCAAGTGGGAGGGGCCGGCAATAGTGTCACTGGCCAGAGGCTTCTGGAACAACTTACAAAGCCATCCAGTGCTAGAACAGGCAAACGCACACACCAATAAGTTTTACAACTGCTAAATGGGACTGTTCATAGTGCTTTTCCATTTGGAGGTAATAAGGGCAGATTTGGGATAGTGCAGGGTTCAAAAATTGTATAGTCTATATTAAGATGAGACCTAGTTCTGTTCAGCTCAGTGAAACCCATTCAGTTCAGTTCAATCAAATAATTCAATTTAACAAACATTTACTGAGCTTCTCATTACACATAGACTAGAAGCCAAACTCTTCCGCATGCCCAACAAGCTCTGCAAGATCTGACCCTGCCCACCTTGGACTTTGCTCCTAACATGCTCACTCATTCTGTTCCAGCTCACGAGCCTCCTTGCTGTTCCTTGCATAGCCAAGAACACTCCTTCCCCAGGCCTCTTCACTTACTCTTCTTCCCTGGCAAAATCTTTCCTTAAATATCCTCATGGCTTACTGCCTCACTTCCTTTAGGTCTCTACTCAAATGCTACCTCCTTAGAGAAGCCTTCCCTGACCATCTGAGCTAAAATAGCACCACCCCTCACCAAGAAAGAAATTGGTAGAATAGTACCTCTCATCATTTGCACCAGGTTTGCATATCCAGTTTTATTCCACTTCATGTCGCTTAGCTTTGCCTGATAGTTTGTTATTAATACATTTGTTCCTGTGTGTCTCCCCTAGAATGCAAGCTCCATGGAGACAGGCATTTCACCTGGCACATGGCAGATGCTCTATAAATATAGGTTGAATGGATGAATAAAGAAATGAGTTCTCTGTTATTTACCGGCTTCTATACCTGCTGATATTGCAACAGTCCCGGCTCTCCATGAACTCAGGAGTCTAATGTGACAAGCACATTTAGAAAAGAAGCTATTTGCAAAGCTTTATGGTAAAGGGATGCACCAACTCTTATGAGAGAATGAATCAAAATCAGCTGGAGGTGAAGGGAGAGGGAGTGTGTTGGGAAACCCTATCCCGAGCCTGGCAGGGCAAGAAAGAAAGGCCTGGAAGAAGAGTCCTGGCAGAGGGAATCCTGTGAGGAAAGGCAGAGCAAGTCTGGGGGACCCTGTGCAGAGGGAGTAGGTGAAGCGGTACGTGGATGGGAGACACTGTGGCAGATGAACTGGAGAGATAATATGAGGGCTGGCCAGAAAAACTCCAGCCATAAGTGCTTCTATTTCTCCGATCACAGGGCTGGACGCTTTCTGGCCAGGGAGGGCCATTTATGGGGCAGGCTGATCATTTCACTTGATCCCTATTCATTGACTCTCCTTCGGGCAAGGGTCTATGCTGAGTTTTGCAGAGGACACAGGGATTTAAAATCTGGACCCCGGTGTTCTATCTGCCAAGAGAATTTAGTGTGGCCAGGCATCCCCAGGTTCCCAGGGCAGCGCCAATGCAGTAAGTGTGTTCGTCCTAATTATCCTTGTCTACTGGTTGGATCATGGCTCTTGATTGGTGGACTGGAGCCCAAAGACGCCATCAGGGAAGGTAAGGCGAGGCCGAGCATGTGAAGAGCTGTACTCCGGGGTCTGAGGGGGGACAGTAGCTTTGAGGAACAATTCTGGAGGCAGCGGCCCCTGCAGCCAGTGTTAGTGTTTTCGACCAGTTGGCCTTGGTTCTGCCTATTTACCGGTCCCCTTTTTCCTTCACAAAGATGGTCTTTCCACACTCTGCTGCCCCAGGGACTGAGGAGTGGCCGCGTGAGGGCCGGGATCCTGTGTGCGGAGCTAGGAGACAGCAGTGTGACAAAAGACTGCCAAAAGGGCTCGCTCCAGCCTTGGAGGTGAAATCTTTCAGTGAGAACAGAAGCCTGGGAAAATATCTACCTTCTTTTGCTAGCACGTTCTGTCTAAATTCCTGGGCAAGCCTGAACCCGCCGACGGGCTGGGTCCTGACAGGTTCTCACCCCCGTCGGAAAGCACTCGGGAAGCCTTCAGGGGCAACGTTTCTCATCCACGGGGAAGACGTAAAACCAGAGCAAACAGTTTAAAATCCAGAATGATAAACAAACACGACCTCCAAGCAAACAAATCACTTCTGGAATTGTGGAGACCTCCTCATCCAGAGACGTGGCCAAGTGCATATGCAATGAACTTTGTACAGGGTACGAGCTCCAAACCAGCTTTCTGACGGTGTGTCATGTCTCTCCTCCATTCTAGAAGCGATACAGGAAGGAGGGTGGGGATGTCCGGGGATCCCTAGAACAGCCCTCTGGTTTCGATTTGGCCGATCACTGCACGGCTTTAGGCAAATCTCAAGGCTTTCGTTTAGAGTCAGCCTCTTCAGTTGTGAAAAGCAGCCCTGGCTGGTCTTCCCACTTCCAGAACCTCGGGAGAGTGTCATGTGTGGAAGAATCCTGGAAACCATGAAGTGCTCATTCCAAGAGAGTTTGGAAAGGCCTGTGGCTGGAGACCTTGCAGGCCACGAGGGTGCCACTTCTCCTTGTGTTTCCCACAAGGCATTTCTTCCTGGACTTGCCCTCTGCAGGTTCTCACGTGCACGGCCCTCAGAGGCCTGGTGAGTTAACCCTCAGGTGCATTCCTCTGGACAGATCACCCTTTTTACGGGTGTTCCCTCTGCACTGGTGTTTTCCTCACACTACCGTGGCCTGTTTGAAAAGAACAGCATTCCCCGAATTGGAAGCAACCCAAATGGCCAGTCCTGGGGACTGTTAGG
>PVJL010002576.1:0-190658 GCA_004026885.1 Lyroderma lyra | reverse complement strand
AAACACTGGTACTAAACTTATAGAGCTAGGACTCAAGGAGGTCTTCATGAACCTGACCTCAAAGGCAAGGGAAGTAAAAGCAAAAATAAATGAATGGGATTATAGCAAACTAAAAAGCTTCCGCACAGCAAAAGAAACCATCAACAAGGCAAAGAGACAGTCAACTGAATGGGAGAAAATATTTGCAAATAACGCATCAGATAAGGGTCTAATATCTAAAATATATAAAGAACTAATTAGACTTAACAACAACAACAAAAAACAACCCTATTAAAAAGTGGGCAGAAGAACTAAACAGACACTACTCCCATGAAGAAATACAAATGAACAGCAGACATGAGAAAATGCTCAACCTTATTAGGTATCAGGGGAATGCAAATCAAAAGCACAATGAGATACCACCTCACACCTGTTAGAATGGCTATTATCAACAAGACAAGGAATAACAAGTGCTGGAGAGGATGTGGAGAAAAAGGAACTCTAGTACACTGCTGGTGGGAGTGCAAACTGGTACAACCACTGTGGAAGGCAGTGTGGAGGTTCCTCAGAAAATTGGGAATGGAGTTACCATTTGACCCAGCAATCCCCCTTCTGGGGATCTACCCAAAAGACTTGAAAATCTTTGTCCGCAAAGACTTATGTACCCTGATGTTCATAGCAGCATTGTTCACAGTGGCCAAAACACGGAAACAACCAAAGTGCCCTGCGACAGATGACTGGATAAAGAAGTTGTGGTACATATACCCAATGGAATATTACTCAACTATAAGAAAAGATGAAATACTGCCATTTGCAACAAAATGGATGGAACTGGAGATCATCATGCTTAGTGAAATAAGTCAGATAGAAAAAAACAAAGAACTGTTTGACTTCACTCATATGCGGAATATAAAACTGAAAGCAAGAAAGGGAAAAGAAATGAACAAACAAACAACCCATGGACACAATAAATAGTTTAATGTTTATTTGGGAATGAGTGGGTTAGGGAGGGGAGAAAATGGGTGGGGGTGGGAGAGAAAGGAGGGGAAGTTTAATATAAGGTGGTGGAAAAAGAAGTCACATTAGGTGGTGAACTTACTATACAACAAGTTGACAATGCACTGTAGAATTGTATGCCTGAAACCTATGTAATCCTTGCTAACAGATGTCACCCCAATAAGTCTAACAATAAAAATGAATTAAAAAAATAAAATGAAATAAAAAAGAGAGAGGAGATTTTCTTAGCTTCTCAAAGGGGTCTGTGGCATTGCCTTTGTTAGGATTGAGAAAAATAAATGTCCACTTGTAAATGATAAGCAATGGCTAAACATGAAAAGAATTGAAATTATTGAAGAAAAATAGGGACTGAAAAAAATTAGAGAATATTTAATATGATTTATTTATTTTTACATGAGAACATTGGTGTACATAAAAAATAAGCTTACTGGGCAAATATTTAATTTCAAGTTGTTATACATTATGATATATTAACCTTTGTGAGAAAATGAATATAATGTCGATGCAAATGACCATAATGTATGAATTTGTGCAGCTTTTTGCTTGCACAAATTTGGAAATATTCTTTTTAAAGAACATTGAAATAATGAAGGTATTAAAAAAGTCATGAGCTGGACAGGTTGACCAGACTTTGAACTAGGGAATAAAATTGTTCACATATTCTAGTAAATTTAATAAATGTTGTAAATGAAATAAATTCAAGTAAGTCTCAGGTAAAACTTTAAGAGACTAAAGAAATTAGAGACTTTTTAAAATTTCTAATAGGTCCTGGTAAGTTAATCATGAGTCAATAATGTTTAAATTGTTAAAATTCTAAGTATAAATTTGTGAAATAAAGTCTTATTAATATATTCAACAAAATCTTTTAAAGTTGTTAAAGATTTTGTTTAAATAGTGACCAAATTTGTACCTTTTTAAAGTAGACGAAGTACTTACCAGACATTGTTCTAAGCTAGGGGTTGGCAAGGTATTGTCTATGGCAAAACCCATCACAATGTCTGTTTATGTATGATACATTACCTAAGAATGTTTTTTGAATTTTTAAAGGTTTTTAAAAAAGAATAGTAGTAGGTAGGAACCAAAGAATGGGGAAAAATGAGTGGAAAGTGGGAGAGATAAAAGAAAAAAAAAGCAAGAGAAGGAATATGTAAGCAGAAGTAATCATATGTGGACCCCAGAGCCTAAATATTTACTATCTGGTCTTTACAGAAAGATTGTGCCTACCCATGTTATAGGCATTCAAATAATTATTAAGATTTTACAGAAAAGACTGGGATAGGATGAAAACTAATAAATTTTGTATATATATTATGGATTTTGCATAAATAATGGGGAAAAGTTGTTTAAAAACCAATGGATTTAGATTGTATCCTGAAAAATAACATTGTAAATTCTTTTACATTAAAAGTTTTATAGTCTTTTAATATTCTTACAATTCTCTGAAAATTGCAAATTAAAAATATTACATTATTTTAATCAGGGCAACTTGAGATAGTGAAAAGTGATTTACATTGGGGATCAGATATATTTGAGGATGAAATCAAGCTCTATGAATTTAGACAAGTGAACTTTCCCAAACATGGCCATTCACTGAGCACATCCCACATCAATTGATCTAAGTGGAGAATAATAGGAAAAAGGAAAGTAGCTACCTCATTGACTCAGAGGCAATTAACGGAAGAGACCTGGACCTCTACCACAAACAGAAGGAAGTATGGTAAGACTGGATAAGCTGTCAAAGCCAGCACACACAAAAAGTACATATAACAAAAAATTTGAATTTGATTCTGTAGTTGTAAGAAAGTTATTAAAGATTTTTAAACTATTGTCTTGAATATCTTGAGTGACTTACATAGTATTGCTATAAACAGTTAAATATCTTAAGCTTATTATTTAATATCATTCTCTAAATAATAAGAGGTTATAGTTACATAGGTTTGCCAATGTCTATGGAACTCTAATAGTTAATTAGGGGGTTCTAAACACTGGCTTCACAATAAAATCACCTGGAGAGCTTTTAAATATATTTTTTTTGAAATGATGGGGGAAGCCAAAAAAATTTTTATAACTCCAAGAATGTGAAGGCAAGATTGAGAATTAAATAATTACTGTACAAATTATATGTGTATTGTAATTAATTATACCTATATCAGTATATAGAAGTTGTTATATATATTATTCTATAAAAATGAAAAATTGATTGTGTTATCTACTAATGAGTTTACACTGACTATTAATATATGGGCAATTTGGAATTCAAAACAAAGCTTGGACAAGAAATATAAAATAGCTAAGGTAACTACAAAGTTCAGAAATCAGAGATGATATTCCATAAAGACTCATAGAATCTAACAAGAAGAACATGATCAGTAGTTAAGAGTTTCAAGTTCTATAATCAAAATTGCTACTCTGATTTGGAAAAAGACTATTTATTTTAGTATTATTATTGTCAGTAAAATAAGAAGGCTTAACTAAATTCTGTTTGTTTCCCTTCTATCACTAATAATCTCCTAAAAAGCAACATGAGCTCTGTATAAAACATACTTTAGCCTTAATGGTCTGGCCTTTCATCATTTTTATATACTAACAACAACTCCCAGAAAAAGAAATTAAAAAAAAAACAAAAAACAATTTCATTTATAATTGCATAAAAAAAACCCTTGGAAATAAATTTAACCAAAAAGGTAAAAAATTTATACACTGCAAAGTATGATAATACTTTTAAAAATAAAATTGAACACACAAATACATAGCAATGTACAGAGTACAGCAGAAGTAACAGCTAGACTTGAGTTATGATTTTATTACAAAATAATATATGCTTATGATTTTATAATAATGCCCCTTTTCATGAGCTAATATCTACATCAAATCTTTTATTACAAAATTATAAGGATGTATAGTTATAATTTTGTAATAAAGTCATAACTGAGGTCTAGGTATTACTTCTGCCAAATCTTATATGTTGGATTGATGTATTAGAAGAATTAATGTTGTTAAAATATCCATATACTCAAAGTAATCTACTAATTTAGTACAATTCCTATCAAAATTCTAACTGTATTTTTCACAGAAATAAAAAAATTCACAAATTTATATGGAATATCAAACTCCCCAAAAAACCAAAGCAATATTGTAATATAAGAACAGGAGGAGTAAAAACATGATGGCATGAGAGGGACCTCTGAAAAACTCCTCTGGAGATTACAACTAATAAAACATCTATAACTCAGCCAAGGACTCTCTACCCAATACACAATCACAGCTCAGAAACCCACTTATCGCATTAAGGTACCTGCAGGCAGGCAGAGGTTTAAACAAAGTAGAAATAAAAGGGGAAGTACAGAGACACAGTTGCATATAGGTCTCTGCTTGGAACTCTACTTCTGGACAAGAGAGAAGGAAGAAGGTGGCGGGAGAGACCTCCCAGCCTCACTCAGTCTGCAGGACAGAGGAAAGGAGGTCCAAAAGTCGGGGCATGAGATACCACAACCAGCCCTCACTGGGGTCTCCAGGCGGTGCTGACAACTCCACAAAGTGCAGCAGCTGACTTCACTTTGGTTCCCAGAGGAGGGGAAGTGACTAGGAGGTGAGGAGCCACAGCACAAATGCTCAGGCCAGGAAGGAGGAGAGAAAGAGCTGTGCACATGTTCCTTGCCCCACACCAGCTTGGTCTGAAAGGTCAGCATAAAAGACTGACCCCAAGGCTCAGGGCAGAATCCATGCATGGAGCAAACCAAGGACAGAAAAGTGAAATAATACCCAAACTCCTTGCACAACCCTCAGAGCCATAGGAAAAAAACAAAGCCTCAAATACCCCTTCCCCATAGACCTCTGCTCACCAAGTATCAGCAGGGAACACCAAAGAAACCACAGCAGCAGGAGTCCAGAGAGGCTGCCAAAATGAGAAACCAGAGAAAAGGAGCTCAAAATAAATCTGAAGAACAGACAAAAAAAGTAAAAATGAAGGGAATAGATAATGCATCAGAAACAGAGCCCAAAGCGATGATTATAAAAATGATTAAGGAACTGAACGATAACTTCAACACAGAGATAGCAAGCATTAAAGAAAATTACAAACCATTATAAAGGACCAGACAGAAATAATGACTACATTAACTGAAATGAAGAAAGGAATAAAAGTCACCAAACTAGATAAAATAGAAGCACAAAGCAGTGATTTACAGGAAAAGCCAGTAGAAAATACCCCAATCAAAAAAAAAAAAAAAAGAAAAGGAAACAAGAATAAAAAAAATGAGAATGGTTTCAGATTCCTCTGGGACAATATTAAATAGAAAAATATTTGAATTATATGTCTACCAGAAGGGACAGAAGAAAAGCAAGGGATCAAGAAATTACTTGAGGAAATATTGACTGAAAATTTTTCTAACCTGGCAAAGAAAATAGACATACAAAACCGAGGAAGCTCAGAGAGTCCCAAACAAGATGATCCCAAATAAGAACATACCGAAACACATCATAATTAAAATGGCAAAAGTTAAAAAAAAGAAAAAGAGAAGATTCTAAAAACAGCAAGAGAAATGCAAGTAGTAACTTATAAAGAGATACCCTTTCAACTCTCAGCTGATTTCTCATCAGGAACTTTACAGGCCAGAAGGGATTGGCAGAAAGTATTCAACATGATGAAACCCAGAATCTACAACCAAGAATAATATATCCAGCAAGACTAGCATTCAAAATTGATGGATAGATAAAGGGCTTCTCAGACAAGAAAAAGCTAAAGAAATTCACCACCACCAAACCAGTACTATAAAGAATGTTAGAGGAACTTCTTTAAGATGGGAAGAGAGATGAGAGTGTGGGTAAAATAAGGGAAACAGATGTAGAAATTTAGTTTGATTGTTATAAGGTAATAATCAAGGACATATAGTGTATAACATGGGAATATAGTCAAGAAGTTTGCACTAACTCTGTGTGGTGTGCAATGGGTACTAGATTTGTTGGGGTGTTGGGAGGAGAACTAGAGAGGTGGAAAAATAAGGGGAATAAATCAAGAAATACAAATTCATAGTCATAGAATAGTCACCAGGATATAAAATGCAGCATAGGACATATAGTCAACAACATTGTAATACCTATGTATAGTGTTAGAGGGGAAACAGCTGTTTCAGAATGAGGATTTAGTAAGTTATATAAATGACTCATCACTATGCTATACACCTGAAACCATTATAATATTGTAGATAAAATGTAATAAAAAATAAAATATTATAAAATAAATAAATAAATAAGTATAAGAAGAGAGCTAGAGTCATCATGCTCCCCAATTTTATACTATATTATAAAGCTATAATCAATAAACCAGTTATAATATTGGAATAAAAACAGACATATAGATCAATGAAACATAATAGAGATCACAGGAATAAACCCATGCATTATGAGGTCAATTTGTTTACAAGAAAGGAAACAAAAATATTAAATGGAAAAAAATAGTCTCTTCATTAAATGGTGCTAGAAAAATTGGACAGCCACATGCAAAAGAATGAAACTGGACACCCATAATAATCCATATGTAGGGGTTCCCCTGGTGGCATAGTGGCTAGGCTTCAGCACTCTCAACGCCACAGCCTGGTTTCTGTTCCCTGCCAGGGAACTACCCCCCCCCCCAAAAAAAAATCCATATGCAAAAATCTACTCAAAATAGAATTGAACTTCAGACACAGAACTGTAAAAACATACAGAAAAAAATGGGTGAGCTACTTGACATTGGCCTTGACAGCAAAAGGAAAGATAAATAAGTAAGATTACATCAAACTAAAATGCTTCTGCCCATCAAAGGGAACAATCAATAAAATTAAAAGGCAATTGAGAGAATAGGAGAAAATATTTGCAAGTTGTAGCTGATAAAGGGTTAATTTTCAAAATATATAAAGATCTCTTATAACTCAATAGCAAAAAGAAAAAATTAATTATCATAATGACTGTGGTTGATAACCTAGTATTACATAACTGACGTTTGCTAAGAGTAGAACTTAAATGCTCTCACCAAAAAAATAATAATAATAATAATAAATAAATATAAGATGATGCATTTGTTCATTAACTTAGATAATAAGAACCATTTTACAATGTATACACATATATCAAATCACCAGGAGGTGAATTTAAATATTTTATAATTTTATTTGTCAATTAAACCTCTGAAAGAAAAAATTAATCAATCTAACTGGATTTCCCTGGGGGTGCTAGTTTCAGAGACAGCATTTCATGTAATGACTGGTTTTTGTTATTCACTTACTTGGTTGTTTTTTTTTTTCTTCTAAACTTCATGAATCAAAAGGCCTGTTGTGGTAGAAAGGTTTCCTATTTTCCCTTATTTACAGACAATTTTCCCTCCTCTGTTCCATGGTTTCCAAGTAGTACCACCTCCAACCTCTTCTTGGTGGATAACTAATGGAGCTGGTTGTCCTGTCTCCTCATTCACTGACCGTACAAGCATATAAATCATTGCCAATCTTGACAATATTTCATAACTCCTGATGACTTCAACATTCAGAAAAAGTATCTGCTAAATATGCTGGTCTTTCAGTTCTTTGACCTTATGTCAGGAGATTTGTTTTTTCCTTTCAGTCTCCACCAGTGACTAAATGCCTTCTTCTTATCTTTATCAATAAATAAATTCTATCATTATCAATAACTCAACTAGATAAAACAATCTCAATTTTAGTCATACAATTCTCAAATGAGTGCCTCTTATTTTTTCTTCACTTATGATAGGAATTTAAACCTCCCAATTTTTACTCAGAAATTTCCTTAATTTATTCTATCTCCTTGTACACTGTTCATACCTCTCCCCTGAAATTACTTCATTTATTAAACTATTAAGATTTCATGGTGTAATAAATACTACAATTATTCCCTAACATGAAGCTTCTACTTTTTTTTTGCCTTTCTCCCACTGGCAATACCCTAACTCTGGTTCAGTTCAGTTCTCTTTCTACATTGTATGCATGCTGCCATGAGTAATTAGAGAACACATGGAGTCATGCTGGTTTATTTTAATACACATTTAAATCCAAAATATTCAACTAAGTCCCCAAAACTACTCAGCAATCTTATACTGTTTTCATGGCTAATTTACTCTCCTCTTCTGCAAGATAATAAATAGTTTCATAGCTTCTCCTTTACTTATAAACCTAACATACTCATCCTTTCCTCTCTGATTCTGTTGATTTTTATAAAATATTTTATTGTGTCTTTACTTATATTCTTTGTTTTTCTTAATACTATAATGTCAAATAAACTTTCCCTGTTCCTATCTAAATCCCACCCTGCATCTGTGTCATACCTCTCCCACCTAAACAAAGACTTTGCTTCTATATTTATTTTTTCCTTCCATGTCATTAACTTTTCTTTTTACTGCTATAATACTCCCATCAACATTTAAGTATCTCCCTTAAAAGAAACATCCTTGGACTCATAATTTTCTACAGATGGTACCAAAGCCAGATTTCATTTCTGTTAAGAATAACTCTTTACAAAATATCTATGTCTATCTAGCAACCTGCAGTCTCACCTCCCACTGTCTCTTTAATTGTCCCAATCAGACTCTTATGAGCACCATTCCAGAGAAATTTGTCTTATCAAGATCACCAGTCATTTCCATTAGGTAATGACTTGACACACTTAACCACTATGCCTTCTTAAAATATTTCCACACTATTCTGTTTTTCTGCCTCAATCACTGGTTCCTACTTGTTAGTCTTTTGTGTGGACTCCTCCCTTTTTTGAACCTTGAAATGTCGGAGTATTCTAGGGTCCCATGCTTAGTCACCCTCTCTCTCTCCTCGTTTACTCAGTTTATCTCTCTGAGTCCCACATTTAAATATATTATTTTAACACATATTTGATGAATGAATGAGTAGAGAAATTAATAAGTAATCATGTAGAATTAATTTAAAAAGTCCCTCTTAGGGGAGTTCCCTGGTGGTGTAGTGGCTAGGCTTCAGTGTTCTCAACCTTGCGGCCTAGGTTTGATTCCCAGCCAGGGAACTAACCCTCCCCCACACCAAAAAGTCCCACTTATGTCTTTGCCATAGGTTAAGATCCTAGGAAGAAAGGTTAGTTCAAAAAGTTCTGGATAAATAATTCAGAAATTGATGTTTGACACTTAGGAGTCAAATAATAATATATATATTATCTTGACTGCCAAGCTGGAAGTCATCTCTATTTGTGTATGAAACTACTTGACATCTCTATTTGTAAGCATAACAGCCATCTCCAACTTATCAAGTTTAAAATAGAACTTTTGACTTCTTGTCTTTTCTTCACCAAATAATATTAAAAAACAAAACAAGTCTGCCTTGTCTATACTCTTCTCCATCTTAATAAATAATAGCATCATTTAATCAGTCCAAAAATCTAAGAAATATTTCTTTTTCTTTCCTTCTCTCTCATCCTAATTCAAGTGGTTTTGTTAGCTCTACTTGCAAAATACATGCAAAATCTGAGCACTTCTTTTGTTTTACTAGACCCTCTCTCTGCTCCAATTCTCACCCTCCCATGGTCTGTTCTTCACATAGTTACAAAGATTTTTTTTAAACATAATATATAGAAGACATCATTTCTCTGTTCAAAGTCTCCAAAATCTTCCTATTACTTAAAAAACAATATCCAAACTTCTTATCAAGTTAGAGCAAATTGTTATTGCTCTGGTTCTGTTTATATTTTTATCTGTTTAATATAACAAACCCATCTTCTCATGATTTCAGCTACATTGCTTTTTTCACTTTCCCCTAAATTTACTACATTCACTTCCACCTCAAACTTTGCACTAATGGGATTTTCTGTCTGATACTATATGTTCTCCTTAATGTCACCTCTTCAGAGGAGCATTCAGAGAAAATTTTATATAAAATACTTGCCTAAGGTTACTCTCTTTATTTATATTACCTTGGTTTATATTTTATATGTTACTTTATAATTATATCATCACATATATCGAAATTGGCTTTGTTATTATTTATGGCTTTGTTGTTATTTATTTATTACCTGTCTTCTCCACTAGCATTTAAATTTAATATCTTATTCACAGCTATATCTCCAGTATTTAAATTAGTGCCTGGCATGGAGGATACTTTCAATCAATATTTTTGAAAGGAACATTGACATAAACTTGGGGTTTACTCCAGACACTGCTAGAATTTCAGGTAGCAAGATTTAAAGATGTTGCCTGGATAGTTTTTAAATCTTAATTATTTAAGATTACTGCTTAGGGTTAGAGCTAAAAACATAATCAATCTCTTATATAAAGCCTGATGCATTTCTGATACTATGGATAAATAATCCCAGGATTGCTAATATGTTAGGTAAATCAGTATGCTCTCTGGACATTGAACCACTGATTGAGTATAAAATATAATGATTTGTCATTATGTAATAAATCAGTAACTTTCAAACTCTTTTGATTCTATTCTATTCACAAAAATATATTTTACTAGTACACAATAATTTCTGCATGAGCTTGCATGACATGTACACATGATTAAAATGAGGTTTCACCAAACATTGATTTTTTTCTATGTGTAATGTATTTCTACCTTTTTACTGTATTTTATTTTATTCTACTTTAATTTTGTTTCATTATTTTTCATTTTTAAAATGCTTTTCCAACATAATAAATTGATTTTATGATGCATAAAATTTCTCAAACTAGTTTACAAAGCACTATAGTAGGTTAAATGAAACTTTTTAAAAAAGAAAAAATATAATAAATTTTGTCTTTAAACCTAAAGAAGGAATTCTAAAGGTGTGAACCTCTCTACATCTTATCCATCTTCAATGCTTTCAGTAAGTAAATACTGGTACGTTTGCGGTTTTAATAATCTTTCAACTATACATTTTATTTGGTGGACCTAAATATATATTCAGGCCAAGGAATCACAGAATTCAATATGCTTATGTTATTTAGCTCATTACATTCAATTTAATTACCTCTGAATTATGTAGAAGCATTTTACGTTTTTTATGTTAGTTCAGGTTTCTAGGAAATGAAGCGATGGAAGAGATGTTTTTAAAGCTACAGATGTTGTAGAGCAAGGATTAAGTGAAGGTTGGTTTATTCAGAGGTTCAGAGAAGAAGGCAATATCTGTACCAACCTACACTGTTTCCTAGGAAATGTCAATGCGAACACTGCAGGCCTTGAAAATGGAACTACAAAATTTAAAACAATCATCTGAATTTGCCTGGAGCATCTACTGAAAAAAGAAAATGACAAAAACAGTAAAGAAATCTAAAATCATATCACCATATATGAAAGTAGGGAATCATTTGAGGTATAAAAAATGATTTTATTTTTAAGTAAGTTGTAAAAGTAAAGGTTGAGGGTTGAGGAATGCTGGAATACTTCTTTTAAAATAATTTATTGCATGTTTATAGAACCAGATAGAATTTTAATCCAAAGACAAGGAATCATTTTGAAGGGCTAAGTATAATTATCTCTGAGATATATTCATTTAAATTTGACAGTCTCAGATTTACTAGTGGGAAAATGAACTAATTCTCAATGTGATTATCACTATATTATGAATTTTGTCACTAAGTTCATTATATAATACAGAACTCACAAGTTGTTAAAAATTTCATAAATACATGATTTTCAAAATTAAATGTCTGTACTCTTGGTGTTTCTTGTTTTATTTTTCTATTCATACACATGGGTCTTTCAAACAGGTGGAAGGTAGTATACAGATTAAAATGATGCAAGAATATATATGTGTTTAAATAGGTTAAGTATGCATAGAACAAAGTCTAATTAATGGACCCACAAGCACAGACTCACACACACAAAATAAGCATATTTATACACCAAAGTTTGTAATAAATGTAAATCTAAATTATCTTCCATTATTAAAAAGATACAGCCTAATAAGACTATTTTTTCATCAAGAGAAATCATATACAGAGCCCAGCAAAGTAATGCCCAGACTTGCATTGTAACTTTATTATAAAATCATAACTGTACATGTTTATGGTTACACAAATAATGCCATTTTTATGAGCTGGTAGTCTATACCAAACATTTTATTACAAAATTATAAGCATGTACGATAATGATTTTTGTAATAAAATCGTAACTCAGATCCAGGTGTTACTTCTGTTGGACTATGTATATTAATGTGAATAAAGAATTTAGCTACACTCCAGGAAAGTGTCCTAAGGGTAGTTATAAAAGAACAGGCAACAGTACCACAGAGTTAAAACAACAACCACAACAAGACCAAAACACTGTTTCTCCAGGTAGCTCTTACAGTGATCGCTCATAAAATGAGTACATGGTGCAGGTACTTTGAATTTTAGTAATTTACATCTTGAGTTATATCTTTTCAAAATTAAATAAATAAGCTTTGCTATATATTAAATTATTGCATCTAAATGCAGGGTGGCCCAAAAGTAGGTATACAGTATAGTCTATTTGCATTTTATTACGCTGTTTATTGCATTTACATTTGTTTACCACTATTTCATTAGACATTGAGATTAATGTGATTATTTTA
This sequence comes from Lyroderma lyra, assembly GCA_004026885.1. Taxonomy (NCBI): domain Eukaryota; kingdom Metazoa; phylum Chordata; class Mammalia; order Chiroptera; family Megadermatidae; genus Lyroderma; species Lyroderma lyra. Next base: position 178,142 of record PVJL010002576.1, on the reverse strand, counting down.
TCTTTTCCTTCGGGACACAAATATATGGTGATGGAAAGAGAACTGATGCTGGGTGATGAATACACAATGTAACACAGATGATATATTGTAGAATTGTTCACCTGGAATCTACGTAATTTTTACTAATTAATGTCAACCCAATAAATTTAACAATAAAAATTAAAAGGAGCAGGAGAAAGGATCCAGTATCCTAAGCAAATTCACCATGAAATTCTTGTTGATTTCTCTTAAAATTCCTGATATCAAATTTTAAGGCTAGGTCAGAATTGAAAAGATTTAAAGATTTTAGGGATTAAAAATAGATGTATGTCTTCCAAAGTTCTTAAATAAGATATTATTTGCAAGTATTTTGTATATCTTAAATGAGATATGTATAAATATATACCTGAATTATATCAAGGGTATGAATGCATACATTTGCTTTTTCCTGAAGAAAACTTTTTAGAAAATCAGGCAGGCCATATGTCAAGCAGACATAATCAAGTTTATTGCAAATTATGCTTGTGTCTCACTTTTACTGCCTTTGGCTGGAGGAGTATTTTTTGGAGTAATACACCTTCTCTTCCTGTCCACAATTCTAGTCTCATGAGAGCAGTGACTTATGTAATTTGACTTCTCTTTTACTTGAGATCATCCTACTAAGGCAGTATCCACTCCATACTGCTATTTCATGCATGATTTTCAGCCAAATTTTTGCATATAGAGTTGGGTGTGGGAACCCTGTCATTTTACAGGCCTTCCAGAAAACTGAATGAGCAATTCCTTCCATTATCATAATTATAAACTGGGAAGCCCATTAATTCTAAATACCTAAGAGTTATCTTTTAACCCAGACTTTACCTGCAAAAGGATAATTTGTTGCATTCTTGTGCATTTCTTAGTGGACCCAAATATGGGTAGGAGATGTAGGTGTCAAACCCACACATCTCCCACTTAGACTTGAACCCTTTAGTATTAGACAATGAGTGAAATTTGGGATCAAAGTCACCTACAAAGAGGCTGTTAGTAGGTCCAGGATAGGCATAAATTTTAGCAGCAGGACCTTCAGAATTTGAACTTGCAATCACTACAATATGTAGCCAACTTCTCCCAAATAAAAGCCTGTATTTTTATAGGTGCACAGCTATTTCATATAAACAACAATTAAGGTCTTGCCACCTAATAAAAAGAGGCCTTTGGCAGTACATGTACATGCTGGTTTTACACTAAGCTGCTGAAGCTGATCTTGAAATTCATGGACAGAGCTTCACTAAAACATGCAGCTTTAGAAAGACTACATTTAAAAGGAAGTAAACATTTTATTCCGACAGGCCCCCTAGGTTCAACCATGGGGGAGTTCTCATGACAACATTTCTCTCTAAAGTTTCTTCTCTACTGTCACTTTCTTCTTATAATTTCAGGGGCAGGTGGGTGTGGGTGTGGGTGTAGGTGTGGGTGGGTAGGTGGGTGTGTATGTGGTTTTTTGGGCTAACTGTATTTGTGTTTACAGCTCTTCCAGATTCCAATATTGGTAAATGAAAGAAAATAGCACTTCAAACCTTATATACAGAAAAACAATAAGAGATTGTTACAAGCAATCTTTTTGCCAGTAAATTCAACAATTTTGATAAAAACAGCCAAGTCAAGCAAAGGCACAAATTATCAAAACAGACCAGAAGAAATACAAAATTTTAATTACCTTATTAAAAAAGGATATTGAATTTATAAATAACTTCCACCAAAGAAAACTACATGTGTAGACACCTTTATTGTTTAATTTTAGCAAACATCTAATGAAGAAGGATACCAGTTCTATAAAGACTTTTTGAAAAGTAGAGAAAAAGACTAAACTTAATTCATTTTATGAGATTAGTTTAACTCTTCTGCCAAAATCTGACAAGGATGTTATAAGAAAAAAAATTAAAATATTCACAAACATAGAAGTAAAATACTGTATATTAGCAAATCAAGTGCAAAAGTATATTCAAAATGATCTATATCATAAAAATAATTACATATTGCTCAAAGCACTACATTATATGAAAGAAAACCAGATGATTCTGTCAATAGATGCCTGTAAATAGTTTATAAAATTTAACATCAATTTATGAGTTAAAAACTCTCAGCAAATTAACACTGGAACAGAATTTCAGCAAAGCTAATTTTTGGTAATGTAAATCAGAACTACTAGTTCATTTTAGAGGCTTGGAGACTGACCAGAAAATTTTATGGTAGAAATTCTGGGGTGATGGAAATACTTTATATTCTGTTTCAGGTGTGGGTTACACAAGTATATAACTTTTCCAAATTCAATGAAAGTTTATTTTTAGAAACTGTACCTTTTAATTTATGTAAATCATGTTTCAATTAAAAAATTAAAAATAGTAGCTCATTATAAAAAACATGTATTTATGCCAGTTTTTTGAACTGTGGTGATGAAATAATTCAATAATTTGACTAAAATCCTAAAGGCCAAAAGTTAATTTTAAAAGCTGTTGCTCAAACATTGCATCTCTAAGATTCAGGTTTACTTAGAAAATCAAGGGGGAACTGGATCTTCTGGAAATATGAAAAACAATTAAAAGAAGACAATAATTAACCAGGACGATGAGAAGTTTCTAGAAGAAATACTGGGACATTAGGTGGTGAACTTATTATACATCAAGCTGACAATGCACTGTAGAATTGTATGCCTGAAACCTATGTAATCCTTGCTAACAGATGTCACCCCAATAAGTCTAACAATAAAAATGAATTAAAAAAAAATACTGGGAACTTACAGAGCACTAAAGAAATATTATCTTATTTTTTACTTTTCAATTACAGTTAACATTTAATATTATTTTATGTTAGTTTCAGGTGAACAGGATAATGACTAGACATTTATATAATTTACTAAAAGATTCTCCCCAATTAATCTAGTATCCACCTGGCACTATACATAGTTATTACAGTATTATTGGCTGTATTATGTATGCTGCATTTTACATCTCCATGACTATTTTTGTCAATTTGTATTAATGCTTCTTAATCCTTTTACCATTTTCACCCAGCCTTCCAACCCCCCATCCCCTCTGGCAACTATCAGTTTGTTCTCTTTATCTATGAGTTTGTTTCAGTTTTGTTTCTTCATTTATTTTTTTCTAAGACTCCACATATAACTAAGATTATATGGTATTTGTCTTTCTCTGACTTATTTCACTTAGCATAATATCCTCTAGGTCCAGCCACATTGTCACAAATAGTAAGATTTCTTCTATATGGCTGAGCAATATATATATATAATTATTATGTCCATGAGATTTGTTTCTTTGTTGCTTTCACTTCTATGTTAAAAATCAAATTAAATTTCTCCATCCCTTTCCCTTATTTTACCCACTCTCCCATCCCTCTTCTCATCTTTAAGAAGTCCCTCTAACATTCTTTGTGTTACTAGTTTGGTGGTGATGTATTTCTTCAACTTTTTCTTATTTGAAGCTCTTTATCTGTCTTTAAATTTTGAATGCTAGCCTTGCTGGATACATTATTCTTGGTTGTAGATCCTTGGTTTTTATCACGCTGAATATTTTCTGCCAATCCCTTCTGGCCTGTAAACTTCCTGGTGAGAAATCAGCTGAGAATCAAGTGGGTGTCCCTTTATAAATTACTACTTGCATTTTTCTTGCTGTTTTTAGAATTTGATCTTTTTCTTAAACTTTTGCCATTTTAATCATAATTATGTCTATAATTATATGTCTTAGTGTGTTCTTGTTTGGGATCATCTTGTTTGGAATTCTTTGTGCATCCTGGACTCGTATGTCTATTTCTTTCACCAGGTTGGGAAAATTTTCATTAATTACTTCTTCAAATAATTTCTTGATCCTTTGCTTTTCCTCTGTCCCTTCAGGAACACCTATGATTCTTATATTCTTCCACTTAAAATTATCCCAGAGGAATCTCAAACCATTCTCACTTTTTTAAATTCTCATATCTATCTATTCTAAATGGATGTTTTCTGCTGCCTTTTCCTGCAAATTACTGCTTTGCACTTCTATTATATCTAGTTTGGTGACTTATTTTCTGTTCATCAGTTCAGTTAATGTAGTCATTATATGTCTCTGGTCCTTTATAATGGTTTGTAAGTCTTTAATGCAGTTTCTTAAGCATTTTTATAATCATTGCTTTGAGCTCAGTTTCTGATGGGGCATCTGTCCCTATCTTTTTAATTCTCTGATTTCTCTTTTTTTGCAGCCTCCCTGTACTCTCCAAGCTGTAATTTCTTTGGTGTTCGCTTCTGACACTGGGTGGGCAGAGGTCTGTGGAGGAGGGGCATTTGTGGCTTTGTTTTCTTCCTGTGGCTCTAGGGTCATACATGATTGCACCTTTTTGTTCTGGTTTTGCCTCATGCACAGATTTTGCCCTGAGCTTTGGGATCAGCCGTCCTATATGCTGGTCTTTCAAACTGTGCTGGTTGTGAACTGAGAAACACGTGAAGCCTCCTCTCTTTTTCTCTTTCCCAGCCAGAGCATGTGCACTGCAGCTCCTCACCATTCAGCCACTCCCCCTTCTCTGGGAACCAGAGTGAAGTTCAGCTGCTGCAGTTTGCAGACCAGTCTGCACCTCCTGGGGCCAAAGTAAGGTGGTTGCAGTATCTCACCCCTCACCTGTGGGCCTCCTTTCCTCTGTCTGTCAGACCCAGTGAGGCCCAGAGCACTCTCCAGCTACCTTCTTTCTTCTCCCTCCCCCAGCAGTAGAATTCCAAGTGGGAATTAGTGCTGCCGAGTCCCTGCTCTTCCCTTGTTGAACACACTGCCTGCCTGTAGGTACCCTCATGTGATGCATACGTTTCTTAGCTGTGATTGTATGAGGTGTAAGGGGTCTTTGCTTAAAGTATAGATGTTTTCTTAGTTGTAATCTCCAGAGGAGTTTTTCAGAGGTCCCTCTCATGCTGCCATTTTGTTGTGTCTCTCTAGGATTTTTATTGTTTTAGGTTTAACATTTAAGTCTTTAATTCATTTTGAGTTTATTCTTGTATATAGTGTATGAAAGTAGTCCAGTTCTCTTTTTATTTTTGCATATATCAGTTGAATTATTATACACCAATAACAAACTATCAAAAAGAGAAATTAAAAATAAATTCCATTTACAATTGCATAAAAAAAGCAATTAAAATATGTAGGAATAAGTTTAACCAAGGAGGTAAAAGACCTATACTTAGAAAACTGTAAGACATTGAAGATATAAATAATGCAAGCACGTACAGTGCTCATAGATAGACAAAATTAACATCGTTAAAATGTCCATATTATCCAAAGCAATCTAAAGACTTAACGCCACTGCTATTCAAATACAAATGGTGTTTTTGGAGAACTAAGATAATCCTAAAATCCTAAAATTTGTATGAAACCAAAAAATACCTGGAATAGCGGTGGCTATCTTGAGAAAATAGAAAAAATTTGGGTGTATCGTGCTACCTAGTAGCAAATTAGACTACAAGGCTGTAGTAATCAAAACAACGTGGCATTGGCATAAAAACAGACACATAGGTTAGTGGAACAGAATAGAGATCCCAGAAATAAACACACACCAATACAGTCATTTAAACTATTATAAAAGAGGCAAGAATATACAGTGAAGTAAAGACAGTCAATTAAAAAAAATGACATTGAGAATGAAATGTTAATCTTAAGGTTCAGACTACATAAGAAAAATGTGAAGCCAGGCTTCTGAATAGGGTACTGGAAAAGAGGGAGATGTCTTAATTCTAAGCTGATATGAGTGACCAGGGCTCTAAGAAACCTAACATAATCCTTGGAGGGCAGACCAAAATTATTCATTCAGAAGGATTCAGAATGCAGGATCCTAAAGTTTCAAAGAGTGTCTAGTATTTAGAGAAACTGGGAAATCATGCCTTCTAATTGAGACAGCTCTACAAAGTGTTTACAGAAGATTTGTATATATTTTAGAAGAGTTTGAGAAGATCAGCATCAAATTTTCAAAATTTATTGGAAAATTTGAATGTGTCATAGCAATCACAGATGGGCATGCTATTTTTACTTGTGCCCTAAGAGAACAACCTGAAAATTTTAAGGAATAAGGCCTCTAACAGAAGGTAATACAACATAAGACCTATGAAAAGGGACTCAGGCAGGAAAGTCATAGTCCAGCCCTGTTTTAGTGTTGGTGTGTTGAGAAACAGTTTGTTCCATGGGGTTATCTATCTCAAAGGTATATAGAAGAGAGGTTTGAACAGTGAATGTTTTCAGCAGGCACAGAACTCACTGATTTTGAAATCAATGAGTATGTAGGTATTCCCATAAAATGTAATATTGTAAAGTTATGTGACAAGAAGAAAAGAAAAAGGAATAGAAAAGGCAGTACTCCAGTCCAGAAGTCATATCAACTTCATACACAGCAGTGAAGGAACTTTGCCAAGTTCAGAAGCAGGTTAATAAACTTTGTGAAAATGGTGGCTGACTATGGTTTAAGAAAATAGAAAATATCAAAGAAAGTCAGAAATGTTAAAACAACTGAATCCATTTTCGGAAGGTAGAGGAAAGTCCATTTGAATCTTTACGAGTTTTTTTACTTTCTCCAATGAAGAAAGAATGACTTATTTGAGTGGTGAATTTAGAAGAAGCTCCCAAGTATGTGTGGTTCAGTCCTTTTTCTCAACTTTGGATTAGGAAAAGAGCCTGGTTCTGTGTTACTTTCCCCAGCTTTAAATTTTCTAGCCTTGAGGTATACTATTGCAGGGAAATCTTGCTGATATTTAGCACAACCTCTGACTGGCTGAGAAAGTCTATCTTAGTTTGATGTTCTGTATTAGAGAGCCCACTTGTGCTACATTCTCCTACCTAACATTGACAAGAAATAAAGGTAATATTTCCTCCATCTACTTGATTTCCATTTTAATTTCTTCATTGGTCCTAAACATGGGTGATGAAGAGATGTATTGATTTACCAGCCCCTTCAGGACTACACAGTTGTGTTGAAGAAGATGGGAGCAATAGGAGTTTTAATCAGGATAGAATAATAAGGCCACTGTGTCCAGTTACAGAGATTGCCCTCACCCAGACAATGTTGGGAGAATTATAGTTTTCATTCTTCTTCCAATTCTGTTGTCATCTTTGTACAAAAGGAAATTTGTGATGGTATTAAAATGTACACAATAGAGATGGGCCAATATGTGCAAAATAGACATGCTACAAAACTGAACACCAATGAAAATATCTCATAATCTCTAGATTTTTTTTAATCTTAATGAGATATCAGTAAAAGAAAATAAAGGGAAAGGTAGAAGAAAAGCAAAATGAAAAGCAAGCAATATTTATGAAATACTGATATCTGCTTTTTTATAAGCTATGTGCTATCAATTCAATAACTTGCAAAAGTATCACTTCAGTTCTATGAATAAATTCATTGTATACCAACCCATAAAATTGTTTAAAAATAAAATCATAACTACTGAGTGGCAGAGTTAATGTTCAAACCTGAAGTCAGGATCTTTCCCTTATTTGATGTAAATTGTAGGACCATCTCATGCTCCTTCAGACATCTTGTTCATTTTATTAAGGTGCCTTAAGAATAGTTTACCTGCCACTTATATTTTTCATTCTGATGACAAGGTATATACAATCATCAGAACAAATGAGCTATTATAAAGTACAAAAGATGAAGAGTTTTCTACTTGAGACTGTACAATTTTGCTCAATAAGGTATAAATTTGCACTTAGATTAGTGGAAATTGTTTCTGTCTTCGAATTGAGGAGGTGACATTTCCCATAAACAATCTAACCATTATTTAAAATATGTTTTTCTTGTTCTGTTATATGAGTTTTTGCTATTTTCTGCTAAATCATTCTCAAGAGACAGTTTTAGATATGTTTGTCTTAGAGAGATTTCACTCTTTTACATAATTTTAATCTCTTCAGATCACATTAAGAAGACAGCTGACTAATGATGTATATTTGATTAACTAAGAATGTATGCCATATGGAGAAATTGACAGCTATGGTTTGTGATAATTGATTAGTAACCTCACTTCAATTGCTGTAGTGTATACATGAATTCCCTTCAGGCTCTGAACAGGCAAATAAAATAAAAGAGGAAGGCATTTAACAAATGAGCAAAAGTTTGTATCATTCTTCTTAAAACAGAAAAAAACAGGAGTAATATGTGGTAGCAAAAATTGTCATCAATATTTGTCCAAGAGGAAAAAATATATTTTTTGTTTTCCCTATTTAAATAAAATCTCATTCTCTCAGATTGTGCCTTATATGAAATTTTTATCTACTTAGAGAGCACTCATTTCACATCTCATCTGCTTTGAATGAGATGAGAAAATCACCTCACTTTTTTTTAACAGCATAAAAATCCATGGTGAATTGCACATTTACCATACACGTTTATCCATTTTGTCATTCTCAGCATATTGACTCACAGCAGTACTCTCGTTGTTTGCATTCAGACATATTCATACTGCTCCACTGTGATAAAGACTGAAATGTATATTGCTCCATGACTGACATACTCTACATATTTAGTTCAATAAATCATGATATTTTAGGCAGCCTTCAACAGAAAAAGCCAGAGACATAAGTAAAGAAGGAATATTTACGTTTAAGAAACTGTTAATTAAATTTTAAATAATATAAACTCTTTGAACCATTCTTTATTTTCCACCACTATGCTTAACAATATCCCTTTTCCCACAGTTAGTAGTTAGAATTTCATCATAAAACACTCCTGTAAAAACTATTTAATTTTCCACTACAGGGAGGGAGGATTTGATCTCTTATTGAACATTTTATGGCAAGTCTAAAAATGCTTTTAATTATTTATCAAATTGAAATCTAGGCTTTGGAAACTGCTGGCATTACACACAACATCATATTATCAGCCCACAGAGTGCCATTAGGTCATAAAGCGCTGCTGTAGCAACATCTCGGTACAGCTGCTGGTACTCATGCAATTTTTACTACAGTTGTAAAGTCATTTATTACATTTTCTTTATGATTGCTAATGCATTGCAGTCTGTTACTTTATTGTTCCCACTGTGATAAAGACTGAAATGTATATTGTGCAAACACACACAGACACACACACACACACACCTACTAACAAAGCCTGCTGCATTAAAAATCTTTTAAACTTAATAGGTTCATAAAAATATTAACAAGATATATCAAAAAAAATCTTTTTGTGGGACATTTTTTGTCATTTATTTCATTTGTTTTATTGTCCCCACAGAATTAGTTTTGTAAGTTTTACTGTGTCAAAATATACTAAGGATGATATGAGTATCTGACTGGTTTTTATTTTTCTTCTTTAATTACAATGCCATCATCTTAGAACATAATTGGAAACTCACTTTGGAGTAGGAACAATGACTATATAATTTACAAATAATCATATGAAAAAGAACATAGTCATTAAAACATAATAATGTTCATGGACCCAAAGGTACCCATAATTGATAATTACATCATGTTCAAATTGTCTAAACTGAACTTTCTCTAAACTAAACTCTTCCTTTGATAGAATTGTATGTAAAGAGAATATAGTTTTCTACAAGGAAAAAAATCAATTATGTTAATTAACTGCTGTCCTGTTCTTATTTAGCAGTTGACACCTACAACACTGTAACTCCAAGGGGAAATTTATTCCCAGACTGGAGTCCTTTGGAGCTGCTGCTATAACTACTTCTTCATTTCTCCTTTCTTTCCATGCTCTTTCCTGTTTTCTTTTGCCAGTTAAAAAAATAAATGTTTCAAGAATGAGAAAAAAGTCTAAGGGAAAGAATTATTTGTTGAAGCATTTCTTAAAGCTGGATATCCTTTTCATGAACTTTTTGATACTTAGTTTTCCCCAAAGAGCATTCAGAATAAAAAAATACTTAACATTAAGAAAAAGCTTAGCACTGTTTTCTGAAATTATATTGACTTTAATTCTATTCTTAATAATGTTTACCATTGTAATTTAAGTGCGTTTATATTCTACCATCAACATTATTTGTAAAATTGATAGAGCAATGGGCTAATACAATTTAAATAATAAATAGTCTAAGTACTCTTTGGCTACTAAAATGACTAACATTGAATTTCAAATTGAATGGGCTCTTATACTCTCATTTAACTAAGAACTAGAAAAGTTTGTTTCATTATGAGATTTCTATGGAGCTGCATGAGCTAGCTGCTTTTAGTCTCAACATGAGCATCAAGTTGGAAAAGACACAATTATCTTAAAGTTGAGATTTCCTCACAGAGATGAAAAGTGGAGCCATTAGGACATTTGGCACCGTCCCCCATGGCAGAAGAGGATGTGTGATGTGCCTCAGATTGGAATTTGATTATAAACGAAGGAAATTAAGACTCCTAGGCCTGCATACTTACCTCAAAATGGAATCAGTCAACTAAATTTTATCTGAAATTCTTATGAAATTGGAGTAAATAAGACAGAAAAGCTATATATGTATATGCAAAATTAAATAAAAAAGAAATGCAAGTGCAATACCTAAAAAAAATTTAAAACTGTCTAAAAGTGGGCTATTAAGTGCATTTTAAATATTTCCAAAGTCAATGTCTACTATGTTTTTATGCATTGATAATAATTTCATTACATTAATTTAGCTTTATATACATAAATTAATTTTATGTATTGCACCTGCATTTCTTTTATTAGCTAATATTTATTATATAAATAAATTTTACATAAAATGCTGATTATAAAAAATAAGAACATGACAGCACATTTTCATGTTCATCTGCTACTTAAAATTACCTTCAGAGAAATATTGTAGAAAAAAAATGCCTGAACTTATTGATAACTAACCACACAAAGTCCCTAAATCACTGTGCTTAATATGTATGCCTCTGAGAATAGTGATAAAGTGAAAACAGAGACCTTATACCAATTGTTTGTTATCTATTTAGTATGGATTGAGTACATTTTATCTTATTAATACATATTTATTTTTACCAGTTTATATTCAAATGTAATACATTTACTATTTTTATATGTAATATTGTTCTCTATAGCAGAATGCCCCCCAAAAAAGAATGAGGCTTTTCTCAATCTAATGTGATATTTATAAATTAAAGTATGTATTTCACGTAATATTTGAAGCATACTATGTTACATTAGTGATTTCCAGCCTTCTCTATTCCCCTAAATGTGTGGAAAATGAGTTAATTTTGCATTTCTAGTTATTTGAAGGAATTATACAGAATTGTCACAATATATATAATTAACTTTATTTGGAGACACAAAATTACATCAAAGCATTTTCAGTGGGGTGAAGATACTACATTGCCCATAAGATGTAATAATTTTCTTAACCACTATTTTAGTCAGAAAAGCTGATTGATTTCATCAAGTACATTAAAGTGTTTCTGTATATGCAATTCTTCCTATGTAAAAAGCATTATTATGTCCAGTATTGGAGGGATAGTTGACTTCCATTATCAACTTTGAAAAAGCCCAAGTCCCTAACATGAAAACAGAGATCCAAGCTCATAAATGTCCATCCTGAGATCTCTTTTGAGACCTATGGACTCAAAATATTTTCATCTGAATGTCGATGGCTCTCTTTCTTTCATGGTACTTACCATAATTTATACTTCAGATATTTATTTCTTGGTGCTTTGTCTATCTTCTACTCTAAAGTGTAATCTAATGTCCCTGAAGAGGAGGGATTCATATCTGATTTGGTCATAGTTGCATCCCCACTGCCTGATATAGGTCTATTAGTTAATAGATATTGTTTGAATGAATCAATGAACAATTATGATAACTAAATTTTAAAATATTGGCCCTGAAACTTACTGTGAAGTATTTAATATTTTCAAAAGCATTGTAATGGATATTAGTAAGCTAAATTTGATATGTATTTTACTAGTATTTTGAAGGATATTTTATTAGTTTTCAAAGGATATTCTCAGTTTATTTTTTTTGTACATTATGTAGACATATGTAGAATATATAACATGTGAATAAATAAATCTCTAATAACAAACGTACTTCTTTCTAAATGACAAGATCATTTTATACTCATTCATTTGGTAATGGAACTTTATTATGGAATGCTATAAAGGATCAAGAGTGCTACAAATACCACAAATACTATCTTTTTAACTTACAGCATATTTTACATTTTTGCTACATAAAACAATACATTTTTGTTATCAAAAAAGTAAGATATGTTTCATTGCACTCACCTAGTTTTTGGTGCTTTGCACTATTAAATTCAAGGGAATAGAGATTTTATTTCATAGTGGTCTATGTAGACGCAATCTTGCAAATTGCAATTCTGTTAGTAATCCAGAAACTGCTCGTTGTTCGGATCAGAGCACATTAAAATGTGTCGCTGCTTTACAGTTAGTGAGAAAAGGCAGCAGCATTTTCAGTCTTAGGAGACACAGGGATAAAAGCCAGGCAATTTACTAATCATCTGATAAACTATTTATAGATCATATAAGAATATGTTCTATAGACTCAAATAAAGATAGACATTAATGGGAGGTGTGGCGGTTTCTTTCCCAGTTTATTGTCTCCTGATATAATGAATTTAAGCTTAACTATCCTAACACACATTTGGTTTTCACATACACATATTCAACTTTCCACATGAATTACTTATATTTTGTGAAAAATAGGTCAAAGATACCTCTAGGAACACATGGATGAATAAAAATATGGTTAATGGGTTTTCCTACAGTCAAAGAGACTGAGCAAAACTAAGAAATGATAAAATGTGACTCAATCCCAATTGAGATGTTGACAAAATCTAGTCAGGCTCATTATTTACAGAATTCCCACTTGCTCTTGACTATATTAAATTTTAAGTTGTGCTTGTATAAACTGGATCATATGTCATGTGTCTCCATATGCTCCTTAGCAGGCATAGAGAGTTCTTAGGACTTTTTTAGATAGACTGAGCCCTGTGATATGATTCATGTAAATCCATGTCTTTGCCATTTGGAAAATAAGTTCACACACTTGACAGAAGGTGATAGACTTGAACTAAATTTGTGTAGTAAACTCAACTATAGACTTAAAAAACACATGCTTTTCCAGGATCCTAAATAGATGAGAAGTACTGAGGATTAAATTCCCCTGTATGATACTAATTTCAGATGCAGATGGCTCTATACAACTTTGATGGCCCTTTAGTTTCTTTATTGCAAATAAAATACTTCCTAGGTTTGATAAGACAAAAGAAGAGCACAGCTGTCTTATCAGTACATATTTTGATAAGGATGGCTAATCAGGCTTTAAGTGATGTGACACAGTTATAAAAAAAAAAGAATTCTCACAATTGTCATCTCATGTGTCATTATGGAACATAATATGCCCAATAATGAGGCACCAAGTACTGAAACTCCAGAAATGATTCATTGCTTCAAATGATTAAAAAGTAAGAGTAAGCTATAGGATATTTTCGGGAAACAGCAGGGTTTATTCTGACATGAAAAGTAGTGTTCAAGCAAAATGGTAAAATAAAAATTATAATTAACTGCTGTGAGCTTGAGAAAATGTAAAATATTATTTGTTTTATAAAAACTTTGATTAGATCAGGGTTAAATTATCTCTGGAAATACTTAACGATAGGTAGTGCCCTGTCTAATCTGGCAAAAATAAATTCATTTTATAATTCATAGTCTCCCAAGTCATTTTTATTTCCATACTCCAGTGGCATTTTGCACACAGCTCCCATAAGAGATTTATCATGCTGTGGTGATTGTTTAAATGCAATTCTTCACTATAGCACAGAGAGGCTTCAGAAGGCAGAGGACCATATTATTTTCTCTTTTGTAACCCCAGCACCTTGCACAGGGCTAATTGTTTGATTATTTACCAACTAATTATTAATAATTAATAATTGATCAATTTATTAATGTAATAAATAATACATGGAATATAGTATTGGGTCTATGATTACAATATATGAATGAAAAATAACCCTGCAAATAAAAAGATGAAGAAAAAACTCTATGGCTTTTTACTTGTGGATAGTAAAAAGGATATGGACTGTTCAAGAGATAGCCAAATTTATACTAACCTACAAAACCAAATGGCTATTAAGGAGAGCAATAAATTTATAGAGGAAATGTCATACTACTTATTTTTATATTAAGAATATTACTTTCCTAAATACATTATTTTTCAAAATATTATGTGTGTCACAGTGTTGGAGCCCTCATCTCCATCCTACTTCAAAAGTTAAGTCGTTTGAACCATGTGTAGGTGTTTTAGGAAGAGGCCCAAGATACATACAATAAGTACGTACAAGTGGGAAAATTCATAAAGCAATTACAGACTCAGAAAACTGTTCAAAGACATATAATAGGAAGAATCACCAAGCCAATAGAGAAGGTTAGCAGAACGAAGAAGGAGGAGTATGAGTAAATCACATGGTCCTCTGTTTCCATAAAATTGAAAGGAAACCACCTGATGCATTAAGACCATAACATCCAAAGGGCTTGCTCACACATGAATATAAAATTTGTGTATTATTTATAATTAAAGTAAAAAAAAGATATTCTCTTTTACATCAGATTATTATGTTTTATCTTATACACAGGGAATAAAATCTGTTTTAATTATCCACATTAGCTGTATACATGAAACATGGTATTTCGAACTATACATTTAAAAAATGACACAGCAAATAAAGATTAGTATGGTAACCAAATGAATATTAAAATATGTAGTAAAACCTATTTCTATGATACCAAAAATAAAACTATTCTCATATCCTAAAACTTACAATTGTAGTTACTGATTTAAATATCAAGTGATTTTTGTGAGAGGTAATTTTGCAAAGGACAAATGTGGTCCTGCTATTTATTCCCTCTTAGCTTGAAACTCTATGACTTTGTACTGCATTAGGACAACACCCAGAGCAGAGCTCACAATGTATCTAATATCTGGCCACTTCAACCCATTTAGCCCCATCTTCCATTTGATTCCCTTGAGCCTCCTGATCATCTCTCATATCTCCAAATTTTCTTATTCATTCCTTTAGTGAATGGGTTCACAAGCAGTGGTTGGCATACCCCTGGAGGTATGTGGTGGGCCATTCAGGGGTATGCAAAATATAATCAGTAATGGCAAAAAAACAAGTAAAGTAAAACAAAATGCAAAATGTTAGTTACAGAAAAATTAATGTTAAGTTTGAATCACTGTTAATTGAGGCACTTCAAAATTAGATCACATCAGCAAAGGATGATTGGTGAGGGTGTGGCTATGAACCCTTTCCCCAAACTGCACTTCTACCAATCATTACTCACAGCTTCGGGACAATCCATTTGCGACTTTTCTAGAACGTCCCCAAACATATAAATACAGCTGTAGACAGAGTATTTGATCAGTTTAGTTATTGAGTGAGGAAAAGTAAGTGTGTTGTCTCTAATCATGATTCTTTTCAAGTAGATTTTTATCCAATATTTAAATACTTGATCCTTACTATCAATATTTAACTGTTATGAATATTGTAAAATTAAATATGTGGTTTATACTTTTAGTGTAGTAATCTCTCTTTCCTAACTTATTACCTCATTTCCACTATTTTTACTTTAAGATAGGCACTGAACAAAAGTGTATTTAAAAACAGCTATTTTAAAAACAAGGGAGTTCCCTGATGGTGTAGTGGCTTAAGGCTTCGGCTCTGGTGCTGTCAGCGTTGCGGCTTGGGTTCGATTCCCAGGCAAGGAGCTACCCACATACCAAAAAGAAAAAAAAAGTTACAATTTATAGAAATGGGTTTAAAAAGGGTAGGACAAGTGGAAAACAGTTAGGAACCACTGCTTTAATGGAATCTTTTCTTGCTCTCCTTTAATGTCATGCGGCCTACCACCTCTCCTTCCTGTAGTGAGATTTTAGTCCAAGGTTTGGTTTCTCAGAAAAACCTTCTCTGACCCCAGGGTTTTCCTGTGTTTTATGTGCTTATACAACCTGGATTTTTCCTTCTCAGCACTTGCTCCAGTTTGTAATGTTGCTCTTTGTGTGATTGTCTTGTTGTGTATCTCTACTCCACTAGAGAGTAAACACCATGAGAGATGGGCACCTGCCTATTGTATCCTAAGTAGGACTTACCAGTTCCTGAAATATATTAGTTATTCCTTAATATTTACTGGTGAATGCAAGAAAAACATCCACTGTTATGACACACATGTATTCTGAGACTGTTGCTATTTTATAGTTAGTAAAGTAGATATCATTTTTGTGATTAACTGAAAAAAAATACAAAATGAAACAAAAAGCAAATCAATTGAATAAAGAGAAATAGAGAAGATAGATAGATATCAGGAACTGCGAGGCACTCATGTCCAAAAGTTGTAAGATTTCTTTTTGGAAACTTTCTTCATAGTATGACAGGCGAAGTAACACACAAAATATAGAGTAGGAGAAAAGGTGGAGTAAAAAATCTGAGACTGATGGGTGAAACAAGACCAAGCTACAGTGTATGACAAAGCATGGAACAAAAGTGGATGAGGTTTGGGGTTTTTTTTAACCTTTTTTTCTCTCTCTCTTTCTATCTTTAGGACCTCACCTCTGTTTGCTGTGCAGGATTAAGTATTTTAGTACACTACACATGACAGACATATATAGAATCTTCCTTTGAAGACAATATTCATTCCTTATTAATAATTTTTACTATTTCATTCTTTTCCTTTTGGTATCTAAGCATCTTATAGCTTACCTATTCAGAGCTGTTAATTTAAATTTGCTTTCAAGGTAGTTCCATTATTTAGTGCTAGAAAAGCAACTTGTTAATTAAAAGAACTGTCCTCCTCACCCCTTTTTACATAGATTTGTTAATGGAATTAGGTGGTTTTACAATAACATGTCTTATAAAATAATGTCAAGAGTATAATGAGTTTCTTTAATGAAAAAAGCTGCAATGGTGTGAAGATGAAATAGAGAACTCATAATACAACAGTTTCATCTGAGTGTCAGTTTCAAGATATGAAACTATTACACATTAGAGATCAAAAAATAAAGTTAGCCTACATGATAACAGTAAAAAAGAAATTAGTTTCTAGGTGAAATATTCTTGACTACTTGACTTCCTCTAGCTGATATGCATAAAATATTCTACTTTGAGGTGTCTTTCAAAGGTTTTATTCTTAAAGCATTAATAATTCATTTATTACTTAATTTTTCTTGCATACTGGGTGAGGAGTATAAGGCCAGGCCTACACTTAAAATTTCTCCAAAAAAATTCTAGCCAAGATACAATTAAAAGTTTTATACTTATTTTGTTCCATATAGATGAATGCTTGACATATCAAGCATTCCCAAATGCTGGGAAAGGATGTCATATCACATGAAGTTCCTCAGAAAATGGAGTAAAAACATAAAAATAATGGACAAAAACCAAAACTACAATAGGTTAACTTTTATTTTCTTGGAAGCTGACCTTTAGCTAATATATAAGATAGATTTTTTTGGAGACAATCCTTTCTTAAAACTCAGAGCATGTGATTCTTTTGCCAAGAAGTAACTTTTTGCCACATTTAATTCAAGGTCTAGTCATAATTCTCGAGTTTAAGACATGAGAATATGGTCGGCCTTGTTAACAGTTTTTCTGTAACTGTCTGCTCCACATATACACTGAGGTTATGCTTCACTTTGCCCTGATTCATACAAGGGGACCAAAAAAAGTCTGGAATTTGTTTACAAAATAATTGTGTATTTATTCTTACATGTGTAAACTTCATTTACCTTCAAAATACTCTCTGTTTGATGAAATATATCTATCAAGACATTTTTTTCACTGCTGAAAACAGTTTTTGAACTCGTCTATTTTGATGCCTTTTAGCTTCTGCTGTTTTTTTGTTTTACCTCTTCCACGTGTCAAACTGTTTCCTGTTGGGGACCCTTTTCATTCAGTGAAACAAAAAATTGTTGCTCAGAGCAATATAGGGTGACAAGGAGAGTGGAGCATGAGGATCATGCTGTTTTGGGTCAAAAGCTGCTGAATACTCAGTGCAGTGTGGGCAGGTGCTTTGTCATGTCACATGTTCATGTAAATGACCCATCATGAAATGGGCAGACATGTTGAAAGAGTTTCAAAAAAAAAAAATTCACTAAAGCTAGGTGTAGGCTCTCACAACAATGCCAGCTGGTACACTGATGCAAATGGGTTCCTAGAACTCACCTATGGGGGGAAGCCTGCACTACAAGGGGCCTGCCCTCCAGTATATAATTTCTTTTTTTTTTTTTTGGTCCCACTTCCTATATCCTGTTCATCTGTGGCAGTCACACATTACACTTCAGCTTGTTTGGCTAGCAAATTATTTGTTCTTTCCTGTACATACACTGTGATATGACTTTCCTTCAACTACTGATGATTGGAGTTCAGCTTAAATGAATTAGCACACGTAAGTGCTTGGTACAGAACCTGGTACATAAGAATTCAATATATGTTGACCATTATCTTTCCTGTGAAGTGAGAATATATGTTTGAATACTTTACAATTTAAGAATTCCACAAGTTCTGCCAAAACTCCAATATTTTTTAGTCCATTTACAACTTTTTGCTTACACTTTAGCTATAAGTAAAGCCAAGTCTTATTATTTGTGGATTTGGTATTTGCAAATTCATCTATTTGTAGACATTTATTTGTTACCCCAAAATTATTACTAGCAGTGCTTTTATAGTCATTCCTGGACATGAACCGAGTGGTAAAAAATTTGAGTGCTAGATGTATATATTCCCAGCTGAGGTCAAACAAGTGCCATTCTGTCTTCTTGTTTTAACTCTCACACCATAACACACAAGTGTCTTTTTCATAGTGCCATGTTTTTAGTGCCAGATTTCTTATTTTTGTGAATTTTGCCATTTAAAAGGCCCCCAATGCATTATGAGATAAGCTTTGTTCAGGCATGTGTTAGTGCTGCTGCTTGTGAATTTAATGTTATTGAACCAACAATATGTATTAAATAAGCTGTCTAAACAGACATACACATAAAATAAATTACATATTAATCAATTAATGAAACTATTATGAGCAGAAGCTTGTAGGAAGCTAACCCTGTACTTACCCTAGAAACCAATGGCTCAGTATTCACTAATCAGTGTTCACGACAACTTTATAAAACAGGGATCCCCAAACCCTGAGCCGTGGACCTGTCCCTGGTCTATTATGGGCTACACAACAGGAGGTGAGCAAATAAGGTATCATCTATATTTCCAGCCACTTACCATCGTTTGCATTACCACGTGATCTCCACCTCCTGTCTGATCAGTTGTGGCATTAGATTCTCATGGGAGTGCAAATCCTATTGTGAATTGTGCATGTGAGGGATCCAGGTTGAATGCTCCTTATAGGAATCTAATGCCTGATGATCTAAGTTGGAGCTGAGGCAGTGATGATGCTAGTGCTGGGGAGTGACTGAAAATACAGATTAACATTAGCAGAGAGGTTTGACTGCCCAGAGACCATAATAAATCAATTACTTGCAGACTCATATCAAAACCCTATCAGTGAATGGCAAGTGACATTAAGTTGCATCTGGTGACAGGCTTTATACTGGCAAGTGTATAATTATTTCATTATATATTACAATATAATAATAATAATAGAAATAAAGTACACAATAAATATAATGTGCTTGAATTATTCTGAAACCATCCTACTCACCCCTGGGTTCCTAGAAAAATTGTCTTCCACAAAACTAGTCCCTGGTTTCAAAAATGTTAGGGACCACTGTTATAAAACATTACAAAAAATATTGAGAATTGAATGCACTAAATATGAAAGGATATATTTGAAGATAATTATTCAGTGCTTCTGAAGAATTGCAAAAATATTTGGAAAAATAGATTGGCATTAGAATGAGAGATTTTATATGTCATACATAATGTTTGGACATATTTTTAGGCAATTGAGAAAAGCAATTCAATGTTTTTGTTTAAGACCATTATCTAGAACCTATCCAAAAAACAAACCAACCAGAATAAAAAGAATGCTTCTAGGAATTTATGTAAAGAAAAGCTCCTATAGATGGGGGAAATCAAAACAGAGAATTTGAAATCACAGTTTAGTTGCAGGGGAAACAGAAAAAGAGGCTGAGAAGCACTGAATGCTCCTTATGAGAGCATTAACATCATGCTGAATAGTTGAAATGAGACCTAAATGGGTTGTACACAAGTTCCCTCAGTTTTGAAGGCAACAAAACTAAAATAAAGACTAACATGTGGAGGTCAAAATGCTCTGAACTTAAATTTTCAATTATGAGAATCTTTATTTTATAAAGAACCATGAATATTTCCTAGTGTTACTGGAAAATGGGGTGTCCTCTTCGACACGATGTCCAGGTTCTTGGTATTTCAAGCAAAAAATTGAACAAGACACACACAAAAGTAAAAAGATGAAACAAAGAGATAGTTTATTGAAGAGAAAGAACACTTCAAAGAGGTAGGAGCGGGCTCGGGCAAGGAGAGTAGCTCAAGAGCCCCAATTAATGAGGCTTTGGGGCTTTTATTTTCTTCCATGTCTTCAGGGGAGACACCTCTGAGGGTGGAGTTTCTTGATTGACAAATCTGATTGACAAGCCTGTGACATCACCTTTCTTTTATTGTTCCTGTCTCCTTTCGAAATTCAGTTACGTCCTGTGATTGTCTTATGTTGGGGCATGGATTACTAGTGAAAGAGTGGTATGAAGGCAGTAACTATTCCAGCAGGGTGAGTCTCATGGGAGGGGTCCCAAGATCCCCCTATTCTGTCTGCCTTCTTCACATTTCCTTGAGAGACATGATCCCCACAAATCTTTATGGGAAGCTGAGGGCTGAAGGTCTCATCTTCTGTATTTGCTTCCTGCTGAGGATGGTCGTTGTCCCTACCTATTGGGCTCCACAGAGCTCTCACTCTATCTGATCTAAAGGGGAAGGGGTCTCAAGATCTGCTATGTTGACTCCTTTGGTGAGATGGGCTGTAAGCCTTGTCAGGAGACATCTGCATTCCAAAGGCCCCTACTTAAGGAGAACCAGACCCAGTTAGTAAGTTCAAAAGCACTGGAATGAGAATTTCAAAAAAATAAAAATATGTTCTATGGTAGAAAATACATATATACTTGAAAAGTAGGAAAGAACAGTAAATCTAGTTAATAAAACATTGTAGATAGATCAGTGAGAGCTTAACAGTCCTTTGATTTCTAGTATGTGAGGGCCTGTCCAAAAAAAACCAAAATCCAGCCATAAGTGCCTCTATTTTTCATATTACATGGCTGGATCCTTCCCACACAGCCCTATAGTTTTGAAATTTCTAAGCTATAGTAATTCTCTTTTTTGCCTTAAGAATTACAAGGTAGTGACTCTATGAGAGAGTGTAATCCTAAATAAATATTACTAATTTCATTAAATATAGCTTTGAAGATTTTGTGCCTTTTAAAGATGGCAGTCATGAATGCTTATTTTTTTAATTTTAAAAATACTTTTAATGATATTTATTGAGGTGACAAAATAAAATTATATAGGTTTCAAATGTACAATTCTATAATATATTATCTATATAAAAGATTTAGTGTTTTAATATCTGAGGACATATAGCATATTATACAGAAGAAATATAAACAAAAGAAGGATTAAATGGCTCCAAGTTAGAAAAAAAAAAAAGCACTGGCCCTAAATGTAGGCCTCAAAGCCATCACTGCAGGGTGGCTACGTGACAGAAGATTTGTTTAGCCCTTTGGAGTCTGCATCCTGCTGATTTTGGGCTCCACCAGCCACCCAGGTGCAACTGCCTATCCAGGAATAGCTTGGGGATGATATAATTAACAAACACAGGTTCACAGTCACAAGGATGATTAGCTAAAATCTAGCATACCCAGCTAAGTAAAGTTTTATTATCACATATCACAAATTTTAGGATGGCTAACCAGGACTGGAGACAGATTTTTAGAAATACAATTAGCAAACACAAGTTATAAGTTCTTCTCTGAATGATTAGCTCAAACCAGGACAAAGGACATCCAGGAGTTATGGGGTAAAAGCCTGTTGTTTAAGTTTTGGAGTGATTGTCTAAAAGCAGGAGGCAGGATGAAGACATTCCATGATTTAAGTTAGGAGCAATCTGTTGTTTAAACTAGAGTTGAAGAAAAACTGATTGAGAGGGTGATTAAAGCTATGGATTAGAGAAAAGGTGAAACAGAGCTAAAGAACAAGAAGAGGAGTCTTTAGAGAAGTGGGGGGATGGCTGCTCTGAGTGGCCCATTTCGCTAGGATAGGAGAGCTCCTTAAAAATAGACAGTTGGACTGCATAGTATAAATATTAATATAGTTAGCATTATATGTATCAAAAGATTTCTGGATCCTTCTTTATGAGGTCATTACACACACACACACATACACACACACACACACACACACACACACACACACATATATACATATAGTTACATATACATATATAGTTATATATATAGTTATTTAGTTTTCCCTCTAGTTGAAGATTCTTGAGAATAAAAATCACTTGTCTAACCACACTTTTGTGCCATGTCCCCCAAAACTCATGAACTCACAGTTCAACATTAGACTAAATAAGTGTTTATTGAAAAGTCAATGAACTTCTTTATTAATATAATCTTTGGAACAAATTTCTCCTCTCTCTCCCAGCCTCTCATATACCCTACTGCTCCCCACTACCACCTCCATTTTTAGCCTTTGTGTGCAGTTGACATTTAACATGGCTGTACTTGTTCTGTGTTCAGAGGCTTTGGGAAAATAATAAAATCTGTTATTGGTACTACAACCACTGCACTTTGATTGCAAATGAAAGAACAAAGCTATGCCTATACTCAAATCAGGCTTTGTACATTGGACACAGTAACAAGAAAATTATTAGTTTGGGAATATTATATTATTATCTCAAGATAGGAGCATTGAGGTCATGAAAAGAACTACCTATTTTAGTCACACAGTACAGGCTTTCTGATAGACCTTAAGTATGTAGAAATCAAATAATGAGCCTAATTTTCTTTCCTAAAAAATAAAAGCAGCCAATAACAGGAACCTGGGGAATATGGTTACATAACAAAAAATGAAAATATTAATGATGATAATGTATCTCTAGACAGCAATCAAACAATTATTCAATTACTAAGGGCTCTTGCATTAAAAAAAAAGGTCTAGATTATGTATTTTAAGAAAGTCCTTTAATTCTATCAATGTTTGTATAGCTTGGTGTTCAAATTTCTAAAACACTATAATCATTGTATTTTTCCAAGTGGTAATATTTTAAAATAACAGAAGATTACGTGCTGAAGTAAAAGAAACATTTAGAAATAGAACTGAAGATTTTTACTCCCAACCAAACTTCAAGTCCAGAAAAATAAATAATCTTGCATAATTATTTCACCGTTTTCCATTTTTCAAGTATCATTCAATTTCAACTCAAATTTATCAGCACTTATTTAATTTTGAAGTGAACACACATGAAGAATTATGATTCAACTTCACTAAGAAAAAAAGAAAACAAAGGAAAGAGATTTCAATTAAATCTGTTAAATCTGGTATACCTATCACAGAAAGAAAAGATGTTTTCAAATGTGTAACAAGCTTGATATAATACAAGCATATTAGTTCCCTCATTAATTCATTCAACAGTTGCAGACTGGGCTTCTCTATGAGAAATCACTTTCCTGAAGGATCTATGAGTCTAACTGTCCCTAGAAACACCTACACACAAAAATAGTGACATTCTAAAGTGTGCCTAACTATCTGATCATCTGAGAAAGCTGAAAAGGAAAATCATATATGTGTCTTGAAAATTAAGCAGTTGTTCACCTGGTGAAAACAAGATATTCTTGGCATGTACAAAGGCAGGCTTAAAAAATATATGTGCCTAGAAATGTGAAAAGTTTAGAGTGGTTAGGTTTAGAGTTTAGATAGAAGGCAGATATTGGAGGTATTAATAAATCTTTACAACACAAATCGAATTGTGAAGGACACAGTTTATCATGCAAAGTTTTGAGCTTTTCTGTAGTCAATATATAGCCATCAGAAATTCCTGATAACAGGTATCCATCAGTCCACTCAGGCTGCTATAACGAATTACCATAAACTGGGGGCTTGTAAATAACAAATTTATTTTTCAATAGTTCGGGAGCTGGGAAGTCTTAGATCAAGATGCTGATGGATTTGGTGTCTGATGAAAATTCACTTCCTCATTCATAGACTATCATTTTTGTATGTCCTCACATAGTGAAAGGGACAAGGGAGCTTTTATTAGCCACTTTTAAAAGGACACCAATTCCATTCATGAGGGCAGAGTTAATTATCACCTGAAGGTCCTATGTCCTAATAACATCACCTTAAGGGTTAGGTTTCAAGATATAAATGGGGGTAGATATCAAAAGAGACAAACATTCAGATCATAGCACCACAGCAGCATCTTATTATCAGGCTTAACTTCTGAGGGTGGTAGAATACAGTATCAGTAACCCTAGTGTGAAATATTTGAGGTATCTTGATCAGAGAGAAGACCATATTTTATGCTCTAAAGACCACCATTTCCTTACTGCCAAGTGTGAACATCATTTGTTGATAGGGAGTGCTGACAGTGATCTTCCAATGGTCTGAATTTCTGTTACCTCTCGTGAAGTTTTATCACAACGACTTTTTGCTTGTGACAGACCAACCATCTGGTTTCCAACTAATCTATCACTGATGTAAAACACTTTTATCTTCCAACTCCAGTTCTGGTCATTTACACCCAAATTTTTTTTTATCATAGTACACTAGCCCCTCTTGTTCTAGAGAGAAATTATTTTATTATACCTTGCTCTAAATTTTTAATGACAGGCTTCACAAAGTAGTTGAAAACATATCACATACTGGTAGCCTCCCACACAAGGAAGAGCTAAATTGCTCAAACTAGGAATCTGACATCTAGTTCTAGAGCCCTGTAGGATTGTCCAAATGTCAATATTTTTTTAGTATATCTTGAGTTTTAAAGTCTTGTGTACATAGATTCAAGAGCTAATAAATTTCAATTCCTGTTTTGCCAACTCACATGCCCTGGATAAATAGAATCAATTGGGAAGTCTTTCTTTGGCAATGTAATAAAAAAGAGGGCATTTACACACATATACATTTCTATTCTATAGAACTTCAGAGAAAAATGAGAATCTTTGTAATAGAAAATAAATTTAGCTCCTTCAAAATCATTTCAGGGACTCAATAAATATAGACCATGAAAGCAAATAAATAAATAAAGACTTATTTCAGGGCCAAAGAAGCAATAATCTTTATATATTGAGTTCAAGTCAGACAACATCTCCTTTAGTTGAAAAGAAGCATGTTAAGTATCTGTGGAACCTCCAAAGTCTATTGCTGCAAATGTGCATGCAACATTATTGTGATGAAGCCTAGGTCTTGCACATGAACACTTTTATGAATTAGGCAAATTTTTTAGTACATGCACTTCACAGTAATACCTGTTAGTGTTATAAGCAGCTTTTAACAATTGTATCCTGTGATATTTTCCTAATGTGTATATTTATGCATACTGCCGTGTGAACTGTTATGCTTTAAGCATTTTTAAGGACTCTAACCTGTAACATTTTACTAATGTGTGTATTTATGCGTATCACAGAGTGCTGTTAATGTTATAAGCATTTTTGAGGACTTTATCCAGAAATATTTTTAACAAATGTTTATAAGTATTCAGAAATTCAAAATGTCTTATTAGGAAAATACAGCTTGAAGGTTTTTTTGTTTACAAAAGGTACATGGCAGTCCCATGTGCCTTTCTCTGGGTCCAATTTTTTTTTTTTTTGGCAGTATATATATGAATGAGAGGTTTAAAAAGAAATGAAACATTCAGAAAGAAATTCATAAATCATTTAATTATGATTTCACAATAAACCCCGAAACCTCAGCAGTCTAATACACAAACCCTGGAAGTCAAATAAACCCTATAATACATTTCAGCAAGGATTTTTGTTGTAGGTACTTTGGAACTGATAAATGGTGGCCCCGCCATGCTGCAACTACACCACATGTAATATGTGGCCTTCTTAGTCACCATGTAAAATATAAAGCTAAAATCATAAGCTGTTTTTTCCATGGTTTGTCCTAGGAAGGATACTCGATACTCTTTATTTTCACTCACAGCAAATAATTTTTTTTTTTTTTTAGTAGTAGGAGATGGTAATGGTAATAATCTAGGAACTTTCAAATTTGTGGAGCTTCAAGAAGATATACTAATGATTTGGAGTGGGTTCTTAATTGGTAGAATCTAACACCCCTAGAGCTAGAAAGTGATCACACTCAGAGATGATGCCAATCTTTAAAATGTTATGCTACAGAACTAATATCAAAATTACTAAGATTTGGAGAACTGAATTCAGGATGTAATACAGGCCATAGGAACATGACAAATACTAGGAACTAGACCCTAAGGTAAGCATTCAGAACAGAAATATGTAATGCTGAAATATTTGAACCAAGAAAATCAGGTAGCTTAAAATATAACCTAAAGTTAAAATTCATTCCAAGACATGAACATAGTGATAAAACCTGAGTTCTGAAATAGGTGAGGAGGGTGGAGAGGATCATTGCCTCTGTTGCGGGCTCAGAAAAAAACAGGATCTAGAAATCCAGCCAGCCATTGTAGTTTGAATCCCACTTGCTCCCAGGAAGATGCAGTAGAGGAATATAATTCTGAAAATGATATATGTTGGTATACTAAGTACATATGAAAATGGATAAAGCTAATTTCAAATTAAACTTTTCTTCATAGTAGGTTGATCTGATAAACATGCACAACCATATGAAGTAGATACACAATTGACAGAAAAATAAAATATATACATAATTTTAATATACATTTTAGTTCAACTAGTTCTGAGAATATTTCAAAATGTATATTCTTAGATGTAAGATACACACATCAAATGGTATCTGGCTGCCAAGGTATTTCCGGATGGAGAATATAACATAAGGATTTCCATACAGGTTTCACAAGGCATTCTGTGGATAGTTTATATACACTACTGATTGTATAGGTTTCTGATTTAATTCTCATATTAACTAGTTATTACAAACTGTGGTTGTCCATATTTTTTCCTCCATCAGTCCTGCTAGAAAATACACTTTATTATATAATCTTATCATTTTTTACTCAATTTAGTATTAAATACAGATTATAGATTAGCAATTCTGTCTGGACTATAATGGTTTTGATGTTTTTTGGTAGCAAGAGTTAGTACATACATTTGAATTTTTTCCAATTACTACTTGCTTTCTATACTTTTTTTACCTTGACCTAACTAAAGGCATAGCAGCTTTTCAACAATGTGTTCAACTTCAGTAACTTCTTTTTTGTGTAAACTACACTCATCTCAAAAGGTATTATAATTACTCTTTTTAGTATATGTGCTGCCAAAGCTGTTGTCTGTGTCCAGGTTTTTCTTTGTTCGTCTTGTTCATCTGTTGCTCTCAGTCTTGTATCCCACATGTGAGTGCAGTCGTGTGTTCTCAACTTCTTGTCTTATTTCACTCTCAAGGTAACTTACAAGTAATTTCTAAAGATATGTATTTTTAAAACACTGAAAGATTACAGGGTATTAAGAGGGTGAATGGTCATTTCTGTTTTGAAAGAGCTCATGCACTAACAGGAGAGGAAAATAAAAAATACATGTACTGTCATGTTTAAAAAAAAGGGGGGGGGGCAACTACTTAAAGCCTGCTATTTGCAAAATGCATCCAGCATTTACTCTTTGTTCTACAACTCTGACTGTGGGTCAGGTTCTCCTTACCCACTTAGCACCAAGGCAGATTATGGGGCCAGTTCTTGCACCTGTAAATTCATAATTTGCATGTGTTTACACAGACAAGAAAGTCTTGACACAGTGACTTACTTTTTCCACATCACTAAAGATTTTTTTAAATGCAGTGACCTACAGTGGTTCACATTCCTTGCAAAATATGTTCTGCCATTTTTATTAGTAAAATGGGCACAAGCTGGTGGACTTTTCAGCAAATTCCCATGACACTTAGAAATAATTAATCATGGTCTCTCAACTAAAACTAAGAATTCTGCCTTCTCTGTAAACTATAAACCTAAATGAGCACCCTGAAATACAAGATTCCAAGACACTGTTACTTAAGAAATTTATTGCATACAGAAAATATTTTTTTCCATTTTTTAAATGATGGTATTTAACATATATGGCTGTTCGTAACTATCCCATAGGTACACTTGAAATTAACCGTTGATATAAAAATATAAATGCTTATGTCTATATATGTATATTACATCTTTTGTATGTATATGTTTGTATTATATAAAAATCTCATTAGTCCAGATGACTTTTATCCTTCATCTGTAGTAGCTACTGAACTGATTTCTGTTCAACCAGTTTGCCCTGTCTCATCTTTACTCTTCCCAATTCCATTATTCACATAACAGGTAGGTCTTTCTTTTAGAAGCACAAATCTGATTATCTCAACCCCCTACTGAAAACACTGTGCTGACAGAGTGGGCAGAAGGGTGGGTGTGAACAGGAAGGGAGGGGAGGGGTTGTCCTGGTCCATTATCAACTGCCTCTAAATTAAAACGATAAAGAGAAGGAATGTGAGAAGGGGAACTTGCCTGTCAGTAGGACCATTAACAGGTGCCCTGAATCTAGGAGTAAGCCCTGGCCCTTGTCAGCTACTTTCAAATTGAAAGAGGAAAAGGTCCCACAGGCCCTGCTTCCCAAAATCATTATTATGTAGCTTTGGCCCTTTTCAGAAGGATCTGGCTGGAAGGAAAGGGGGAGGTGCTTACACCTGGAGAGACAAAAATTCCAAAATAATGGAAGGAGGGGCTCCTTCTGGCTCTTGGGTCTGCCTGTACTTCTTAACTTTCAACTTTTTCTATAATAAACTCTAACTGCTCCACATTTTTATAAATGCTCTCTTGACTGAATTCTTTCCTTCAAGACACAAAGAACCAAAGGAAAATCAACGTTTCACAGTAATAGTGCCTTTAGGGCAAATCCTTCTCTTGCTCTGTCCTCAGGCCCCTCTCTACCCCTGCAGATTGATCCCATGTGACTTTTTCCACTTTATTTGCTCCACCACACCAGCCTTGTCTGGAGAGTCCCTTTCCTCTTCTTTTTCAAGTGCTAAATACATGCTATTTCCTATTCTTGTGCCATTCCCAACTTCATCCACTGAACTTTTGCATAGAAAACTTCCCCTCAGCCCCCTTTATTTTCTTCAGGGCATTTTTCATGGAAACACAGGCTAAGTTAGATTCCTCTGTTATAGTAATAGTATTTCTCCAATAAAACCCTTATCATGCTGTATTGCAATTTTCTCAGTGCAGTACAATGTCTATACATAGTAGGTGCTTCACAATGAAGCAGAAGGCCCTGCCTTAAGGAGTTATCCACCCATATCAGCATGCCAGGAACTTTCTGCCCAGGTGCAAGGACACTCCCCTCAATAAATCTCAAGGACATTCCCCTCAATAAAGCAATAAATCCTAATTATTATTTTCTTTCTGTAAGAGCCCACCAACAATTCATGCCAATGCATTAGGACCACCAGTCAAAAGGCAACCAGATTGCCCCTTTGTCTAAAAGCCTGTAAGTCCTATAAAAGGACAAGACCAGAATGAGTCAGTGAGCTGGGCCATTTTAGACTTTTGTCTGCCACTGCTTCTTCTGTCTTTGGTGTTTGGGTGATGCTTTCTCTCTGCTGGGCCTAGGTTCCTGCAACATATTTTGGTTCCCAGACCAGGAAGCGGGCCCGCCTGCAGAGAGACAGCAAAGTTGGACTCACCTGGCGTTTTCCACCAGCCCTCCAGAGCACCCACGGGGCGGCGGGGAGGTGATCAGCCTGGGCGACATGAACCACTGAGCGTGTCAGGGACAGCTAGCTCTGCCTCCCTTTGTGGACACCTCAACAGGGTGCAAAGAGGGCTCCCCCTTGGCCAGTTCCTAAGGAGTCAAACACCAAGAGGAATGGGCACCAGGAAGGGCCAGGAGACACTGGAAGCATGGTAGCAGTGATTTGGGAAAATGTGCCAGGGCCTGCTCTGTGTGAGCAGAAGGAAGGGCTGATGCCCTTCCGACAACCCCCCCCGCCCACCCCGAGTACCACTCAAGGTAGTTTGAGTGGGAAACTGAGGCTGCCCCAACACAGGAATTTGGGAATTGGGGTTGGATTTGAGTGAATGCATGTTTGCAGAACGAACAAGATGGACACGGGGGAGAGGGTTCTAACTCCTCCTCACAGGGCCAAAATGCATGTGCAATTCTGAACCATGGTTCGGTAGGGCATGGAAGGTATGCAAGGGAAAACTTCCCCCTTAGCAACCATGATGAAAAGGAAAACAGACCTCATACTGCTGCGGAAAGGCTCTACCCCTTCACTTGTCGGACAGACCGAGCGGCGCCAGAGAACTTGCAAGTTCAGGTTGTTTGTTTTCCCGGCGGGCTCAGAGGAGTTGTGTCCACAGTCTGAGCCCCGAGTACAAGCAGAGCGGGGAATTTATACGTGGGCTGGGGCGGGTATTCAAGGAGGAAAGGGGAAGAAGAAAAGGGGAGGATTGGGCAAAGTAGGGGGGTGACAATCCCCGCTACAATAGCTTGGAATCAGAATAGGAGAAGGGGGCCACTGCCATTTAGGAGAGGAGAAAAAGAAGCTAAAGATCAGAAGAGTCAACAGAGAAGGTCTCCTTTAAGGCGCCACCTGCCAGGAATCAGGACACTAAAAAAAAGTCTCCTCTGTGAGGAAAGGGTTCAGCAGCCCCACAGAGAGCAGGTCCCAAGCAAAAGGCAGCCCTGTTTAAGGTGGCTGGGGGTAAAAAGAAAACAGGTTATTCAAAACATCCTGGTCCCAAAGACGAGAAGGCAAATTAGAGAGTTCCTAGGAGCTGTGGGAGTTTGCCACGTATGGATCCCAAACTTTGCAGTTCTGGCCAAACGGCTCTCCAGGATCACAAAAAGGGGAAAGAGGGAGCGGATAGAACAGGGATCCAACCAACAAAGGGCGTTCACAAAGTTCAAAGAACTGCCCCACCTGGGCAGCCTGAAGGAGTTCTTAGCCTCCGGAGTGGGACCCTATATCCCACAATCTCACATCTCTTTTGCCCCTTGGGGAAATGGCTGGAGCAGAAGGCATTTTTAGGGTACAGGTGCCCTTCTCAATATCAGGTATCCAACGATGTAGGAAAAATACGATAAAACAAGAAAAAAAAAGTTTATTGAAAGGGAAAGTACACTCCTAAGAGATAGGAGCAAGCTAGAGCAGGCAAATAGCTCAAGAACCCCGATTAATGAGATTTTGAGTTTGATTCTCTTTGGGCTGTGGGAAAGCCCTGCCTCATCTAGGCAGAGAACTTCTTACTTAGCACCTGTGAGATAGGGGAATGATGCAATCTTTTCTCAGTGCATGGGCGTATCAGACAAGTTGGTCAGCCTGTACTGTGAGGTAATGAGGCATATTAAGATGTGTTGGGGGTAAGGATGGTCTGGATAGAGATTTAATTTCTCCTTGCAGCTAACCAGGCTCAGATAAGCTTATGCCCCAAGGTCAGGGCTGCTATTTCAAGAGGTAGCAACAGTAGCCCTGTCAACTCTTTGACCTTGCAGCTTGCTAAATTTAACTAAACTTGGTTTTTGTTGACTCCTTCAAGTTTGTTTTTGTTAACTTTTTCCTTGTCTCTAACTGTCTGCCTCATACTAGTATGAGAAATTGGAGCTTAGGGAATGATCTGGAAGGAAAAGAAGGATGGTAATACAGGGCAGGCTGGAAAAGAGTTACAAAAATAGCTGAAAGACTATTTTCAGGGTGTCTCCTATTTCATTTCAAATTATTTGTCCCCAAACTTTTGGTTAAGTTGGCTTCAGATCAAACATAGGTGAGTAGTTCTGATAAAATCCTAATAAGAAACTTAAAAAAAAAAGCAATAGTGATAAAAAAAAAATAAAAAAGAGAGACGCTTTTAAAATCAAGCCTCTCAAACCAGCATTTTAACTTCCTTGGAGCTGTAAAGAAAGAATGAAGACCTTGAGCCCACTCTAGAATTACTAACAGTTCTTTTATGTTTTTAAAATTGCCAATAGAAATGCTAATTGTTTGCAGTTTTAGTTGTCAGTGAATTAAAGTTATGAGGGTGATAGCTCTAATTAGTAACAAGAAAATATGTATGTTTTAAATGATATAAGGTTTGGAAATACATTTTTTGAAGGATCTGAAAGAAAATACTTTGTCATAAAGATGGTTATTTCTAAATGAATAGAAAAAAAATAGACTAAGGGGAACTAAAGAAAGTTGGAGGTTTACGAAGAAAAAAATCTTTAAATTTTGACATATATTTAAACTGAATAAGATTAAGATCCCCCTGACCCATTGTTACATACCTAATGAGAAGGTTCAAATCCTAAGGAAAGCCAAAGAAATTTATTTCAATGTCTTTAGCAAGTGAGACAGGAAAAAAGAGGAAGGAAGGATTAATGAGATGGGAAACAAGACCAGAGACAGGCCAGACTTTTGGCCACAGTTATAGAGAGACCAAGGCTAAAGCCGCCTCAGGGCCACCCTGGGAGCCCCAGAAGAGAAACGCCAGATAAAGGAGCCTGTTTTGGGTGCAGAGGCCCAGACCTCTGAAACAAGGAGCACCCTAGTCCTCCAAAGCAGCTGTGCCCCCTATGAAAGCCTAAAGGGCACAAGAGGCAGGATTGACTGTTCCTTGTTCTGAAGGGATCAGGGACCAACTTCTCCGCAAATGACTGCAGTCATCTGACAGGGTCTAAAATAACCAGCAACTCTCAATAAAGAGAAGACCACCACTATGATGGGAGGAACTATGGGTGACCATTGATGTGGCAGGCAAGCCTATTAATTTCTTGATTAATATTAGCAGCCATTTACTCCTTCTTGGCCACTCATGCTGGACCGAATTCCTCTAAAACCTTCTTAGATGTAAAAATAAATTTAGGTTCCTAATCAGTTTGTTTCTTCCCAGTGGCCTATACCTTAGGGGGGGAAAAAAGTAAAAGAAGCCAATCACTCTTGTTTTAATGTTTCAGCTGATACAAATTTAAATTGCAGCTGCACTACTTCAATCAATTATGCAAATGCAACGTCCCAGGCCATCCATCCTATTAGAGAGGAACTAGGACAGGTCAGGGAAGCCATCCTTGCAAACAGAGCTGCTACAGATTACCTGATATTAAGACACAATCATAGATGTAAAGAATTTAAAGGGCTATGTTATTTTAACCTCTCGGACAACTCACAGTTAATTGAAGCAAAGTCAAACAAATTTGTAACATAGTGACCAATATCAAACAGAAAAATTTTTTGTCTTCGATCTTTCCTCCCTTACTTCCTGGCTTCTCAACCTTGCTGGCTTAAAAGAAACATTTCTCATCTTTCTTTCGTTTATCACCACAGGAATCATGTCTTGCTGCTGTATTCAATGTGCTCCGGTTTGCAGATCTCTCACTAGCTAGATGCCAAGGGTTACACAATAACCAAAGACTAAAATTTTCCTCCAGCGATCTGATGGCCAATTTCATTCTAAGGACTGTCAGGATACAATTGATAGCCCAGAAGAGCTTCCAGCCCATCTCAACCAAAGAAAGATGTAGGACAATACCTTTTGCTCCTGACCAGAGGACAATATCACCCTATTCCCCAGGCTTAACTTGTTTTTTCTTCTAGACAGACCACGCCACCCTAACAGTCACACAAGAAGTAGCCAATGTGGGGGTTCCCTGGTGGTATAGTGGCTAGGCTTCAGTGCAGCAGCCTGGGCTTGATTCCCAGCCAGTAAAACACACACACACACACACACACACACACACACACAAAAGCAGCCAATGAGAATGGTGCCCTATTCCTTATAAATAACTAAAAAGACATATTAGGGCTAAATGAGTCAGTGCAAAAGGCTCACAATAGAAAAGGCTAGCAAAATGCTTTGGGCTCGTAAAATTCTTTGATCCCTCTCCTTAAGTCTCAAAGGCAAAACATGCTAATACAGAGAGAGGTTACCATAGGGGATTAGAAGGATAATAAATGGCCCCCTGATAAAATAATCCAATATTATGGTTCGGCTAATAGGCCCAGGATAGGTGAAGATATCGCACCGCAATCTATATGCTAAACCAAATAATTAGATTACAAGCAATGCTTGGGATCATAACTAATGAGGCAAGCAGGGCGCTGACACTCCTGGTACGGCAGCATACCCATATCCGAAACGCTGTCTATCAAAACAGACTAGCCTTAGATTACTTTTGGGCCCAAGAAAGAAAAATATATAGAAAAGTTTAACTTAACTAATTGCTGCCTGCATATCGATGACCAGGGGCAGGTCATAGAGGATGTAGTAAGAAAAATCCGGACATTGGCTTATGTCCCGGTGCAAACCTGGAGTAGATGAAATTCCCAGGGGTTATGGGGAAGATGGTTTCAGGAGAAATTAAAACCCTAATGGGTGGAATGCTAGCCATCGAGGGGCTATGTTTGATTGTTCCTTGTCACCTCCCACTAACAAGCAGAGCTATACACTCAATAATTGAGACAAATGTCAACCATAAGGCAGCACCACTTATGTTCTGTATAAAATACTATCAGCCTATGCAGCAGCATGTAGATGATGAGACCCCAAAGTAAAAATCATATGGGGTCTCAAAGAGGGGGAATGAAGAAGAAGGCCCTGCCTTAAGGAGTTATTCACCCATATAGACCATGCCAGAAACTTCCTGACCAGGTGCAAGGACACTCCCCTCAATAAATCTCAAGGACATTCCCCCTCAATAAAGCAATAAATCCTAATTCTTTTTTTCTTTCTATAACAGCACACCAAGAATTCACACCAATGCATTAGGACCATCAATCAAAAGGCCCTTTGTTTAAAAACCTGTAAGTCCTATAAAAGGACAAGACCAGAATGAATCCAGGAGCTCAGCCATTTTAGACTTTTGTCTGCCGTGGCTCCAACGGCTGAATAAAGAACCCCTTCCTCATCTATGTTTGGTGTTTGGGTGATTCTCTCTGCTGAGCCTAGATTTCTGCAACAAGTATATTTATAGTTGAAGAAATCATGCAAAATAGAAGAGAAATTTTAGATCATATAAGCAGAACACTGAATGACTGGATATAAAAGGAAAATCATTTTACTAATAAAATTATACCAGGAAAAGGGATTGTAAATTCTATTAATTTGACAATTAGAGGAAATTTGTAACACTTGTATGTTTGTGTAATATTTTGAAATTTATTTTAATATATTTTTATTTTTTTTTAACTTTTTATGCTGTAAAAACATTGCTTTTATGTAAAATATTTTAATTTTTATTAAGACTTGTTCTATTGTGTTAAGACTATAGTCTATTTCAACGTTTTCATAAGTCTTTTGTAATATTTACATACCATTGATTAAGAGAATTCAATCTCGAAAATACATTGAATAGTGATCAGAAATATGTTCAGAACTGTGGGCTGTTCAAAGCTCTTTACCTGGATATTGGTGAATTATACATCGCAGTCATGAATTACAGTCTCAAGCCACTAATCCAACTAAACTAGTAATCTCACTTTATTTTTCTTTAAAAGACAATCTCTAGGCAGTTGAGTGGTTCTTTCAGAAGGCTATGTAATGTCTCTGCAGGGTTGAGTCTTAGTTCTTGTTAGACCATAGTGGTGTCTGTTGAAAGATGTATGAGTATATTGTCTTGTCTGGACTTCAGTATCCATCTATAAGGTCACAGTCATTTTATTTCAGTGCCAAATGTATAGCCTTTCTAAGTCCTGTATATTTCAGGCTCTAAGTCCTGTATGTTTCAGGCACTTCTGAGATTCTTTTGGAATAACCTGAAAATTTTAGATGTTTTTCCACTACACTAAAAAAACTACTGAGAGGCTGTTTCATGGCCCTACTACTTTGAAATGACATGCAGTCCTTCCTAGCCTGTGCTTTCCTGCCTTTCCCAACAGAGTAGGGTTCTATCACTTTCAAGGCTAACCAAAAATTGGTAATATGTCCCATCTGTGCTCAAGTTCTCTAATATTTTATTCCAGGCCCATTCAAGTCCTACAGATGAAGCATAATAGAATAACATTTTTTGAATTCTATTCGATTCTCTTATTCACTCCCGCTCCAACCTAGTTAAGGACATTTTTCTGATGTGAAGACAGGGAAATATCTGACTATCTATTCTAGTTCCCCTGCCCATATCTGCAATTTCTTAAAATCCAAAAATCCAAAGTTTTGATTCTATTATTTTCAGATTCTGTTCCAACAAACCTCCCACAAGCTTTAGATGCTCGTGTGCTGAAGCTCAAATGGTACAGGTAACAAAATAACAGAATACTAGAGAAAATATAGATACACTAATGAATAACTATAGATAATAACCACATACATGTTGATTATACAAACTTTTTACTCTCCTTTCCTTTGCTATTGGGCTATCCCATCTTCCAGCAGAACAGTTTCTAGTATTCTAAGTTGAAGTGATTTATAGATACAACCAAATGTTTCATCCAGTTTAGGTTAGGAGTAGTCAAACAACTTACTATCTTATACCCGCCCCTCCAAACCCATAAGGAATTGCATTAAAAAACAAAACAAAACAAAAAAAAAAAAAACAAGTATTTTTCCTCTACCTTGTTTTCTAGAACAAGATAACCATTCATTTAGCTTGCTTTGAGAAGTTTTCTGTATTGGAGTAATTTCAGAGAAATTTTACAGGAAAACTTTGAGACTGAGTATGACACTTTTATTTAAACCACAGCCTTCATAGAAGGCTGATTTGGGTTTCTATTAGAGCACAGTTCAACAGAAAATCTCATTTGCCTTTGACTTAGGTTAATATTTCCTGGGTCTGGTTATTTGTATTCATAAAAAGGACTGATAAATTTATCTGGTTTGTATCACTCTATTTTTTGTATAAGAGAATGAACTGTTAAGCCTTGTATGAAACACCTTTCTCAGCTCAAGGGCAACTATACATAAAACATGTTTGTTCACTTTGACCACCTGAAAGAATATAGCAAACCAATTCTTGATTGGTTCTGAGAATATATGTTTAAGAAAAAATTAGTTCACATTTTCAAGCTTCATGAATGATTACAATTTCATATTTATGTAATACTTTACATTTTAGCAAACATGTTCATATATATTAATTTTTACTTAAATTTATATTTTATATATAGTTTTATTTCAAAAAATTCTAATTTTTCTGTGAAATTAAAAAATAGTTCATGCCCACAGAAAACTAGAAACTAAAACATATAACAGAATAAGAATCATCTATATTTGTATTACATAAAGTCAACTGATATTTTAGTTGTCCTTTTTTATGACATTTTATTGATTACATATTATATTCTATCTACAAATTCCCATATAGTTAGTATTTATCATAATTTTGAATGCAATTAAAATTTTATGTGATACTTACCATAATTTAACTGTTTTTCTATTGTTAGGCATTTTGATTATTTTCAGTGTTGTGCTAAATTTTAAATAAGGCATATATTAATATCCGTGTACATAAATTTCAGTCTGCATTTTGGATTATTTTCTTACATTATATATCCAGAGTAGAATTACTGTGTCTTATACTATGAATCATCCCTGAGAATGTGAACAAAAGTGTATAATTAAAGGTGAACCTGACTCATTTCCAGGGGAGTCATGAGGATAGTGGCTCTTGAACCCTGGCTCTTCTAGGAGGTGGAGATAATAGGTAAATGCCCTTGAGCCTAGAAGGTTGTATTAAGGCAGGTATAATTTCTTCTTTTCTTACTGATAATTATTTAATGCAGTGCTATTTTTATTTTTACTATTTCTTTTGCTAAGTAGTTATAATTTTTGAAGATTTCTTTAAGCACGTATTTTTAGTTCATAGATATTATTCAGGGTTGTACCCTGTTTGTTTCTGCTTTCTAAAACAGTACTGAATTCAAATTTTTTCTTGCACTTAAGTATACATT
The DNA here is from genome assembly GCA_004026885.1 of Lyroderma lyra. Classification (NCBI taxonomy): domain Eukaryota; kingdom Metazoa; phylum Chordata; class Mammalia; order Chiroptera; family Megadermatidae; genus Lyroderma; species Lyroderma lyra. The sequence goes on along the minus strand of PVJL010002576.1, from coordinate 140,221 downwards.
CACTAAAAAAAAAAACCTTTCAACATCCATTTATGATAAAAAAAAAAAGTCTCAACTAAGTGGGTATAGCAGAACGTACCTCAACATAATAAAGGCCATATATGAGAAGCCCACAGCTAACAACATGCTCAAGAGTGAAAAGCTGAAAGCTTTTCCTCTAAGATCGGAAACAAGGATGCATACTTTCACCACTCTTCTTCAACATAGTACTGAAAAACCCAGCCACAGCACTTAGGCAAGGAAAAAAACCTAAAAGGCATCTGAATTGAAAAGAAAGAAGTAATACTGTCTTTATTTGCAGATGGCATTATATTATATATAGAAAATCCTAAAGAGTCTACCAAAACCTGTTAGAATAAATGAATTCAGTAAAGTTGCAGGATACAAATCAATATACAAAAATCAGTTGTATCCTATATGCTAACAACAAACTATCACAAAGAAATTAAGAAAACAATCTCATTTACATCAAAAAGAATAAAATATTTTATCTCTTTTAACAAAGGAGATAAAAGACCTGTACATGGAAAACCTTAAGTCACTGATAAAAGAAATTGAGGACACAAACACTAAATGGGAAGATATTCTGTGCTCATGTGTTGGAAGAATTAATATTGTCAAAATTTTCATATGACCCAAAGCAATCTACAGAATCATTGCAATTCCTATCCTAAACCCAAGGGTATTTTTCACAGATATAGAAAAAAACAATTCTAAAATTTTTATGGAACTAAAAAATACCCCCAAAAAAACAAAGCAAAATTTTAAAAAGAATAAAGCTAGAGACATTACACTCCTTAATTTTAAACTGTGTTACAAAGCTATACTTACCAAAATATTATGGTGTTGGCATAAAAACACACAGGTCAATGAAATACAACAGCAGGCCCAGAAGTAAACCCATATATTTATGATCAATTAATATTTAAAAAAGGAGCCAGAAACATACAATGGGGTATAGATAGTCTCTTTAGGAAAACTAGACAGTCACACACAAAAGAATGAAACTGGTGTATTTTTTTGACTCTTCCACTTATATTTTTCTGCTGCCTTCCCACACAGATGATAGCTTATAGAAAATTCTAACTGCATTCTCTTTTTCCCTTTAAAATATCTAGATATCATATTATTGTTTTCTGAAATTTTAAGTTACAAAAATGGTATTTCTAACATTAGTTGCTTTGATAATTTGATTAATGCACTGAACACTGCCTATGTTAATTTTTTTCAGATTCCTTTATTATTTGAAGATTAGCATTTTGTCATTGTGCTATATACAAGTACAGATGCATTCTGAAAGACTTAATTTTCAACATCAATTCCATATATCACCTATTATTATTCTCCTATAGTATTCCTCTCTTCCTTACACTGTATACCAATAGAAAAAGAAGCAGGCTTTTAATTATGACATGAAAATGTCATTTGTCAACACAAAAAGAATTAGGTCTTATTTTAGTTGATTATACATTTTTTTTTGAAGCAGCCAGATTCTTGTTTGCATTCCCTTTCCATTATAATCAATTGCATTCTTTTTTTCATCCTGGCATATACTGCAAATCTCAGTAAATCACACTGATGGATGCTGAAAGGGTATAGTGGTTCACTGCATTTTATGGTGTGCTAACACCACAGTTCAAGTGATTTAAATTGTAGAGATAAGAGCAGCCCTTTCATATTCTTTCAATGGTGACTTCATATATTTCACCCAATCAAAGTATCAACTATCAGCCAACAGCCATAGTGAGAGAGAGCAAATTTTCTTTCTATGGTCATCCAAGACAATGGTGTTTTTGCTTCAGGAGAAAAGGAGTATAAACCAGTGAACAAGACTGGTTCAGTTTTTCAATCAACCTAATTAACTGTCACTCTTCTGACAGGTGACAGAACATAGAGGTTAAGTATATGAACTCTGGAATCAGAATGCGTGATTAAAGTAGGCTTTGTCAAATTTGTCTCAAAATCTTTGTAAAACAGAGAGGGAATATCTAACTATGCCATGAGTTACTGTGAGGATAACATATACTACAGATAAAACACAAAGTAATGCCTGTCATGTAGAACACCCATTGAGGTCTTAGCTGTCATCACTGGTTAGTAAAAACTTCCCAAAATCAATCCATTACTCACTCAGTATGTATATCATTGGGCATAGATTTTAGTTTGCTTTCATGCATATTCCCTTGCAATCAGAAAAAATTCATAGGATTACTAACCAGACAAGATTCTAAGCCAGAATGCCTTTGGTTACTCTAATGATGTCAACTATCCTTTTACTTATAATTTATCAAGAAAATAGACACTATTTCTCATATGTTTGTTTTCTTAATGTATGATAATTTGCAAGGCTGTGGTCACCTTACTTAGTTCTGTGACTAGAGTGTTAGCAACCTGATGACAAACATTATAAAGATTTAATTCACTCTCTGTTACAGTTTGGCACTTCAATTTTTCATTGAATAAATAAATAGATTAATGTAAAAGTGATGAGGTGATAAAAAGATCTGGATAAATAATCAAAGCTCTATTTTCTACCTTCTTTGTATCTATAAAATGTAATCTGAAATTGATAAAGAATATATTGAAGAAAATACAATGAACTAGCATAAAGTTGCTTAACTTTGGTAGAATCTAAAAGCAAGAATAGCAAACATAAGGATTTAATTTCTCTTAGAATACACAAGGATTAAAATGAAAAGAAATGGAGTGCTTAACAAGCATGTTTTTAATTCAAGGGATGGATGGTTTTTCTACTTTTGCTGATAAAAGAAATTAACATAATAAAAATGTGTATTCTGCCTTAATTTTTTGCATTTTCTTGCACTTCCATGAGAATTAAAAGTCCCTTCTGGCCTCTTTATTCAGATGTTTCAACCATAAAGATTTTACTTTAATTTTTTTTCGGTAGATAAGACAGTAGAACTTATCTAATGTTTTCATTAGACTATCGAGATCTTAACTTAAACAGGTTAATAATCATGAAATTTTAGCAATGACATTTCAACTTACATATCTACAAGTCATGAACAAATTATGATATAGATAGCTCATATTTCAAAAGCTACTTAAACATCTTTTATTTAATGAGATTATGATTACATTTTCTATTGGGATTTCGTAGTGTTAAAATGACAAACTTATTTTTATTATGTATTCGCTATAAGAACATTAAATAGTTATTTTTATTAAATTTAGAGAGGTGATATTGATTAATAAATTATATAGGTTTGAAGTGCATAATTCTATAATACATCATCTATATTTTGCATTTTGATTCTTCTATGAAAATAAGAAGCTTTGACTGAAATGTATACAAATGTAAAAAATATTTTCAAATACCTTGTAGGATATACAAGGGCTGTCCAAAAAAATCCATCCATCAATGCTTCTATTTTTTATATTACATGGATACATTCTAGACAGCCTTCATATATTTCAGTTTGTTTTCATAGTCTATTTCAAAATAGTTATATTTCATTTTCTAGGTTTCTTTTGTTTTCCATCAAAATGAACATACTTCTTTTTGTAGAACCTAAATATATACCATTTTTGTCAATTTTATCTCAATAAAGCTGGAGAAGTAAAATATACTTCCATTAAAAACTCTGAATAAGACTCCATTTTGAAGTTATGTTGAATTAGTGGAAGTATCTAGTAATTTTTGATTGACCATAAGATAAAAGTATGTGCTAAATTATAGGAAGGATAATTCATGTATATTTATGATGTAAAACTAATTTTCAATATTTATATTCCTTTATAATGTTACATGTTCAAACTCACTAAAAATTAAAGAAAAGCAAATCTTTTTTTTTTTTTTCTTGTAGTATGTGGGTAGCTCCCTGGCTGGGAATCGAACCCGGGCCGCAAAGTTGACAGTGCCAGTGCCAAAGCCTTAAGCCACTACACCGCCAGGGAACTCCCCAGAAAAGCAAATCTTAAAAGATACATTTATCACTTATAAAATGGGCAAAGATTTAAACCAAATAATTATAGTTGAGATTAAGCAATGGTACATGAAACAGAAATAATCATCAATGGTGGAAATTGACCCTAGTGCAATCTATATTTTAAATCAATTTAGTAATATGTATTAGTAGCCTAAGACACTTGACAATTTTGTCAGTAATTTAGGTAAAGACTCATGTACTGTTGGTGATAGTGTAAAATGCCTGAAATGATTTAAGTGTCCAAAACATTATAGTGGTTAAATTATACTAGTTTTATGATGCTATTAAGTCATGTTTGTGTAGCTTTAAGTGTTTCTATTCTTTGAACTAGTAATCCTCACCTTATTGATAATGATGTTTAGGAAAAGACTTTTATGCAAGGGCATTACAGCATTACATATGTCTAAAGATGATTTTTTTTTTAGATACATGTATTTGAACCTTCTATATAATAAAATAGAACCCAATAATTAAAATCATGCTTAAAAATACTCGTGGGGAAAATGAAGGTTCCTAACAAATGCTAAATAAAAATTCAAAGTATAAAATAGCATCTTTAGTATTGTTCAAATTTTGTATAAAAGATGCATAAACATGTAAGTGTTCACAAAAAATATAAATGAAAATGCAGTGAATATAAATAATAGAAGCCAAAGTGATTTATGGCCTGACAGCATGAATTACTTCTTTATAATTATGTATGTTTTTCAAATTTTAAACAATGAATGTTAATTTTATTATAAAATATAATATTGTGGCATAAATAGCATTTGGATTAATTGCTAAGAGCACTATGCAAAATGGCTCATGCATTCGATAAAATTATATGAAGTACACTTTTGGCAGATATTAAATTGGATGGAAATAATTAAAATGTACCTCACAACCTTCATTGTTTCTACATTTCGTAATTGAAATTCTTCTGTAAGAAATGTTTATCCTTTTTTCCATTTATTCATTTAGTTTTATCAGTATAGACCCATAAGTATTAAATTTACTTGAGGGATTATCATTTTTACTGTCACAGTGTATTTTGTTGGTGAAATTGCTCTAGCTTTGGACATTGGGTGACTTTTGAGCTGGTCCCTGGGTCCTTTTAGCATACTTCCAACCTTTATTTTGCTTTTGTTTTTAGCAGTTTTCTACTTTCTGGAACTTCCAAGATGTTCTATACCCATCTTGTGTAATTCCTGCCTCAACACCAGACTGGCCATTTCTTCAAGGAGCATGGTTCCTTTTATTGTATTATAGAATGATATTTGAAAATCAAGACTGTGGTTGCTTACCACTACTGGAGCGTCACAGCTTCTAAGAACACCATAGCAATAAATTATGCAGACAATAAGTACAAACAAATACTAAAATATGGTGAAAACTAATAGATTTTTGCATACCCTTAAAATATTTATTATTGTGATCACTGTAGCATATATCCACAAATGTGTGATACCATTTGCTCAAGACATTAACCACCCTTTTAAGTGTGGGCTGGACTTAATAATTTTCTTCTATTAACTGGAGTACAAAAAAGAAAAATAGTAAAATTACACTGGAGAATCCTAGAAGTCACTTCCTTATCTAAATAGTCAAGTTAACATCACCCAAAGTAAATCATGTTGCTATCACCTCGATATGATAAAAATATCATGATGGCATTCCTTCACAAAATCTATAGTACCAGGTTAATCATGAGAAATATCAAATAAACCCAAATTGAGGCAAAGTATGCAAAAATATCTAACCAGCAGTCTTCAAAAGTGCTGAGGTCATTAAAGGCAAGAAAAGACCTAAAGGTGCTCATAGATTAAAAGACTAAGGAGACAAAGAGTAAATACAATGTCATACCCTGGATTGGATCTTGGAATAGAAATAGGGCATTCATAGAAAAACCAGTTGTATCCAAGTAACATTAGGAGATTTGTTCATAGTACCATACCAATATTAACTTCTTAGTTTTGATAGTTTTCATAAATACACTCCATATAAAAACCATTAGGATAAGTTATGTAAAGGTATATGAGAACTCACTCTGTACCATCTTTCCAATTCTTCACAAGTCAAACTTGTTGAAATAAAATGCAAAGATAGTACATGGTCCCAAAATTTATGAGAGTTAACAGAGTACCATGCAAAGCAAGGACGGCCTACATGTTTCTTTCTCTCATCTCATGCTATAAAGCCTAGAGCGAAGTACACACTGCACAAATAGAACTTAGTGGTAATTTTATTATTTTAGGGTAATGAGATACAATGTTAAAAATATAAATTGAAGTTATATTCATCTGGAAGTTGAAACTGGGAGGAGGAATTTGCATGTGACATCAGAGGCTATGTGGAATGATTAAAGACTTGTGCATAGACTGACAGTGCTTCTGGGCACACATATGGGCAATCATATACACTGATGCTTTCTAAAAGGAAATGAACTTAGATTTATTTTTATGAAGCCCAACTTGGAGGCAGCAAAGAGATTAAATATTGTTTTATAGAAACATATGTCGTACTGGTATACTGAATCATCTATCGTCTATGTCCCTGGGACCTCATCCATGCTCTTGATTTCTCTTATCCCTATGATCTCTAGTTCAGTGTTCTTTACACTGAAGGCTCTCGATAAGTTCTGGCTGACTATATGCCTTTCGTGATGCTTTTCTACTCACTCTGATTGCAGTCCATCGAACCCTCCCCCCATGAAGAATTGATGGAGATACTAAAGTAGCTCCTCTAAAACCTGTTCAGTTAGTTTTCAACTACAGTTTAAAAGGGAGTGTGCATCTGTCAGAAAGAAAGGAGAAAATATCTTTCATTTTAAGAACCTGTGTTCATTTGACTGATTCTAGTCAAATGGAAGAGGTTCACAATACTTCTGACTTCAAATATCAGTCCTTGCAAGTATTTCTTCTTAAAGCTGTGGGACGTAAGCATTTTTCCTGCCTCAAAGAATTATGGAACTTTATTGGTTCTTTTAAGAAGCATTCGGTGGTAGTGCTCCACATCTGACACATTGATCCCATAAACCTGACTAAATATATACCACTTAGAAAATTGGGACAATATAAATGTTTCAAGTCTAAAATAAATAAGAAAACTCATCTTGTTATGATTAAATAAGCTTGGAAAACAATGTGCATTGAAGTAAAATTAAGACTCAATACTTCTTAATGGTTAACTTTCCTAATACTATTGTCAAGGTAAGCTATGATTCTATTAACCACTATTTGAATTTGTTACAAAATTATTTAGCTTATAACACTATATTTAATAAATCTGGAGTAAACCTGCATATAAAAAGTTGATACAAAATTCTTCATTAAATCAACTGACTATACCCATTCTTCTAAATCACCAGCAGGTGAAACACTGAAATTTTTCTTTGCTGTGTAAAGTGATTAGCAATGAATAATATACACTTGATCCAGAAAAAAATTAAGAATTTAAATTTTAAAATGGATCTTGACAAAAACAATATTAAAAGTCCAATAGGTAATTTTAGTTTTCTCTAATTAAGGCAAGTCTAAAGGATAAATCTAAATGAACAGAACCCAAAACATTGATGTATATGCATATCCAAAAAAGAAATCTTATAGGGGGAAGAAAAGCTCACCATCTTAAAAAGCACGATGTGATTAAGCAGATATTTGGCAACTAATGACTTAAAAGCAAAGAGGCATATTTTTTAAGAGGAAAGCACAATATTAACACATTGGAACATTTCAATGAAATATATATATATATTTAAATTTAAAAGATAAGTTATTTCATCAACATTAGAGGTATCAGTAAAGAAAAATAAAGGGGAAAATCAATTCTATTTCCAAAAGAGTTATTTGCATCTTAGAAGACCATCTTGTTCAGATGGTATGTATTTAGATAATATAGTCTGTATCTCTCTTATCCTTTCTTTCTGGCTTTACCTTAGTAGTCCACTTTCCATGAAGAAAATCCTTTTGCATTTGGAAAATTCCAAGGTTTCAGCTGTTTCGGCGTTCTGCTGACGGATCTACTGCAACCCTCACTGCCATGAAGACAATGATGCCTATAAAATGAAGATTGTGCTTCTTCCTGTTTCTGTCTTCCTTATACTGTGCAAACAATAAAGTGGAAGCTGAAAACGGCTCCAATAACACAATCTGCTTGGATATGTGCCCTATATATAAACCCAGGAAGAATTGAAAAGTAGTTTAAGTATCTTCCTTTGAAAGACATCCAAAAACCTCATACTACTTATTCTCCAATAGTATTTATGTTACAATTTTGTATAAAGCTAAAAACTACCACATCATTTGATTGTTATTTCAGTGGTCAATTAAAAAATAAAAGCTTCATCAAAGTAGATCCACAAAGCAATAGCATCTTCAGAACATTAATTGATTCACCTGTATTTCCTAAAAACTTGAGAAAGCACAAGCTACAGAAAAAAAATAAGATAAACACTATGAGTTTTGGCAGTGTAGCCAACCCACTGGTACTTAGGCTATGTTTTTGTGCAGCATAATTTAGTAAGATAGTGACTGTACAGGGGGAGAATAACTGCAGAACAGCTAAGCAGCTTAGAATAAACTTAAATGAAGCCATGGTAGCATGGGGGTATAAGTGTCCAATAAATGTTGCCTAAACAGAGTGGGAATCCAGGAAAAAATCCTATTAACATGGGGCATTTTAATGTTAGAACTTCAGCTTAACAGATAAGATGACATTCCCCTTGAGTTGTTGAATTTCTGCAAGGAGCCATACAATAAAAAGATAGCCTTCACATACACTGCCAAATAGTTGATAACTATAAATTCATTTTAGTTAAAGATATAGAATAGTAATAACAATAAGCATCTTTTAAAAATACACTGTGTAAAAACTCCAGTAAAGCCATAGAATTCAGCATATCAGTGGTTGGCATGAGAGACTGAGTTTTACTGGCACAGAACTAGAATCTGGAACACAGAATATATTGAGTACGTATATGCTGGGCTAATAGTTATTTCTTTAACTATACCAACACTAAACTGATTTAACCTATATGTAAACCTCATAATTGGCTGATAAAATTCTCTGGATGTCTTCAAAGCAAGAATGACTTTAAGTCAATGTAAATCGCTCTGGGCTGTCTGACACTGGTTGACTCTAAGGAAATGAGTAAGTGAACTCATCTTGGTCCACCATGAAGTTATGATGCTTCCAGTACAAACACAGCTACCAAACCAAAGCAGGTAATGCAGAACAGAACATTCATATCCTACCTCACAGCAAAAGCTCATAGCAGTTTTAGAAAAACTGTAGGTGAGCAATGCCCTGTCTGTTTGGGGGAAATGAGAAATGGTATAACTGCTGTAAAATATAGTTTTAAAAAATATTTTATTCCTCAAATTTCTGTCACAGCCATTGTTCACAAATACCACTGTTTTATCTGATAGCTCTGGGGTAATAATGAGGTTGGTAGGGGGCAAGTTTCAGTCCTTGTTGATTTAGCAAAAACATAGGAATTATGTTGAATGCATATTTCTATTAGCTATTTTATAAAGGAATATATGAGAATATATAAAGGAATATATTAGTGGAAAATTATTATGAATTGAAGTTATAGATGATGAACTATAGTACTTGAAAGAATATGTTATAAGCCACTTGACAAAAAAAGAGCAACTAGATTATAAAACTGTTTAAGCAAATAAAAAAATAAAAAGGCCATAGTGAAATAACCAATGAAAGCCTTTTAGTATAAAAATACTGACTGGAGTCCATTAAGAAGTGGAAATGATATTGGGAGTGGACATGCAGAGCTAGTCCTATGCAATATGCCAACTCAGTATGTAATTCTACAGGCATGGAGATTAAAAGAGTAGATGAACATAATTTTAAGAGAAAATAGAAAAGAAATTATCAGCAATGTAGAATATAAGAATTAGTGATAATTACTGCTGAGAATAAGAAACCCTAGATATAAGTTCTTCCATAGGTGTTGAGTGACACATATTCACAGCTGTGGATTTATATGGACACTATAATAAAAGTGCATATAAAATGTATTAGTGATAAATAAAAGAGGTCAATTTCTACACATGAATAAAAAATACGTAGCTTAATTACAGATAGTATGTGCCTTGGTATGTGTCTATATAACCAAAGAAAAATGAGAGAAGTAAAGAAATAAACAGTAAAGTTGAAAATAGTTTTAAAGATTAAAGTAACATAATTCAAAGGCAACATGATAAGCAATGACAGTCATTTCAATTACCACACAGCAAAATGTAAGCAACAGCAACAGCTTTCAAGGTCTTGTCTGTCTAGCACTGCATAAATCATCCCTCAGTCTGCTTTGATCCACTAAGTAAGACGTACATAAATAAATAAGGAATATCTCAATTGTTTTGTTGTAAGAACTAAATCTATACAATATAGAGCAAACTTCTAGGACAAGTGGTCACACCAAGAAGTAACTTGATATGGAAAATTCTAACATAAATCTATACTCTGGCCACAAAAATATACAACCTAAATATTATGACCAGATAGGTATTCAAACAGTTTGAAAACAAGTCCCCTCACTCATGCTTCCAACCAAACTGTTGACCTTAAGCCTCCCCTATATTGAAAACAAGACTATCTTTGGTCATAAAAGAAATCAAATTGGCCAAACTGTCCACTCCATAGAAGTCCATCGAATGTTGTGCGTAAACTCTCATAGGCAGTGCAATTTGATGTGCCAGCCCCCATGCAGTTTTGTAAAGGAGGTCTGATGGACAGATCCTGCGGGTGGTAATGTTTACCAACTTTCCTGATGGAATACTATAATCTGAAATACATTTGGAAAGCAGAGGTACACTGAACACTCTGTCCATTGCTATGGCTAGCTCCTGTCTACATGTTTCTCTCCTCCAGAGACTAGCCAGTCACTCATGCCAATTTCCTAGGTCTGTCAAAGTCTAGGAAAATTTCACTATGTTGAAATGGAAAAAAAAAAAAAAAAGACAGGGGGATGACAGCCATGAATGTACATTGGACTGAGCCTTAGGCTCCAATCATGTAGTTCAAAAAAGATGGCAGCAAGTAATTTTTCCAGTATAAAACTTAGAAGCATACACTTCAGACGGCTATCCATAATAGCTCATCTTACATGTGAAACTCTCCTCTATCAGAGTAAGTCCATAGCAATGTCAGTGACTCACTCTTCCATGGGTTGAAGTCATTGGACAGGGAAGGAAACCAACTATTTATAAAGTAACTACTATGTGGTAGGCAGTATACAATCTACGAGGTTCACGATATTTTCTTTCATCTTCTCAGTGGCCATCAAGGTAAATACTACTGGACTATTTATCAAGAAAAAGAAAGTAGAGGGAGCTAAATTGCTTAGTGGCAAATAGCAGAAAATAGCCTAGCCCAGATTAAATCCAGTTCTACAAGGTCAGACAATTAATTTAGCAAACTCATCCTAAAAATGGCGCTACATACTTTGTTACGAATATCACTACGGTCGCCTTTGAAGTACTCCCCTTGGGAAGTTATGCAATGATGCCAGTGCTTAGTTCAACATTCAAAGCAATTTTAGACTCTCTTTCTGGAATGGGTATCAGAGCTGTTGTTATACCCAAAATTTGACAATTAAGTTCACTAACTTACCACCATGCGCTTATGTTGGCAGCTCTGTGCAAACAACTCAGTAAGGTGTCATAACAACTTGGCAAGATTATGACACCTCACCAAGTTGTTTGTACAGTGCTGCCAATGCAAATGCACAATGGCAACTTAATTGTCAGATTTTGGGTATGATAACACCTCTGATGGCCATTCCAGAAAAAGAGTTCCAAAATTGCTTTGAAAGGTGGACTATGTACTGGTGTTGGAGCATAGTTTCCCAAGGGGAGTACTTTGAAGGTGACCATAGCGATATTTAGCAGTGAGGTATGTAGCACTTTTTCTAGGATGAGTTTGCTAAATTGTCCCACATTGTATGTTATTCCCAATCCCATGTTCTTTATGATATATGTACTGATTCACCAGAAGTTTGCTTTCCCACCTCAGCTGGTGATAAACTAGTCACAAACTTCCAACTTTGAAGGCCAGGAGCAATGTGTAAAATTGCAGGACATTCCTGGAGGCAACAAGGAGAAACATGGCCCAAACATAACATGATAAAAATTGTAGTTATGATTCTTCAACAACTGGATTGAGCTTGTAACTTTCAATTGACACTGTTGAAGTGTCATTTCCTCAAATCTCAGATATGCTGCAAGAAAATTAAAAGTCCATTGTATTCTGAACAGATATACCATCAAATTCATACTGAGCACTTGGGCTCAGTAGAATATAATTTTAGAATTTTCAGAAGTTAAAAGAAACTATAAAGAAAATTGACAACTGTTAGAAAAATTAATTAATGATCACTGCAGGCCAGAAAATCAGAAAAGACTGGAAGGTGTCCAGTGCAGTGTCAGTGCTTAAGAATGAATCTAAGTCAGATATAAAGCTAGACCCATAGGGATCAAAAAGGCCAGGAATTGGCATCACAAAAAAGCATTAAGTATAAAAATATGTAATTAGAAGAATATTCTTAACATAGCTCTAATATACTCCTGTGATGCTGACATCCAGGATAATAAAACTTAAATGTAATTAATATGTACTCATAGTTCAAGAAAAGTTATCATAATAATTTAGACCAAAAATATTATATAATTTCATGTAAAAAACTGAATTATCAAGTCAAAGGGCTTAGTTTGAAAATAAAATTAACTAAAAATGATAAAATTAAATTGCTATAAGTATTTAATTAAAGGCAATAGCATAATAGAAGAAGAGAAGGTGTCTCCAACATCTTCATTAGAGCTTTAGAGCTACTTTGTGAAATTCTACCCCAAACTCAACCATTAAAGTTGTCCAAATTTGGTGACCATACAAAATTACATGAAAAAGAATACAGAGAATAATTTATTTGCAATGAATAAAGTTTGAGACAATTTACTTAATATGCTTAATGTATAGACATGTAAAGTAATATGATTTATAAAATACATTTCTGGGCAAAAGACTGTTGACATAATTATAGTGTATAGTGTATAAAGCTTGAAAGTGAATTGAATAGTATTTAAAATTCTATTCATTGGAAATGTGAAAAAAAACTGTATTTTTTATTGATGAGATTATACAAGTACTGTCCAGAAAGTGTCCAGCAATGTAATATGAAAAACACAGGCATTTATGGCTGGATATTTTCTGGACAGTCCTTGTACTATTAACCTTTAGAAGTAGAAATTTTTGTATTTTGTTTCTGTTCTCCCACTTGAGGTAGTGACAATGAGTTTTCCCAGAACCACCTATGATGTCCTGGATGATTCCTATAACACCTAGTAAGAGCAGAAGTTAGTCACAGAACAAAGCAAAGAAAATTGACCTGCAATCTTGGTTTCACAAAGTCTGGTCTGAAAAGTCACATAGTAACCACCACAGTTATACTGTTGAGAATCTTCATTTTGATATTTACAACTTAGCTTAAAAACTAACTTCCTTAGATATAAATTATTTCACAGTTAAAAATGATTTCATAAGTTTTATTTTGTACATCTCTACAATTATATGCATATTATGTAAATATTTCTGTAGTCAACTAAGTGAATGTATTATTGCAGTTGTCAAAATTTTATTCTGTGAATGCTTGTCTTTTAAGTGCATACTTTTTCCCTCTTTATCCCAGATAGCTCACTGAGTCTGCATCCATACAGACTTGAGATACACAATTAATCACCATTTAGGATGATCAGGATCTTATTATTTTTTGCAGTTCTTTACAGCTCATCACACCTGGTACACTGTAGTTACATTCATTGCAGGTATATATTTTCTAGATATGCAAAAATAAGAAAGCTGCCCTCCTACAATAGAAATGCCTGCCCCATGGGCTTGATGGGGCTTGGGATTCTACAACTAAAAATCTATCGCTGTGGATCAAGTAGAAAATATTTGTTTACCTTCAAATCAAGGAGAACGACAGAGCATGAACTCATCCATATTGCAATCATTGAAAATTAGAATTTGAAAAGCCCACTTGATTTGCACATAAAGAATTGAACTTAGGAAGAAAAATAACTCACTGTCACGTGGTTAGTAAAAGGTATAGATGTATGTATGAGTGCATGTGCATATACACCTTGACTTTAACTACTCATTCTGTTATTCCATCTACGAGTTAGAATCAGCAGGACATGCTTCATGTTGTGCTATAAATATTACCCCTCCTCAAAAAACAAAAACAAAAACAAATTTTCCACTGTGTTAGTTGCTCAGAAACATGATAGTGAGAGGGACAATACTGTCTCCAAAATGTTTATAAGTTTCCTATGTAGCCCAATAGAAGATGCTACTATGGAACTGGGCAACTGTGGAACTGGTCGTCCTAAGGTAAATAGAGATGTAAGTATTTTCCCAGTGGGACCTGCAGCCATTTATCAGAGTGACTGTACTCTAGGACAAGGTAAATACCCCAACCTTTCAGAAGGCAGCACAACATGCATAGTCTGAGTTGATAATAATACTTGATATGACAGGCAGAAAGTTGTAAGGTGGACTTCAAGTTTCCTGCCCCATATAATTCTCTCCCCAAGAATGTGGGTAGGACTGAGAACATGAGTGTCACTCACATAATTGGGTTATATTACATTACAAGTTAAAGAAATCTTAGGTATAATTAAGATTCCCAAATCAATTAATCATTAAGATGATTATCCAGAGTGGGCCTGGCCTAATTAGGTGAGTCCTTAACAGACTGGGCCCTTCCTTAAAGAAGAGACTAGAGAAATCAGAAATTCCAGTGTTGGATCTGAAGAAATAAACTGCCAGTTTGTGAGCAGGCCCATGGAAGAAGTCGTGTAGCAAAGACCTGAGACTCTCCTCTATGAACTGAGCATGATCTCTGGATGACAACTGGCAAAAAAAGAAATCTCAGTTATACAGCAAAACAAGAAAGTGGCTTCTGCCAACATCAGTAACTTGAAAGAAGACATCTCCAGTCTTAGATAAGAGCACAGTCAAACCAATGCCTTGAATTCAGACTTGTGAGATTCTGAAGACAGAAACCTGTCATGTCATGCCTGATTTTTAACTTAGAGAATTATTAGATAATTCATGTATTATTTTTAACACTAAGATTATAAAAATTGTTACACAGCAATAGAAACCTAATATATTATGGAACCCTTACATCCCCTCAAAAAACCATAATGGGTTCTTGGGAAGAGCAGTGTCTGATTGAGGTCAGATGGTAAGTGCAATAATAGCCCAAGTCTTTTGTCTTACTGTGGGTGCAATGGATCTGAATGAACCCAATCTCTCCCCAAAAATGACTAATTGGGGTGGCTATACATAGAAAGCTGTCACAAACCCCAACTGTTACACTGACCCTGGATTAAGAGTTGATATGGCAGAAAGGGCCACCTTCATCCTAATTAATAAATTAGAAGCAATACTGCATACCAGATGGAGTTGAAAAGTTTAGCAACATCCTCAAACATAAATTATAAAAGAATTGTAAGTACTAACCTATCATTTTTGATTTCACTTTTATGGTCCCTTCAAAAACAGATGAGTAGTGGCAGGTGATAGGTGAGTTAAAAAGAGACTTAACCAAGTGGAAACCATTATGACAGCTAGTGATTATATATATATACTGAAATAGATTAACACAACCTCTGGAACTTAGTATGTGGTTATTGATCTGATAAATGTAACCTATTCAATTCTTATAAAAAAGCAGCTCATTTTTTATGTGGAAAGGGCTACAATGCACATGTAGTCGTACCTCAATATTATGTTAATTCCTCTTCTCAAAAATGTCTGTAAGGACTTTATATCTTATTTCATGAAGTGTCATACTGGCTCACTGTGTGGTAATTGGACCACAGTATAGTGGCAAGTGCTTCAAAGGATGGAAATAAAAACCTAAAGCTATTTGGAGGCATTTCATATTGGTGAATTTTGGGGAATTCAATAATCTAGGACGTTCCATGATAGCACCTCCAACACAAAGAACAAATTAGTACACCTTGAGCTCCTTACTACAAAATAAAAGTTCCAACACTTGATGGATCCCTTAAGATTTTAGAGGCAGCATACGTAACTCTTGCAAGTATTACTCTGACTTATTTATTGGATTGCTCCAAAGGCTCCTGAGTTTCAGGTGGGGTCCAGAGCAAGAGAGCACTGTCAGGTCCAGACAATAATGCAAACCCCTAATATTTGAGCTGGGAGAGCCAACATTTATATGTATCTGTACTCACTAACGATGACCTGAGAAGTGTCTGAAAAATGTCCACATAGGAGAATCACAGCACAAATCTATACAGCTCCAGAGCAAGTCCTTGTTATTTGCAAGAGAGAAATGCATCTAAACAGTTCTTAATGTGCGACTGCAACCTGAATTAGTGAGCATCTGACCATTCTGACTATGAGACATCAGTGACTATGAAATCAGAGCTGCCCATCCTGAGGAGAGTGTTCTCAGACCTCCAAGTCATAAGATCAGTTAGATGGCACAAATCCTGCAGGTAATGGGTATGCTATATCATTGATCAGGCCCAAGGAAATCCAAGTGTCTCAAATAAGTTTTGTGAATAAGACATACAGAGCTTCTGTGCCTCCTAACCTTTGGACCAACACCTCTTCATCAGCTCAACTCATGGCATTAAAGAGGTTCCCTAGGATGAACATATATAGGAAGAAAAACAACTCAGATCTGGTTCATAGGTGCTCATCAATATGTTTGTGTGCTGGAAGCATACAAGAGTATCACTTAGTAGTGTTGCTACTACAGACCTACCTAGGTGGCATTAAAGACAGTCATGATGGAGAACCCTTCCAGTCAGCAAGTTTTCCTGCTGCAGTGCTATACACTAGGCTGTCCTGCTAAAAGTATTGAATAATTAGGCTGAGGTAAGAACATACATAAACCCCTAGGCAGTGGCAAATGTTTTGGCATTTTGGCCATGGCTCTTAAAGTAGCAGAATTAAGATGCTAAACAGTATGTGTGGACAAAATATACAAATGGGCATTTGGAATAAACTATAAAATGTAATCAATCATCTTTGTGTCTTTTGTCAGTGTTCACCAAAAAGGATCTTTGCATTGGTAGTATTCAACAACCTAGTTGACAAAATGATTTTTCGGGAACTTTCAGCCAGCCTGTGTCCTCAGTCATCCTAGTACTTGTCCAATGGACCCGCAAAAGACATCGCTATGGTGGCAAGAACAAATGTAATCCATGGGCACCACTCATTCCTGAATACTTAACCTGTCATCAGCACAGACTACACTGGCCATAGTTATTGACCCTAAATATCATAAATATCTAGGGATTTCGTTACCTGAGGGGATAAGTAGTCTGGAACCTGGAGAAGTCCCTGAACCATTTCTGGTACTCTATGACTGTTGACAGAAGTGAATGGGAGATCACAGCACTCATGAACCGACAAGAGATCAGGTCTTCAAAGATGATATTCTGCCCTGTAACTTCCATTAACAAGCTGAAATGTTGGCCGAGAGTGAGGGAAATCTAGCATGGGTGATGGAAAAAGGAGATAAATGTTAGTTACAGCACTTGAACCAGCTGTGTCAATGGGAACTCAAGCTTATTCCATTTACTTCCTGTAAGAGATCTTTTGAAGAAACTGTAGCTGATGACCACCACACGGAACTGGTAACTAAAAAGACCTAATGATAACTCTGTACAAAGGGTGAAGAGGATACAGACAGAATAGAAGATGCTTTTGCTACCCCTTCTCATTTTTTTGGAAGGCAGCTATGCTCACCACTATACCACCAACACCCTTCTCATTTTTTTGGCCCCGTTCTACTTTCAGAGATAGCCAGATTGCATAATTTCATGCAAATGGACCCTTAGACCAAAAGCATTTCACCACAATTGCCTTTCCAAATTCTTTCAGATTTCTGTCTTAAAGTCCTCTTCTGAGGGTGTGACTCCAATTGGCCCTATGCAAGTACTTTGCAGAAGTGAGGGGTAATCAGCAATACTGGGGGCAACCCTTAACCAATGCAGGATGAGAACAGCCCAGAGCCAAATCTGGGAAGACTTCTATATACTTCTCAGATGTCCCTGCAAAATCCAATCCTCATTGCTTGCAGCAATGACACTGATGACATACTCTCCTTCCTCACTTCTACTTGTTGTATTCAAATCTTAAATAAGCACACTGCCCCAATTTCAGATGCTACTTTCAGAAATGCAATTGAGACACCTATGTTTTATGCAAACCTAGATATTAACAATGATTCATACATTATAATTTATAATATTGAAATTATTGAACGAGTTCTGGGTATCTGTATATTATGTATGTACATTAGCATATGTAAATAAGATTGTTCCTGTATTGTACCTGTTGTTTTATTCCCATATTACATTCAAATTTATACTGAAATACATTTCCATTAAGAGTATTGAAGTATACAATTATCCATCTGCTGAGCTGACTTTTTCAGCCTGACATTTAATATTGTCACAAACAGGCAAGCAGTCCTACTAAGGTTTGCCTAGGATTTCAAAGGAAGTATCTCTAGGCAGAAAATTTTTAATTAAAGTTTAATTTAATGAAAAATAGGAATCACAAAAACTGCATCAAGCAATAACAAATATCCAGACTGGAAATAAAGCTATAAAGTTCTAATTGATGAACTTCTGATTATTTCTAAAATTTTGCTGGAGTACCCAAGTACAAGTTTCAAATTCCATCACTATCAAATTGGTTCTATTTACTACCTTGTATAATTTGAAACAGATTATTTCCTTCTGTGGATATGAGCAAAGCTTTTTGTTGTTGCTATACTGTTTTCAATTTTGGATTCCCCACAGTGACTTGCACATAGTAATGATAAAAGGAATATTAACTAACATTTTGTAAGCTCATACTATTTAATAGTTTATGTTTCACACATATCTCCCCTTATATAATTTTCACAGTAGCTCTATGAAATAAAGTTATCTCCATTTCATAGATGAAAAATTATGCTACAGGTATATAAATGAAATGTATCCAATGTCACATCCAATGGTGACCTAAGGATAAAATTCCCACCCATCTGACTTCAAATCATTCTAACAACTAGACAATTATAGCTAAAAAATTATTAAACTATTTTAGAGAGACAATACTCAATATAAGCCTCTTAAGGTTTAAAACGTATAATTTATCTGTGCAGTTTTTCATCATCTCATATGCTTGATGATATTTTTCCCTAGATAAACTAGGTTATAACCCTAATGATTAGTAATGCAAGATTTTTTCTAATTTATCATAAGAACAATTTTCCCATCATTTTAACACAGCACTGCATTCCTTTACAGGCAAACATTTGAGAATATGCTTTATTATTACTCCTAATCATCAAGAAAATTATTGAATATGCAAGTCAAAATGTCAATCTTCATGACAACACTCAATTCAATGACACCATATTTTTAACTTCCAACTAACATTCCATCACATCTATTCATCCTTAAGACCTTAGGTATCATCTGGAGTAATTTACCAAGCTCCTTTGAGGAAAACTGTGTTCTTCTGACTATAATTAAGTGATAGAACATAGGTCATTTCTATGTGTTTAGAGAAATATGCCATTAGAAAATTAGGTTCTTACGAAATTAAAATCAATTAAGAAAAACTATCTTTGAAATTTAATAATCACTTAAAGAATAAAGGAATGGATTTATGAGCAAAAGTCTAAGAGCTGGAAAGGCTGATATTTGAAAAGAGGTAAGATAACAGTAGTAAGATAGCTAAAAGTTATAAACACCATTGAAGAGAGAGAACTATTTGTCATCCTGATTTTCTGCTATCTTGGAATAGTGTGATACTTCAAAATGCCAAAAACCTTTCCTTCCACATTTAAGGTTATATAACCTGCTGTCCTAGAAATGCAACCCTCTGATAAGAGGAGTAGAAAAAGTTTGCCACTTATATAATAGGTACCAATTTTCTAGGAATAGACTTAATTTTATTACACCTTTTGAGTTTCCATATCAATGATTCTGTTAATATTGACTCCAATTTAGACAGAACTAGTTCAATCAGAATGCTTCATATAGGAGAAAATGAATCTATTTACACCACTGCTATTTTCAATGTGGGACACACCACCTTTCCCCAATTCCTGAGACAAGGATTTCTGTTAACCAAGTCAACTCTCTGCTACTGTCATTAGAGCTGAGTGGAGGATTAAACCACAGAGGTTAAGACATCTGAGAATGTGGGAACAAACTATGCTGTAGTAAACATAACAGAATCTAATCTACTATCAACAGCAAATGTCCAGAAATTCAGAAATTTCTGTCAGGAACTTAAAAATCAAAAAGGACCAAAACAAATAGAGTGAAATGTTCATTATTCCCTAAGGAAAACAAGTAAGACATAACAAGTTATTTACATTTGTTCTAGACAGAAGAATCCAATGAGTCAAGAGAGAAAAATGCAAGTCCTACATTGCAAATTAATGAAATGGAAAAATAAAGACCTATTTAAAATTCACAGTGCCTTAAAGAAATTCAATAATGGTTCTTTGGAAATTTATTTTAAGAAATATAAACCCAGGAACAGAGCTATGGTACAAGATGGGGGTATCTGTGGGAGTCAAGGGATTTCAGGGAAAAAAATTACCTTTAGAAATTTTAAAATCACCAAGGATAACCACTAATCATTTTGTAATCTAATCTTCCTTAATTATTAGCCATATTAAATATATTTATAAATCTGTTTAAACCATAAATGTATAAGAAATAAATGAATCATTTCTCCTTTCAATTGACATTGTTTGTATATTATTTGAAATACCAACTTAGGACCACACTGTTATTCAAAGCACATATTTCAGATGACATTATATGGTGAAGAAACGGTGGTGGCAGGAATAATCAAGCACAGTTCTTGAGCACATATCCCAGAATAATCTCATTTTTTAAAAGCCTATCTCATATGCAAAACAATTATTTCCATTTATCATACTAAACTTGAATTGTCAAGCCCAATATATAGACAACTCATAAGAGTAGATATTGTTCTTGACATGATCATTATACAAAGTTTTAAATTGCCAAGAAAGATAAAAAAAAAAAATCTACAATATGTTTCTTTGACTATAATCATTCTTTCGCTTCTGGTTTTCCCATTATATATTTTACTTAACCTTACAAATGTAAGTGTCAGTTTTCTGGAAGGAAGCTGGTGGCAAGATCATTAGACTGTTGGATATATTTGATGTGAGCCTCTAGGAAATAGGGAAATCTCATGTGTGTTTAAAATTGCTCACCTTCCACAAATTGCTTGTTACATACCGATAACTCCAAGTAGAATCTCAGGCTGTTAATGTATAGTATCACACAGGACTATTTAATAAATTATAAATCTCTAATCTTAGGTTTCAGATGAATTTAAATAAACTAATTTTTAAATGATGACTTAATAATTTAAGTTTTATAAAAATTGATACAAATTGTAATAAAAGTATTTCAAATTAATTACTGTTAGGGAAAAGTAAATTATTTGATCTTTTTATAGTCATAAAAGGGAAAGGAAATTGATTGTGGATTGTACATGTTTGAGAAAACAGGTCAGGTAAGCTATTTCATGAGTAGCATGCTCAACACAAATATTTTAATCCCACAAATGTACCTGCAAATGTTTACCCCGTTAAATTTACCACTCTTCATTTATCATACTTTAACATAAAAGATTCAAAGTTATTTTTGCAACTTAGCTATTACATCAAATTTGCTGTGGACATGCAATTTTTTGCATGAACATTTTAGCCATCTTTAAACCTTGTATATGAGGAAATTGGACATGAAAGACTAACCAGTAAAATCACAGGTATATTCTTATATACTAGTTATGACTGTTTTAAAAATGTCACCATCATTTCTATAGTAAGCATCCTCTTATTTTAGGATGACTACTTTACATAAAAAGCATGGATAGAGCGAACTCAAAATCTTTAAATAAGATAAACATTACCCATAAAACTTAACATTTTAACTTCTTTATACATTTATATAATTTGTATTAATATATCTTTAACTTCCTGTCCTAGATATTTTGATAGAAAAGAAATTAGAAATATGTGTATGCGATATAATAAAAACTTGTCTAAAAAGTTAGAAGCTCCTTGGAGAAGTCAACCAACTAATGAAGTCATTATCATACAGGTTAAACAACAGTTGAAATGAGGAAAAACTCAAGAGTACTGAGCTCTGAGCCTACCTGGACCACTTCACAGGCAAAGCATTAACAATATGCAAATTATTTTACAATAATACAGTCTGCACTCCCAGAGTAAATCATGTAATTATTTTCATTCTGTATATGAGTATAGAAAGCTTTCTGCTTGACCCTGAAATAATAATTCTAGCAAGTTTTATTTTGCATATTAGTGTAACAACACCTGTAAACCTTTGGAAGAAAAGATCAAGATTGCCAAGGATGTATGCAGGGAAATCACTCAAAGCTTTATTTAGTTGTCCTATAAATGAGGTGCTACATATGCGTACATGTAGAAGCTATTTTTATTTTCACTCACAAAGGACACAGGTAGGTAACAGATACAGCCTTGGTGCCAGGATGAAGAAATGAGTGTCCTGTCAGGAGCTGTGTCACCTCAGGAAAAACATCTGACTTCCTTAAATTCATTTCTCACTGGTAAAATGACCTTAATAATTCCTGCTGTCCAACTTCAGAGGGTTACTGTTGTGAGAATTAAATCAATAAATATAAAAACATATTCTGCATATTGTAAACCTCACAAATATTTTAGTTGCACTGGTATGTCTGAGAAAAATACACTACTTTTATTTGTTTCCTGTTTCTTTGATTCCTCATTTTCTCAAGTTTAACAGGAAAGACTTGTCCTAGAGGAGTCCATGGTTTCCTCTGATTCTAAAATTCTATGATGTTAAGTGGCATACGACACACACATGGTGTGACAATTAAGTGCACTAACTCATCCTAGAAAAAGTGCTACATACCTCATTGCTTACTATCACTATGGTCACCTTCAAAGTACTCCCCTTTGCAAAGCTAGGTACTGATGCCAGTGCCTAATCTACCCTTAAGCAATTTTGGAACTCTTTTTCTGGAATGGCCATCAGAGCTGTTGTTGCATTACCTTTGATGTCCTGAAATTGTCAAAGTGTATTCCTTTCCATTTCTTTTATCTTTAGGTAAAGAAAAAAGTCATTGGGGGCCAGATCAGTTAAGTAGGGAGGGAGTTCCAACACAGTTATTTGTGAGTTGCTGCATTGTCATGATGCAAGAGCCATGAGTTGCCAAAAAGTTCAGGCCGTTTATGTCTAACTTTTTCATGCAGCCTTTTTAGCACTTTCAAATAGTCAACTTGGTTGACTGTCCAGTTGGTAGAGATTCATAGTGAACAATCTCTTTGGTATGAAAAAAGTTTAGCAACATCATTTTGACTCTTAATTTGGACTGATGGAAATATTTTGGTTGTGGAGAATTGGCTGACTTCCATTGTGCACTTTGTTTCAGGGTCATATTTGTACACCCATGTTTCATCACCAGTGATACCATGGCCCAAAACATCGTCTTGCCTCTCCAAAAGGTCTTGGCAAATTCTGCCTCTACTTTGCTTTTGTTAGTCAGTGACCTCCTTTGGGACCATTTTTGCACATGTCTTTCTCATGTTAAGATTTTCAGTTAAAATTTTTTCTAACTTTTCTCTGTTGTAGTTTATTTGGTCTGTTATGCTTCTCACAGCCAACAATTTTGAAGCACTTCTCAATGAATTTTTGTAATATTTTTGTCAGTACTTCTAGTTACTGTCTGCCCTGACCTGTCTTCATCAGTGACACTTACTCTCTCCTCAGAAAAATGTTTAATCCCTTTATACACCGCCATTTCTTTCACGGCATTAACCCCATAAATATGGACTAATATGTCCCTAATTTCACTTCCACTCTTGCTAAGTCTAACAAGAAATTTAATGTTTGTTCATTGCTCTAATTCAAGCTCCTACATTGTCATGACAGCACACACAAAATAGCACAATAATAATGAACACCACTCAGCAAGACTCCACCACATGTTGACACAAGCACAGCTGTTAGACACAGATATACCAAGGTTATGAAAACTCACCGAGCTAAGTTGGCAGCATTGTACAACCAAGAGCACAGTAGCAAGTTCACACACTTAATTGTCAGACTGTGTATGCAGGTGATGAAAAATTTCTAGAGAGTGAGAAGTCTAATC
This sequence comes from Lyroderma lyra, assembly GCA_004026885.1. Taxonomy (NCBI): domain Eukaryota; kingdom Metazoa; phylum Chordata; class Mammalia; order Chiroptera; family Megadermatidae; genus Lyroderma; species Lyroderma lyra. The sequence continues at coordinate 116,015 of PVJL010002576.1, read as the reverse complement.
TCTTCCTTTTGTATCTAAGAATGTAAGGAACATCTTTAATCATTTAAGGAGAAATAAAAGTATGTTCTAAATCCTGTCAGTATATATTCAAACTGAATTTATATGGTCATTTAAATATAAAGTTATAGGTTAATCTCAGGCTTTTCAATTGCATTGGTAGAAAGAGTAGAATGGTGGTTACCAGGGCTAGGGAGTGGAGGAATTGAGATGTTGCTGTTAACAGGTAGAATTTGCAAGCAGTTGATGAATTAGTTTGGAGATCTAATGCATGGCATAGTGATTATAGACAACAATACTATATTATATACTTCAAAATTGGTAAGAAACTTAATTGTTCTCACCACAGAAAAATGATAATTATGTGCAGTAACAGGTTATTAGGTAATGCTATGATGGTTTCATAGTACAATATCCAAATTTCTCAACAAATGCATTGTACACCTTAAATTTGTACAAATATATAGGTTAATTTATCTCAAATAAAAGAATTGAGGCTTTCTAGGAAGATCAAACAAGTCATGGTGTCCCAATCCAACAAACTTCCCATATCCTTCCCTCCAGAAAAAGGTCTTTTGGAAATAAAAGCATAAAATATCTTTAGAATGTTATTTTTTAAAAAGCCCTAAAACTGTCATATAACAATATCTCAAGTAGTTTTTATTCATTTATTTTTGTGAGTTGGCTTTCCATCACCACATATTTAGCACCCCCTCCCTCCTTTCCTACACCCTCCACCCTTCCCCCTCAAGTAGTTTTTAAATTTCAAAATTTGCTTCAGAAGTGTATCTAGTTACCTCCTAAAACAGTTATGCTGTCTTTTAGGTTGCATTTTGAGAAAGAGAACATTCCAGGATTATGTAACAGTAAAAACATGTTTACACCAAACAGTGCAACAGATCATACAAACTATGCAAACTTTGCTTGCATGACTCCAATGTGCTTGAATTTCAGTTACTACAGTTTGGTTAGATAATACCACACTGTCCCAACAATAGTTCAAATTTCAGTTACCATTTTATATTAACTATGAATAATTAATTGCACTAAGTACAAACTTTACTACTAGCACTTTAGTATGGAAACCTCTATGTAAATAATAGATGTGTATCATGATCAATGCCCAATCACAGCAAATAATGCTGAATTCATGGTTGACTCATCACTGTGCTTCTGTTATTCAATTCATACACAGACAGGAGAGTAGTGTTATCTTATTGTCTCCTGGTGATAAACCTAAGTAACAGTTTTATAAAACTAGGTAATTCAAAAAGAAATTGGCTAATAAAATGAAAGTACAGCAAAGAAACAATAAAAAACAAACACCAGAAGTCCAATTAGAATCAAATGTAAAAGAGCCATAGAAGCAGCAGACTGTAAGCATGTTGTCATCACTGCTTCTGGTTCATAGACTTGGAATTTGCAACCCTAGGAATCCAGTGTGGGGAACTTAACAACATAAATGAGGGAAGGGGTTGTGATGAACAGGATAAAGATGTCCCAGAGGAAGAGGGTGAACAAAAACTTCACATTAAAGGAACTTGGTGATGTTACATAATAATGATAGCACAAGGATAAAATATGGGAAGCTGATTCCAACTCATGAGTTTGACTGTTAGTCCTAGGTACCGAAAAGATGTTCAGCCCTATCATAAGTTATACATTCAGAAAAAAGCAAGTACTATTCAAAACTATTTTTGCTGTGTTTTTTATCAAGAATTGACTGTCCTATGCAACTGTAAATATAGCTATCAAATATACCTTTCCAATAGCAATCCTGATTCTGAGGCAGGCAGATATATAATGGGCATAGTGTAAGACTGAAAAGGAGCTGCACAACAGGAAACAGGTGAGAGACACTTCGCTGATCCACACTTACCAAAGATATCACCAGTTTCATGTGAAGAGCTAAGATGTCATTGTCAAACTAATGTTCAGTATTCATTGTAGTTTGTTGGCTACAAAACAAAAAAATTAATTCTCAAGGTTTCTAATGTTTCAAGTTACAGTGAACTAAAAAGTATTTTGTTATTTCCCTATACATTTGTAAATGACAGTATGGGAGTTTTTATTTAGATCAAATTTCATAAAAATCATGGAAAAACCATGTTTTCTCCATGACTGATAAGATCAGTACCATTTAAAGACATCTATGTATCTAACACACACACACACACACACACACACACACACACACACAGTGACATTTAATAATAATAAAAGCCTTGATAAGAGGGGATTGTATCAAGAATACTTTTAATACAAATACTCATGCCAATTTTGTTTCAATTTACTAATTTCTGTAGCACTTGGTGCTCTCATGTAGGCAAACCCATAATTAACGTACAATTTTTACATAAAGTTCATGTTTCTGCTCTTTTTACCTTCAAGATGACATTTCCACCACCAAAATGAATTTAACAAGAGATTTATTATATTTTTACTTCCCCATATGGCTGACTTAATATTGCTCCAGCTATTTATTATAAGGTACATTAGTTTCTTGCCAGGATATTTTTATCATGGAAGTAGGCTTCAAACCCATCATCACAAGCCATGATTTTAGTATTAAATACCTTTCTTTACCTTTTAAAAATCTTTTCTTTTTAGCTTATTTTTTCACTGTCATGTATTTTATACTTCCTATTTTTCAATTAGAAATATTTGCTTTGTGTGATTAGTATAATTATGTTTTAATTATCTCTATAAAATATGCAAAGCCTTACAATTTGACTTACCTTCTCAACTTAAATGAACTATTCTATTAATATGTCAAGGATGTCTATAGTCCGTTGTATTGAGGAACTTTTCCTGTTAATCTATTAAGTTTTCCGGAAGCAGATTTTCTAATGTGTTTTGTACTTTCCATGCCTACTAAATTTTTAGTTGTATGTTACATCTTGTGTTCACAAAACTATGGCACTTTATTTATAATCAACTATACATTGTCATTAATAAAGTGTTTATGCTAAATAATCTAATGTTTAAACAAAAAAGCTTCCATCATCTATTGCTTATTTATATAATAGATTCTATAAGATAATGTATCACAGAGAGAAATTTTGTTTATTTTATAAAGCTTTTGTTGTACCTTACTTGTGTCCACATTAAAACAAGATAAATGAAAACAAGATATTGCTCAGGGAGTTATTATGATTTTATGAACAATCTACAAGAAAACCAAAATTGTGATATATAACTCAGTTCAACAAAGGTCATCATCTAAATTGTTCTGGGCACATTTCAGACTAAGTTTTCAACCTTAGACAGAAACATCAAATCCATCTATAACTCTTCCTGAAAGAGTTATATTATCAAATAAGAAAAAATTTCCTAGCTGACTTCCTTATGATGGGCCTTTGACACTTGAATCAACTAATAATTATAACTGTTTCATATAAAAGGTCAGTTTTGACAAATGGCCTCTTGCACATGGTGAAAACATTCTTTCATTTTCAGGCTAAGGTTTTAGCCAGTTAATGAAGTTGTACAATCAGAAGCATCTTTGGATGGAACACAATATACACAACAGGGTATTGGGAACAAGGAATAAGGCTATATCTTTGTCTTAAATTATATTCCTAATGAAAAACAAACAAACAAATGAGTATTTAAAAAATCTATAGAAAAGGCATTTATGTAAGTAAACCACTGCAGATATATAACAATAAGGCCATGGTGCTATGGATAAAGATAAGGTACATGGGGGCTTTGTATAAATACTAATATATGGGAAACAATTGCTAGTGAAAGTCACAAGTAAATTAAAAAACCGAAGTAGAGACCTTCCATTTAAAAGTTTGGTTAAATGAGTAAATTAACACATATGCATTTTTTTAATTTAAAGTTGAGAAATAAACTTTGAACACAGATATTTTCTTTTCCAGTTATTGAATAATTCTAATAATTCATTGTTAACTTCTTAAAAATTATCACTTAATGTTGTTAGAATTAGTTGAAGTGCTTTTAGGAGTTATGTAACCAACACAGTAACTTGTATCATTTTAGAAAAGAGAATTCTTGTCGTGTTGCATAGAAAAGGAGCTAATTCATAATACTTTTTTGAGTTATATGCATATGTATTTTATGACCAAAAATTAGTCCATCAATATAATATAAGTATTTGTTGAATGCCTATTGTGGGCTTAGCACTGCTATATTATACATGGAACAGAAAACGATGTCATATGTAAATTTAATATAATAAAAGGCACTATTACACTAAGGGTTAAACAATTATGCCAGGATGATTTAATAATTTGCAGGAGATGAATATGAATGGGGGAGGGAGAAAGAAAGGAGTCCACCTAATGAAATTATTGGTTTTCATTTTTGCCAATGCAATTTACTAAAATATAGATAGGTACAAAGACTGCTGAACATAATAATAAAAAAAACAGGAAAAGAAGAATTATGGACAATGGAGAGGACGTGATACATTTCTGGATAGTGGGATCATAGACAAGGAGGGAGAGGAAGAATATGAGGTAGGGGGAACCCAAGAGCCTGAGGGGAAAAAGTGAAGTATGGGGAAGAGGCATTGCTAAGTAAAATATCACATTAGGATAGGCCTGAAAATTCAGGCTGTATGTAGAGGAGAGAGTATTTGTTGTTCTTACTTGAAGAAGGCAGTGAGAATATGAAAAAAGTGTTTGAGGCCTATTAATGTGGTAATAAAGTGCTAGAACAATTGCCTTATTATCAAATCTTGCTTTTAAATGAGCCTTGGAATAAAGTAGTTCAATGACCTCATACAAGTGAACACTTAACAATTCAAAGTATTAGAACAGATATCCAGTGAGCATTCAGAACTCATGATGATAAATCATCATCACCACAGAAACAAGAGGGGTAGCCATTAAAATAGCTGACCAAGGAAAAGATCAAAGATAAAACATTGAGAAATGCTTATATCTGAAGATAGTAGATAATAAATAAAAACAATATTAAGAAGGGAAGAGCAGTAGGAGAGCATACTGTTACAGATATAAATGAGGAAATGTTAAGAGGCTAACCTAGAGAGATTATCAAATGTTAGAATAAAGTAAAAAGAAAAATGAGGCTAAGATGGTGAAGATAAAAGAAGAAATTGAGAGATACATAGTTTCCCCAGAGTTCTGAAAAGAAAATTATACAGCATGAAAGGAAAGAAAACAAGAGAAATAGATATTAGAGGAAAAGAGAAATGAAAGGAAAAGACGTGGCAGGATGGGGGACAAGAAAGAGGGTGAGAACACCATCAGAAAGAAATCCGGCGTGAATTAAAGATTTATCCATGGAAGTAAGGGAGCAGCTATATAGTCTGGCAAAAGCTATGGCATTAGATTGGCTCAGTTCAGGTCCCAAGATCTGTCTTCTCTACTTGCTGTTACATAATCTGGACAGTTTTGTCTTAGTATTTTTTTTCTCATCTGCAAAAATGAGATTATTATGGTGCTTATTTCATGGAATTGTTACAAGAACTAAGTAGATAAGTGAGAAAAGAACAGAATACATGTCTTGGCAATTTATCATCAGTATGGCATTATTTTGACAGGCTTTTTGTGCTGGGAAAGGAGGAGAATGTGCTAGAAAAGGAGTAATCAAGTTCTAGAAACAAAGATGTGAATTTAACCTGATATCATTATTATATATTAGATATCCTCAGTCTTTTGAAACAGATCAACTTAAAATGGGGACTTTTTATAGATCACTAATTCTGTATTTAAAAATTTTTCCCACCAATATAGAACTCTTGGTGATATACGATGTAGGATAAAAAAAACTTATAAATTTTCCATAGAAGAATCCTATACACTGAGTACATCTGGGACTTGTCAATCATACATTGGCATTATGACACCCACTTGTTGCATTTCTTGTAGTTCATTGAGAGTCTTATAAAACACTTCCTAAATAATTATATCATATTGCCATTCTTGGTCTGGTCTGCAACAAGGTAAAGTATTCCTAATCAGTTTTCATAACAAAGATATGATGGGAAAATAGTAAAAGCAACTGAGAAGATGACATTTTCTCTTTTAATCAATAGCAGCTTAACAGTCTCCAATGGATTTAGGAATATCACATTTGGCAAAAATTCTCAATTAACTGTTACAGTACTTTCTTATTTCATACTTAATGGTACAACATATCTACCTAAATTTTGAATGTTTTGTGGTTATATGGCTTGCTTTCTCAAATGGTTTGATAATTGAAAGTTAACATAAAACCTAAAAAAAGGGAGGGCTTCACCCAAATTGGGCAATGCTCCATTAATAGGGCAGTGTACAGAGCAAAGATGACCTGCTTATCAAATTTAAACAATGTGGTTGTATAACTTGAATAAAATTATAAAAAACAACCTAAAATTTAAAATATTCAAGGCATATTCTTTAAAGAATTTCTTGGAAAACATTTAATTATAATGCAAAATAGTTGAGGTGCTGTAGTGCCTGTTTTTTTGATGTTCAGACAAAAGGACACATCCAATGCTATCATATCAGACTGGAAAATTGTAACCAATTGTAAACCAAATGGAGAAGTTGCATGTTAAATAACATGTCTTCTTGATTATTGTACTCAATGTATGAGATTTATTATAAGCCTAATTCTAATTTAGTGAATGCCATCAACAGATTGTAGGATGGGTAATTTTCACTGTGGGGTGTAAAAACATTACTAAGAGAGTTGACAGGCAAAGCACATTAGACACTAATCATAAATTTGATTGATAATGCTAGCTAGGCCACATTTGTTTAAAAATAATGTTTTCTATATATACAAGAACATGAGAATTTTTAGGCCATTCCCTGAGAAACTATAGTGAATATACGCAGAGAAAAAAAATAAAACAACAAAAAACCTTTCTTTTTATTACAAAACATCAAAATCAGTCTACATATTTGAATTAATACAAACTTGTCACTGAAAAAGACATTTTTAACCAAAAGCAAACCAATGCTTTTAGCAAGTACCATAAGCCCTCATTTAACAGAGTGGATAGGTTTTTTTTAAAAATGTAACTTTAAGCAAAAGGACGTATAACAAAACCAGTTTTACCCTAGGCTAATGCTAGAGTTAAGTTCCTATGTCATATTTCTGGTTACAAAAACATAACCAAATCTAAATAAAGACCCAAACACTTCTAATATTAAACACAAGTTGAATGTGAGCTATAGTACATTTACAAAAGATGAATATAAACAAGTTAATTCTCTTCCAACCTGTTAATTCCAGTTCAAGGTTGCAGGTAGCTTGAGCTTCTCCTTGCATCTCAGGACTAAAGCAGAACCCACCCTGGACAGGACGTTTTTCCATCACAGGTCACCCAAACCACAATTACACCTACTCAGACTGGGACAGTGTAGACATGCCAATCTACCTCACATGCACATTTTTGGGATGTGGGAGGAACCCAGAAGACTCCGAGAATGCCCACCCAGACATAGGGAAAAAGTGCAAACTGCACACAGTGGCTAGGCCATGAATTGATTTTCTTTTTTTCATCAATGTTATAAGTAAACAACAACCTATACAGTCACTATGTAGTGCCACTCTCCATTGAAATAAGTGCATGTCTCCTCCCCATAGAGTCAAGATGAAGAGAAAGTCTGAGAATTTAGTCCATTACACATTCCCAATATTCCCTTAAAATGTAAAATGAAGTGAAATTAATTGAGTAATATTTTTCCAACCATATATATTTTATTCTACATATATGTAATTTTTGTTTTTTTACAAAATTTTCAAAAGTCAATGTGCATTTTATTATTAAACACATGTCATTTCAAACTAGCCACATTTCAAGACCTTGGGTAGTACATATGGCTAATGGCTACCATTTTGGACAGCACAAATATCAATGTTACCCATTATCACAACTCCTTTTTTTCTTATTCATCAAAATCAGAGTAGTCAGCAAAGAAAACCTTGAAAAGAAATATCTACAGAAAAATTTTTCTAAAAGGAAGACTATGAATATCTACTGATTAAATGTGCAGATAATGAAAAAAAATTCTATCAAAATCCAGATGTTTTGCCTAAACCGTAATGTCAAAATTACATAGATTGATTGCAACATTTACTTTTCATCAACAATAGCAATAGAATGCAGCTCTGATTTACCCTGTTAATTTAATTAACAGAAATCACAGTTGGTTTAGACTCAGTCAAATTTTCAATTCTGAATTACATGAATTGTATGTCATTACTGATCTAATTGTATATGAGGATATAATTTCCTTCTGCATTTTTATGATAAGAAAATTATACCTCAATTTCTCTTCTAATTATTGAAAAATCTCTTTGTAGATAGATTTTGCAATTTTGTGACGTTTCTTGCCTTTTTATTTTTTACAAAAGAAATCTCAAAAATTGATCATTAAAAAATTCTTAGCTATCTTTGTTCTATCTTGAAAAATATGTAAGAAATTTTAATTTTGTGACTTGTTTCTTGCCTTAACTTTTATTTTCTACAAAAGAAATCTCAAAAGTTGGCCATTAAAAGAAATTTTGGCTTTTTGTTGTTCTATCTTTAGAAAATATTTTCTTATTGACAAATATTCAAGATTTAGAGATTTGTAATACCAATTTCCATATTATGCATATTTATTTATGTATGTTTATTTATCTGTAATTTGTAACTAAAACTTAAAAGGCAAAGGCCAAAAAAATAAATGAAAGATTATTTTTTATTAATCTTTAAACTGTTTCTTTTCTAAAATAGGACTCAACTCTCTTTTCCAGTTTAATTTAGCATCTTCATGTGTACACTGCATGTACTATTTTTAAAAAGCCAGCATCAAGATTTTCAAAATACCTTTTCACTCCTGTATTTATACCATTAAATTATTTATTTCTAACCCCTTACAAATAGAGTACACACTTCTCTTCAGCTTCCAATATTTGATACCAGGCTTTCTTCATCACTAAATGTTGTGCCTTCTTCATTAAATATAGTCAATTTCTCCCCATCCTTCAAGTTCAACATCAAACATTTCTTTGGGAAATTTTTCCCAAAGCTCTCCACAGAACACACTTTTCTATCTCCGGTATCCACTCATGCTTATTATCAATAATTATTTAATAGTTGCTCTAGTTGGAATTTATAAAAGGCTAAAAAAAAGTCTAAAAATGGAAGCAATAAGCAAGCAACTCTACCTAACCTTTAGGATTGCAGCTGTTATTGGAAGGACAGAATATCAATCACAAGATTCTAGGGTAAAACACTACACTTGGACTAGGTATGAACATGAAGCTGTAACTAGTTAGGTCCACTATACAAACAAACAGGCACTTCAATAGAATGTATCAATTATGAACATTTTAACTTCCTCATTTTAACAATTAACTTTTACTGTTTATGAAGAAAGTTTCTATTGGCCAAGATTACCAGCCAATTACTGAGCTTTTAAGTTGTGGAGAAAAGAGATCTAGCAAGCATTTACCAACTAGCCTATAATGAAAATGCAAGTATCCAGATGTATTAATACTACATCACCAATGTAGAAAGAAATTTCCCTTCTTCAGGAAACTGAGTGGGTGTTATAGAAGGATAAAAGATGATGAGTGCAAATACATACTAGGGTACCAAAAAAATGTATACACATTTTAAGCAATGTTATTTATATATTAATTAAAGTTGAATTAAATTACGGTAGCAATGTGTAGTATGATGTTTGCTCAAATGCTGGTGTTAATCAAATGAATGCTAGCATCACCATGCAACAGGCAGAAAAATCAAAGAAAATGGCAGAAGCATGGTTGTTTTTCAAGGAGCACAAGACCATTTTGAAGTGATATTTAAAATTTGATAATGTTGTTCGAGTTTCCCCCATGTTCTCCTGACTTAACATCCTTTGACTTCTACCTATGGAGGACCTTAAAAAATGTGGTGTACCACAGAAAACCAGCTACACAGGCAGTATTTTGGAAAGAAATTGAAATGGCATGTGCAACAATACAAGTGCACACTCTGGTCAATGTTGGTCAAGCAGTAGTTCACTGTAATCAGAAATGACTGGACACTAATGGTAACCACTTTGAGCACTTCTTATAATTGAAGAAGTAAAATGTGAATTGTATTCATCTATTGAGTATTACAATTTTAATACAGATTTGTTCTTCCTTAAAATGTGTATACATTTTTTGGCACCCTCTGTATATTGTAATCCAGTAGTTAACAATGTTTTTTATGAAATTCAATGTTTATTTGACACATAAAATCTCAGCAAAGTAGGATCAGAATGGCACTTCCTGTACTTTCCAGTCAACATGGGGAAATGTTAAAATTCTGCATTTTCTATCAAGAATAAGAACAGAGAGTTCCCTGGTGGTGTAGTGGCTTAGGCTTCGGTGCTGTCAACACTGCAGCCTGGGTTCGATTCCCAGCCAGGGAACTACCCACACTTAAAAAAAAAAAAAAAAAAAGAATAAGAACAGATGGTCCACTATATCAGCTTCTATTAATACTGTTCTGGGTGGCTCTGTCCCATTGTACAAATTTATTGAACTACTTGTCCTCAATGATTATTTAACTTTTTCTACACTTAAGTAATTTTTCCTATTGAAGTAAGAATTTGTAAATAATTTTCTATTTTTTAATATCTTCTACAATATCTAATATATTTTTATTTGATTTTTTCATTTATTTTCCTTCTATGACAATTAACAATTATTTTTACTACAATATGAACATCTTTAAATTAATCTAATAATGTATATGTGCAAACATGAACGTGTTGACATACTTTTTTTCATAGTCGTTCTTCTACATGTCTCCATTTAGTTCTGTTCAAATACATTCTGTGTAAGGAACATGCTAAGCTCTGAGAAAGAAAAAGCATAAAAGATACTCCTGTTCTTAGATCTAGTGCTTCAATGTTTATAGTTTTAGAAAATAATAATTACTATAATAAGTCATGATCTAATAACAACTTCTATTTTAAAATATCACTGATTTTTTAAAATTTAGAACATGTAAAAATTTGGAAGATATTTAGCAAAGCAAAGAGGAAAAAGAATTCTCATAAAACTGAATATCTCAGTCTGTTTCTTTAGTCTTTATAACACACACGTATAAAAAATGGGCATTATTTTCTTACTAACATTAGTTTTGTGCATATATTTAACTATAAATAATTTTAGTTCTAATTAAATTCCCAAAAATGAAAGGTTCACAAATAATGGTCAGAGCATAGTATATACATCACTGTTTTTTCTTGATTTATGACCTTTTTAAAGTCATTCTTAAAAGCATTCTGTGCAATAACACTTTGCCTTCTCATTGAAATTATTTCTTCATTTATTTAAATGATGACTATTAAATACTATGTATAAACTATAATACTAAGCATTTCTGGGACCAGAAAACTGACAAATACAGTATGCCTGTAAAAGTTAAATTTTCAGTGGAGATAATGAGTTATTTGCAAATCACTATAATACCGGATAGTATATGAAAAATAGGAGAGTTTAAAAAACATACAGAGTTCTTAAGACAGACATTTCTGTTGACTGTGCTTTGGTTAGTTCTAAGCAGCAGTAATGGAGAAGCAGGATTTGAAGGCTCCATTCTCCCTTTCCAGCCTCTCTATACATCACCTCTCTACCTCCTGCTCTCTGAGGTTACCACTCTAAAATGCTGTCGAGCTATTTTCGACTCTTTCTTCTTATTGCCATAAAATTGACAATATTCTTCTTAACATCCAAGATTCAATTCATTCCTTATTTTAAATTTCTAAGTATTTACCAAGTCTTGTGCTAGACCATGTCACTACCAAGAGACCTAGTCTCTCTGTTTTCAATGCCTTCAGAAATAAATACTATGAAAATAATCACACAGTAAAGGCATAAACATGGCATTGAAAGCATTGTGGGAAACTTGCTTGAAATTGTAATACCGGGGATGCTAAAAATGTACACACATTTTAAGAAATCTTATCTATGTATTACATAGACACTGATGGTAACCACTCTGAGCACCTCTTGTAATTGCAGAAGCCATATGTGACTTGTATTCATCTTTTATTTTTTCTTTTTTTAATGTGGGTAGTTCCCTGTCTGGGAATCGAACCCAGGCTGCAGCATTCACAGTGCTGAAGCCTTAACCACTACACCACCAAGCAACTCCTGTATTCATCTTGTTGTCAGTATATATTGAGTATTACAATTTTAATACAGTTTTTTTTCCTTTCTTAAAATGTGTATACATTTTTTTAGCACCCTCTGTAGATTGTTGACTGGTGTTAAGATAAAGGAAGACCTTCATAGAAGGTAAAATTGGCTAGATTTTTTAATATTGAGTGTTCCATGTAGACAACTGTAGTTATGAAGAGGAAATGTTGTAAAAATTGCTGGGACAGAGTGTATAGAGGAGTTGTGCACCACACCACTGGCAGGATGAAACTCAAAGAGAAATACTTAATCTTTTGCCACCAGGAGGGTATACTAATGGACAAAGAGGGATCACAATCAGATATCCCAGGAAAGCCAGGAGAACTCACCTGCCAAGACCACCAGAAATGTCTATGTCTCTAACCCTATTTAAAAAGTTAGGGTGTGCAAAATTTTAGTAGAAGTAGTTATTGCCTTTTTCTTTCAATTTTGACCATACTAGATTAGAACAATATATATTGTGGTATATGCTACTGAAAGCATTTTAAAGTATAGCTGTCTAGGCATGATAATGAATTTATATCATGGAAATGTTTTATTTTAATTTACAGAGCACTTTCCATATTATCACTATACTCATACTGAAAATAACTCTCCAGGTTAAATATTTCCTTCTAATCACCTAAGTAAAAATAATGCTAGAGTTTAATGCTTTTTACATCTCTATAGGCATACTTGGCTGAAAAATATGATCATGTATCAGTGTCACTGATAAGATACTATTTGTAAATCAAAAGTTATTAATGCAAAATTTCTCAATAATTGGAGAGCTAAAGTATGAAGAATTTAGCATTTTTCCTAGGAATTAAGAAAAAGAATGTATAAGACAGCAGAAATATTGCCTTATACTCTGGTATTTGAGAAAAGGCAGAGTTAACTTACTGACTTTTTAATCAAATTACTACAGATTCAAGATGGACTGTCCCAATGCCATTAAATATGATTAAATAATGTAAGCACATCTTTGTTTAACCATTGGCAGAGATTCTTTAGAAATAAGCTACATATACTCACTTTGGTTGCCCAAGTATCTAAGGCAAAAATATATTTCAACCACTTCGACTATAAGTACTAACCTCTTAAAAGCAGGTGATTCTAAATCTTACTGATGGCAATAACAATTCAATGTTTATGCATTGCTAATATATTCTAATTGTGAATATTTTATATCATTAAATTAGAATTGAATAACATTTATTTTAATCATGGGTAATCTAAGCAAATAATTTTTTTGTAATGGGATTACATATAAATGAGACCCAAAGTGCTGCTGGATCTAACATTTCCCCTTCACCACTGGATTTCCCCTGCTTTGGGCAATTGCTATAGGAATAATAATTACTCCTGGGACCTTTTTTCCTGTCTAAACTTACTCTTCCCTGACACTGGAACTAGCATTGATATAAAATCTCCTAAACATGACACTATTGCAAAAAATCATTAACACTGAATATATATATGGGCTCGGGAGTAAGTGTGGTAGTGGCATGAAGAACACAGACACAATCTGAAAAATTCACTACCAGCATCAGAGAGAAGCATCGATCATCTATTGTTGTGCAACAAATTATCTCAAAACTTAGAAGCTGTAATTGGATATAAATTCAAAAAGGACACATGAAAATTGTTTAATTTGCTCTATGATGTCTGGAATATACCTTCAAGATTCAAAACCCAGATCTGGAAACATCTGAAAGCTTATTTAGTCACATGTCTGATATTAGATGGTCTGCTGTGGGGACAAGCTGGGAATGTCAGCCAAATAAGACTATGACTGGTCTTGCCACTCCAAGGGCAAGTCTTTCAAGAGAAAGAAAGCCAGGTAGAACTGTATTGCCTTTATGGCAGAGCCTCAGAAGTCATGCAACATTACTCTATCACATTCCATTGGTCAAAGAAATTACAATAGTCCACCCAGGTTTGAGGAGAGAAAATGTAGACCACAACTCTCAATGACAACATTACATTGTAAGTAGAGCATAAATGATGTTATATATTATATATACCTGTGTATGTCTGTATTTTTCAAAGATGTCTATACACACACACACACACACACACACACACACAATCTTCTACAAGAAGTACTAGAAGAAACAAGATGTTGTGCTTGTGGTATTCTGAAATTGAAACTTTAATTATTTTTTCATATATTTAGAAAATTAAGTTGGTGACATTGAATTATTTCAACACCATTATTCTCTGTACCCTGCATGTCTAAAATGCACAAATACCAATACATTACTTACAAGCTTTTTCTGAGATTGCTTAAAATTAGTTGTTTTTATTTTAAAAAGTTTATATTTTTACACTTTCTAGCAAAGTAGAACATCTTTAATTCAATACAATGCTAATGAGCACTGTCCAATTTACTCTTACCTCAAGTCCCCTATCTCTCCCCTTCTACATAGCAGAATCATATTTAATAGTGCATGAAGGCTTAATATAAATTAAACTTGTGACTTGCACCAGGTACTATCTCAAATTTCCAAATTTTGTATTCCAGTATAACCCTAGGGCCCTGTCAGTCAGCATATAATTACCTATTAAAAACAATGAGGGGGGAGTTCCCTGATGGTGTAGTGTCTAGGCTTTGGCGCTGTCAACGCCACGGCCTGGGTTCAGTTCCCAGCCAGGGAGCTACCCCCTAACACACACACTCAAAACAAAACAAAACAAAACAAAAAAACAACAAAAAACAAAAACCAAAAAACAGTGAGAAGCTGCTGTTAAAACTGCTGAAAGCGTCAAGATGGTGGATTAGGTAAATGCTGTGTCACGTTCTCTCATGAGCACATCAAAATTGCAACTAAACTACAGAACCACCATTATTCGGAATCATCTAAAGTCTAGTTGAGCAGAAGTCCTATAAATAAGAACATACACAAGAAGCCATATTAAGACTGATAGGAGGGGCAGAGTATAGACCAAGCTGGTCCTATACCCTTGTGTGGCATTCAAAAATCAGGAGAAATGTTTCAATTGTGAAGGTCCTCTTTGAGGAGCAAGGGGTCACAGCCTCACTTCATGCTCCCCAGCCCAGCATTTCCAGTGCCAGGAAGAGAAGTCCCCACAACTTCTAGCTTTGGAAACCAGCAAAGATTGTGGCTGATAAAGATGGATGGAGGCTATAGTCCTAGGCATTGTGTTTAAAGTACCCACATATGAATTTACTTATCACTGGCCATACTGGTTCTGCACTCCAAAGTGGGGGCAGCAACATGAAAGGCACCAGAGACATGTGGGGAGAAACTGAATTGTCTGGCTTCAGGGGAAGGGCTGGAAAAGCAGCTTTCACCCAGACAGAAGTGCTGGCAGAAGCCATTGTTCCTTTGTTGAAGCCTTCCTACCACCCAGCCTGAACATGCAGTGAGGCATCATATCTGAGTCTCCATAAACCTGGCTAACACTGTTTGCTCTTTCCAGGTGATTCCCTGAGACCCTACTCTATACAACTTACAAACCCACCCAAGCCACTTCCAATGGCTTTTCCATATAAATGGCATGTCTTGGCTTATGCTACAGACTTTTCTAAAATCTCTCAAAGGTTCACATACACCAAACAAGCAGGATCTGGCTGTGGTGTGCCTCATACATTTTACTAAGCAGCCCAAAGACTGGCATTAAAATGGCAGTCTTTAGGTTGCACCTCAGCCTTTCCCAGGCACCCCCAAGCTCAGCATAAGCAGAGCAAACATCTGCAGATCACTTTGTAACTCTTACCAATTGACCCCAGCTAACCTTGCCCTGCAACAGAGCCCCTCCCAAGAGGCCCTAAAACTAACACACCTGTTTGCCTATTTCAGACCATAGCAGAGTACTACCAAACCATTTCCACAAATAAAACACTGGTCATGAACCAAAGCCCTGCTAAAGCAAATCCTGTTCTGTAGGTTCAGCCCCTATAAAATAGCTCCTCCACTATAAGCACAGCCAATCCTCAGAGCCAATCAGCCCTTCCATGGATGTGTAAAAACCAAGACTCAACTGCAAGGGTCACCTGGAACACCCACCTCAGGTGACCAGGGAGACTGCACCACTGGACCCCACAAGTCACCTGCTACATAAGAAGACTTTACTAAGACTGGGAGACATAGCAGCTCTACCTGATACATGGAAACAAACACAAGGAGACAACCTAAATGAGGAGATAAAGAAACATGTCACAAATGAAAGAACAAAACGAAGATCTAGGAAAAGAACAAAGCAAAATGAAGACAAGCAATATACCAGATATGAAGTTTAAAACTCTGGTTATAAGAATGATCAGTGGTTATAAAGATGCTCATTGATCTCAGTGAGAACTTCAACAAATATGTAGGGAACATAATAAAGAACCAGTCAGAAATAAAAAATACATTGAAGGGAATCAACAGAAGATTAGATGGAACAGAGGATAGAATTTGTGATTTGAAAGATAAGGTAGCAGAAAACACCTAATAAAAACAGCAAAAAAGAAAAATATCCCCCCCCCAAATGAGGAGAGTTTAAGGGGCCTCTGGGACAACATCAAGCCTAACATTTATATCATAGACATACCCAAAAGAAAATAGAGCAAGCAAGGAACTGAAAACCTATTTGAAAAAGTAATGATAGAAAACTTCCCTAATCTGGCAAAAGAAATAGACATTTCTAGAAAGAACAGAGAGTCCCAAACAAGATAAATACAAAGAGGCCCACACCAAGATGCATCATAATTAAAATGCCAAAAGTTAAAGATAAAAAGAGAATTCTAAAAGCAGTAAAAGAAAAGCAGTTAGTTACCTACAAGGGAGCGCTCACAAAACTGTGAGTGGATTTCTTAACAGAAACTTCAAAAGCCAGAAGGGATTGACAGGAAATATTCAAAGTGATAAAAAGCAACTACAATGAAGATTACTCTACCCAGCAAAGCTATCATTTAAAATTGAAGAAGAGATATGGAGCTTCCCAGACAAGCAAAAGCTAAAGGAGCACATCATCCCCAATCCAGTATTACAAGAAATATTAGAGACTTCTTTAACAGGAAGACAAAATAAATAAATAAATAATATGAATAATAAAATGGCAATGACTAAATATCTGTCAACCATTACTTTTAATATAAGTGATTAAATGTTCCAATTAAAAGACATAGGGTGGCTGAATGGATAATAAAACACAACCGTTACATATGCTGCCTACATTAGTCTTACTTAAGATTGAAAGACAAACAAACTGAAAGTAAATGAATGGAAACATTTATTTCATGAAAATAGAAACCAAAAACACTTCTGGGGGTAGCAATACTTATACCAGACAAAATAGACTTTAAAACAAAGGCTCTACACAAGAGACAAAGAAGGACCCAGTGATTCCACTTCTATTTATCCAAAGAAACTTAAAACACTAATTCAAAAGAATATATGTATCCATGTGATCATTACAGCATTATTTACAATAGCCAAGATATGGAGGCAATCTCGGTGTCCATCACTAGATAAATAAATTATTTATATATACATCACTAGATAAATAAATGATTTATATATACATATATATAATATTTATATATACATATATACATTTATCACTAGATAAATAAATGATTTATATATATAAACTCATGAAATATATACATACACACACACACATAAACACACAAACACACACACACACACACACACACACACACACAACACACTCTGCACCATTACTCAGCCATAAAAAAAAGAAGAAAATCTTGTCATCTGTAAGAACATGGACAGAACTTAGGGGTATCACGCTGAGTGAAATAAGTCAGACAGAGACAGAAAAATGTAATACAGTTTCACTTACACATGCAATCTAAAAAATGAAATCATTGAACAAGCAAAACAAAAACAAACTCATAGATACAAAGGACATTTTGATTGTTGCCAAATGAGGGGTGGTTGAGAGAATGGGTGATGGAGAGGAAAGAATTAAGAAGTACAACTTGGTAGTTACAAAATTGGAGTCATGGGGATCTAAAATATAGCATGGGAATATAATCAATAATATTGAAATAACTATATATGGTGTCAGATTGGGGTGATGACTTTATAAGTTATTATAAATGTCTAATCATTATGTTGTATACCAGAAATTAATATAATATTGTATGTCAACTGTAATTGATAAATTAAAAAATTAAAAGTAAATAATAATAAAACTGCTGACAACTTTATAACTAGTATTTTTGGAATATTATGTGGTCACTATGAGCTTTATGAACTGACCTATTGCCTTGGCTAAAGAAGCCATTACTAGATTATTGAAAACTGAACATGAAATTTTATGTAAAGTAATGTTTATAATTATTGTCCTCAGACTGTCATATTAGGACATCACAGGCAAATAAACATCTGTATAGTCTTGGCTAAATACTCGACAGTTCTGCTGACACAATAATTAAAATGTTATATCTTTTTTCCAGAAACATAATTCTGTGGCTCAGTAACAAGTATTCCATAGTTTGTATCATAATTTTCTCTGTAAATGTTCCATGACATAATTTTTCTAACAACTTAATATGCCTCTAGGCATCCTAATCATGTTACCCAATACTTAGGCTTTAAAAAATCTGTCATTTATAAAAGTATAGATATGGTCCAAAGTAGTTATAACTCTCATTTGAACCAAATGTATAACTATCAGGAGCCTATCTACATAACACAGGCATCTATTAAATTTGCCTTCTAAGTTAAATTGTAATATTTATCCCCTCTAGTTAATAATAATTCAGTGAAAGATATAAAAACCACAACCATTAGATTTAATATTATGTGTACTGATAACTTTGTTAATAATTCAAGTTCAATTTCTTATATACCATATATATAATATTAATTACTTTAATATAAAATATATATCAAAGACAACATAAAGGTAAAATCAAATTTTTCTCCCTGGATGCATAAATCAATTTGACTTGGGTTTGTTTGTTTTGTTTTACTGTAATTTAGCTTCCATCTTTATTAGGCTGACGAGATATATCATATTAAATAGAACAGAAAAGAATGGTACCGTCCCATTTCAAACAGTATGTATGGTTCAACTAGTCTCTCTGGGCTAAATTCAAGGTGTCAGTAGGCTGACCACAGGTACCATTTGAAATGGGATAGTACTGTTGTTTTCTGTTCCATTTAAATTGGTATGTCTGATCAGCTTAATCTTTTCAAACTTTTTAGCTTCTCTTGGTGGATGTGTTAAGAGATTCCTCATGCATGGATTCAGTGGAAATCATGAGAAAATAATATTTCTTTAATTTGTGAGTGAAAGCTACATAGTAAAATGTAGCATGTGGGATAAGACAACATTGAGAATGTCACCAGTAAACGAGTCTTCCTGTATCTAAACAGGACTTATTCACCTGCTTCTCACTATAATGTCAAATTAAAAATATAAAAAGAAACAGAATTCTCAACATAATCTTAGGTTATCTATAAAACCAATGTTGGGTCATGGACCAACAAATATTGAACTAAATATCCACGACAACAGAAGCAGTACAATTTAACTAGCTTTATACATAGTTAAGAATTTTCCAATTAAAACATATTTCCTGTTTCAACTAGGCTTCCACCTCTACTATAGAAAATAGAATTTATAGTCTCTTTAGATAGTATTGCAATCTAAATATTGCAGTTACTTATAGATTAGAACTTTCTATAGGCAAATGTAGAAAAGTAAATAGATGTTTATTTTTATGTTGTTTTGAGTCAAACTGAAAAACTCTCATTTCTGATTTTTAATAAAACATGGGAATATCAATATGCTTTTATCCATGCTGAACTTGAAGATGGACAGCCATAAACACTGTTAACTGCATTGACTTAAACCCAACCATATCATATTAAATGTAAATGACAAACAGTAGGATTAAAAAGCAGAGATGGTTAGATTAGAGAAAAAAGCAGGTTCCAACTTTATGCTGCTAGAAGAAATAACTTTCAACAATTATATCTGTGTAGGATAAAAGGTAAAAGGAGGAGGTGACAGACTATTCTAAATAAATAAATCTGCTGTAACTACATTAATAGTAGGCAAACTAGATTATAGATGAATATGACTAAAAATTAAGGCATTTTAACAATGATAAAAAGAACATAAAAATCCTGAATTTTATATACATAACAGGTCTGCAAACTGCAGAAAAATATGACTAAGAATGAAGACTTTTCATAAGGATAAAGAAATAAATTCTCCTAGAATCTACTCACACTGAGACTGTTAACTATTTACACAATACCATAGGCTAGGGAAAGCAGCAGCCTCCTTGTATATATTTTTCTCTTTTCCATTAGAATGGAAGGTGCTACACAGGGAGCCTTAGCGCCCCACTCTGACACACAGAAACTGGCATAGTCTCATCTCAGGGCCTTTTTCTGCCTGTGTGAGCTCTGCTTCCATAGTTACTAGATGCTCCATCTCAGGCCCTAACTCACAGGAATGAAGGGATTGCACAGGATCAAGCAGCCTGCTTGGTCCCTTTGCAGTACCTGAGTTAATCTCCCTGTCAGATGCTTCTGGGCTTCTTCTACCTAGGGTCTACCATCTCCAGACATATATCTTTCATGACGCAACCACCACCACTTACGAATTTGTCCCCTCCAAGCTCTCAACATTCACAGTGTGCAGCCATTTCACTCCTCAGTGTATAGTCTTAGCTGCTGTCACTCACAGTTCCTGCTCTGCTGAGAAATCTTTTCTTTTTCTTTAATCACACTGTATATATGTTTTCTATCACTATGTAGTTTGTTTGCATAGTTTGGGCAGGAGAAGAGACAATAAAGTGTACAACAGTTTGTTCCAGCTCTAACAATTTCAGAATATCCTGGCAGGTGCAAATCACTTCAACAGTTTTACTACAAGTGACCTTTTGCCTTCGTAACTCTTTAAGGCATCACACACACCCTGTATTATCATGGATCAAATAAGTCTGATCTGTAAGATCAAACAAAGCCCTCCATACACAGTTCTTTATATCATATTCAACATTTTGTGTAGGTTTAATCTGAGCCATTGTTGGTCTTTCCTGATGGGAATAATGCCATTTTGAAAAAAATCAAACTTTCTATGGTTCAGTCAGACAAAACTATGTTTTAACTGAGAGGGGCCATGGTCACAGGATAAGGACAAAACATAGAACTTTCATAGATCCAAGTAAGAATGGCAGGCTGGTTGGGAGTCCAGACTGAATATTACAACAAGATGGAAGCTTTACCATTCTCAGGCTACACCTAACCAGACTGGTAGTAGGAATCATGTATTAACAGATTTTGAACACTCCATACTTGATTTCTTCAACCTGCAGCCAAAGTTGAGAAGGGGTACTGGATGGAGATTCAGAGTCCGTGTTTTGAAGTCATGTGGTCTGTACTGCAAATGACGGAGGCCAGGAAAGTTCACCCTGGATCCGGGCAGACCAAAAAACCAAGGAGCCACAGGCAAATGCAACAGAGCCTTTATTTCCAAAGCAGAGCAGCAACAAAATGGCATCCAGGAGTTCTCTCTCAATAGCTCGTAACTCCCTCCTGGAGCGTTCCATCCTGTTATATATGCAGGAGAGCCAAAGTGGCAGGCAGCCAAGAAGTGAGTTCATAAGGTGCATAAACAACAAAATGGCTGCCACCTGGGAAAGTGCAAGTCATGGTTATGTAACAGGTACACCTCATTTCGGGGGAAGCTTGGTGAGAAAGCCTGAGCTATTCCATTTTCCCCACGTGGTCTCACCCATCAAGCAATAAGAACTTTTCATTTGAGTTTACCTGTCACAAGCTACTGAGTCTTTCTACCCTCCCGTTGCTACTTAACACCACTGAAGCTGCTTCCAGGGAAGTTATCACATGCAGAGTACCTGAAAACAAATACTTTCAAGATTTTCCATTTACATTCACTTAAAAACAAAAAACAAGAAGAAATGTTTAAAATTGTTTCCTCTCTTCTTTCTTTTAAATTTAGAATTCCAAAAAACTCAAATAGATTTTTCAAAAACAGCGTTTTTCTTTGTAAGCCATTTCTTTGTAATTATAGCCATTACAAAAGTTAGTTTAATTGAATGTTTCTTTATTACTAAAGTGATTTGACCTGCAGTGTTCTTTTCAAAATCCTTAGTTTAAAGAAAATATTCAGCTCTCTCAGATACTTTGCAAGGCAGCAAATAATATGAGCTATAATCCATTGAACAACTCTTCCTAATAGGTAGTTGTTACTGTAACTTTCACTTCTAAGAATGATATAGACTGTGTTCATTTTAAATTTTATTTTTCTAAACATAAACCATTTCACCCTTTCCTTCTTAAATCCTAAATGGCCTATATGTATAAAAGTGCTTATGAGACTGCAGGAAAAAAAAATTACCTTTTTCTCTTACTTCAAGCTGCAATTAAAAGTACAGAACTTTATTCCATTAGCAATGATGAGTTTGCCCTAGGTCATCCTTGGATGGCCCAGCTAGACCCTTGCAGCCAACAGTACATCTTTAAAAAATGAAGAGCTAAAGGCAAGGTAGTTATTACACTGCAGGTTTCTTGATAACGGAAGAGAGACTTCCTCCTCTTCTCAAGTTATAGGGTGGGATAGCAGTTGGATATGTTGTCATTGAATCCCAAAGAAACCTAAGAATAAGGGGCCATAATAGTGAGCAGCCTCAGGAAAAGTGGTTCAGTAATGTGGTCTTAGATTCAAGATGACTGTAGAAACATCTGCAGAGAAAATTTGTGGAATGTCATGTAAGTTATCCGACATTCCTGTATTAATTTCCTATGGCTGTCACAACAAATTGCCACAAACATAGTACTTTAAAACAACAAAAATGACTTATCTTACCATCAGGAGTCTAAATCAAGGTGTCAAGTAGGGCTGTGTTCCTCCTGGAGGCTCAAGGGAAGTGTTTTTGTTTTTGTTTTTGTCATTTTTGGTGTCTAACATCTGACTCCGTGCCTTGGTTTGTGACACCTTCTTCACTTCACTTTCACCTCCAACTCCAGCATCACATCTACCTCTGCTCTGGTCTGCCTGCCTTTTTCTTAGAAGGCACATGTTATTACATTGAATCTACCTGGATAAATCAGGCTTATATTCCCCTTGCAATATCCTTACCTTAGTCAAAACTCCCAAATATTTTTCATGATGTAAGGTAGACATGTTCACAAATTTCCAAAATTAGGATGTGGACATTTTTGGTGGGTCACCATTGAACCTACCACAATTCCCACAATGCCTACCAGGAAGTTATACTTCTTATGTGATTTTTCTGCCTGAAAACAATTTAGGAATTACACAAGAAAGACATGGCTCAAAGACATTTTGGTAACTCATAGAACCAGCTGAGAGTGGTAGCACCTCTTTGATCTGTAAGATTTTTCATAAAATGAAATAAAATAGTAATTAAGTAGAATAGAATTATGGAACTTGCCCTCTATTACTATGGCTTAGCAATACTTACTATTTATTCAATGCTTTCTGTGTAACAACCACTACATTAGGAATTTGATATATGTTGCCTCATTTAATACTCACACAGATACTTCTCATTTACCAAAGAATAAACTGTACAAAATTAAATTTAAATAATTAGGCCAAAGTCAGAAAGCTAGTAGGTAACAAGGCTAGGATTTTCATTCTTGTCTGTGGGGAACCAAAGACAAAATTTTTTCTGCTGCACGTTATACCCAGACTCCTAAGACTGTGGAGATGATGAATAATGTAAGGAATACCATAGCAAGACTCAAGAAACCTGTGCTCTTGCCTGAGTTCAATTGCTACTCAGGTTGTGGATAAATGTAGTCATTTATAAAAAGAAAGATCTCATTCCTCCTTCCATCTCTACCTTCTTTATTTCTCTAAGTCTCAAAGAAAAAAGTATTTGCTGCTTCTAGAGGAAGATTTGAGGATAACAATTATCCAGATAAAGTTCTCACTCTTAGGAGTATTTCTCAGCAGAGTTTTCCTGAAAAACTATATAATCTTGCCTTCTATCACTGATGACTTTGATCTTTCTGCTACCTTTAAGTCCACTTCTCCATGAAACTGACTTTTGCCACCACATGCCAATCTGGCAGCTCTTTCTCTTTTTGTTTATTTTAATATACTTCATTGAAGTATAATATATATAAAGTTCACCCATTGAAGTACACATTTCAATGCATCTTGATAAAAGTATATACCCATGTGACCACCATCCGAATCAAGAAAGAATGTTTTCATCACTTCAAAAATTCCTTCATGTACCTTTTCATTCAATATTCTCCAACCCTTATCCTAGGCAACCACTCATCTGTTTGCTGTCACATTAGGTTATAGTATTCACAGTATTTTTGTGAATTTAATGTGAATGGAATCATACAGTACATGCTCTTTTATTCCTAGCTTCTTTCACTCAGTATTCTGTTTTTTGAGATCCATGTGGTTGCAATCATCAGTAATGATTTCATTTATATTGCTAAATAAGTTCTGGTATATCCATATGATGAAGTGATATATTGCAACTATGATTATGGTATATGTGGGATTCTAGGCTTCCATCAGTCCTTTGTACCCCACCATATTCACTTCTATTTGAGAAAGTATATTACAGTTTAGACACCAAAAGCAAATTATGTATATAGCTGTATATAATTTTATATATACACACACATATGTCATTTCTGTTAGGTACTCCTCTCTAAAGAATTACAAATATGGATAGCACTGTGGATTAAAAGAATATCAATGAATAGCAGAGTTGCTACCTCTGAAAAAGAAGCAGATGAGGTAAGAGGGAAGGAGACCAGAAGAGAAGAAGGCTTCTAAATGCTGTGAGTCTACTTTCTGACTGCTTAAGAAAGAACCCTAATACAATGGTAGAGAAGAAATGGCTTTATCAACGGTTCTTCAGATGTACTTCTGATCATCTCTATAAAACAATGAGTCATTTCTAGTTAAGAATTTGACCTATTTCTTTTCTGATCATTATGAGTTAAATTAGCATTGTGATATATGCAAGAATACTTAGGAATATGGGGGGAAATCTGCTGTCACGTATAATTGACTATAAAATGTAATATACCATTGCAGTGCACGTTGTCTTATGATTCTAACTTAGATTTTTAAATATATGCATGAAGCCTTTTCATAAAATGTTAACAAGAGTTAATTCTGGGTGCTGCAATCCTGAATAATATTTGCTTGTTTTTTTTCCCTAAGAAGTTTTCCAAAATTTTCTAAAATTAATATTTATTCTATGTATAATCAGAAAATATTCTTAAGGGAAAAAATTTTATCTCAGGGTCAACCAAACTAGTTGTACAATTTCAGTTATTAATGCTGATGTAGTTTCAAGTTCTGCACATTATAACATGCCAAACTTAATCATTTTAGCTAATCACATAGCTCAAAATCATATCGCAATGGTTTGCATTACACAGCATAGCACAAAATAAGAATTTGAATCACAATAAATACTATAAATACATAGAATACACAATTAACCAACTGTTTTATACAACATTTACAACATTTCTAAGGTGCCATAAACAAATCCTGTTGTGACCTGATCTTCAAATAATAGAAGAGTTGAGGAATTTTTTTTTAAATAGTACCCATTCTTAGTTTCACTCCAGGAAAGAAAGCAATTTGGGAAACTGCAACACAAGTAACTCTCAAAACAAAAGACATTTTCCCCCTTACCATGTAAACTACACACATAGATTCACCAAGAATTCGCCTAACAAGTATAGCAGTAGCTTTCATTGTTGCATATTATGATGAGAACCTAAGGAGTGATGCTTACTGAAATTTTTATTCCTTGATTTGGTTTATTTTCTTGAATTAAATGAAAAAAAGAGATCAAAACAGAAAAAATGATTTTATTGCAAATGGGTCATTTTCACACTTTCTATTCAGCTCATGTATTTATTTTGGAAAAATGAAGTGGATAACAGGATTATTTATATAACTAAATAGATTTGTGATGTGTCAGATGGAACCTAAAGGATGAAGAAAAATTAGTCCTTTTAATTAACACGTTAATCTATGTAATTCTTTATGTATGTCCCTCAAACTTCCTAAAATCTGTGTTGTTAATAGGTCAGAGCTTATATTTTCTTTTCTTTTTTTTTTTTTTTTTTTTTTGGTATGTGGGTAGCTCCCTGGCTGGGAATTGAACCCAGGCCACAGCACTGACAGTGCCAGCGCCGAAGCCTTAAGCCGCTACACCACCAGGGAATTCCCTCAGAGCTTATATTTTAAATAGATTCTCACTATTAACTCTCTTTAGCTCATTGTTAACTGTTTAGAATAAAATACATAAAATTTTTGGTAAGAATATTTAATAAAACAAAATAATCAGAACAATAATGTAGTAAGTTAAGACTGTAATTATTCAGTTTCTACTACATAGTAACTCATAACTGGCTACATGAGCTTTATTTTATGCATTATACTTTCCTAAGAGACATAGTAAATAAGATTTTTAAAATGCAGAGTAGCTTTTATCATTTTTATGTATAATCATACCCTAAATTATGGATGTTTTTAGTATCAGATAATTCATATAATTGCTCTGCTTTGATTATCCTAAAGCTCATAATTTCTCTGATTTTTTTTCTGAGAATTATTCAAAGACATTAAATATCTGGGTTATCATGTAGTATTATTAAGTCATCATTCAGATAGTGTCAGGGAAATTAGAGTTCTTGAAAGTTGAAAATAATTTTCTAGAAAAAAAAGCATTTATTGTTATACTACACCTTTTTACCTCTATCTTTATTGTAGAGAATAGATTAAAAACAGTAAAGAGGAAAATATTTTAAATAAGTTACCAAAGAATTTTCTAAACTTTAAATAAAATATTTGAAATTGCAATATTGGAGTTCAAGGGACTAGAAGGATACTGGGACATTTCATAGAAGAAATTACTATAGAAGGATGATTTTAGAATTTTTTTACAACTTCATCTCAAAATATTTTACCAAGGTAAAATATGGTATACCTCTTATAACAGTGATGGTCTGCATATACCAAGTTGAAGCCACTTAATAGTTATTAGTAGTTATTTGCATTGGATAGTGACAAACTCTCCTAACTACACTGATTCCTTAATTCACATATACCTACACACTTTTAATAGAATCTTAATCCTATTAAATTTGTCTTCCATCTATTTAAGGGAGTGGTACAAGAGTACATATTAAAAATTAGACCTTCATACAGACACACACAAATAAAACATAAGCTCAAGTTCTGATGACTTAATGTAAAATTATGCTACATAACTGATTTTGCATATGAAAATTCAAGTGAATAATATTTATTGGGTTTATTTCTGGAGGCCTATTACCATATTACAGCAAGATGCAAAACAAAACAGAAATATATTGGCTTACTACACTCATCTGGAACATGGGATAAAGTAATCTTCAAAAAAACATGGCCTGCATCACTAGATTAAGAATGAATATAAGAAAAAAGCATGCTTTAAGATTTGACTACTTCTGTTTTGACCAACATAAGCATTTCTAGAAATATCAGATATAAGACAAGCATTCTTACCACAGAGATTTATTAAATAAAATAATCAAACCATATATTTAAACCAATATACAAGTTTAAAATATGTTGTATGTATAACATAGGTAGTGAGAAACTTGAGCTAGTTTAATCTATAAAATCTCTTTGCCCTACAAATCATAATAATTTATAGTTCCTTAAATTGGTTTTTAAGACCTTTGAATGCAATTGCTATATTCATTCAACTTCCAAATTCCTTCCACCTCATCACATGCATTCACCACTGCTCTCATGAGAATTGCTATCCTCTATGCTAACATGCACTTCACTGATGTCGAAACAACCAGGCTTTGAGATTTTTTTCCCTCTTGTCTTTTAAGAAACCATTTGCTTATTGTCCAAATGAAATCACTGTGCTGATCAAGATATAAAATAGTCTTCCAAACAAAATTATTGCTTTCCCCTAGCCCATCTCTTCCAAAGGGGACCATAGATATAATTTTGGCAATTTTTAAACTTCATATAAATGGATTCATACATTATATACTAATGTAGTCTGGCTGTTTTTCTCCATATTGGTGAAGAAAGTCATAAATATAATATGACTACCATCAGACCCACAAGCTGACAAGCTGGTCCCAGGTAATTGTAGGCTTCTTACTCCTTCTATGTCCTTGGAATGTACATTTTGCCCACTGTTTTAATACTAGGAGTCACTTCACAGGCCTAAGATGGTATTATTGAGACTATCTGAACTGTATACAAGGTCCACTGTGAACTTGCCACCACGCTCTTACATTGGCAGCACTACACAAACAACTCGGTAAGGCTTCATAACCTTTGTATATCTGTGTCTCACAGTTGTGTTTGTGTCAATGTGCAGCAGTGTCTTGTTGAGTGGCATTTGTTATTGTCATTGTGTGTTTTTGTGTGCCCTTGTGAGAATGTCAAAGTTTGAATTAGAGCAACGAACA
Organism: Lyroderma lyra; assembly: GCA_004026885.1. Taxonomy (NCBI): domain Eukaryota; kingdom Metazoa; phylum Chordata; class Mammalia; order Chiroptera; family Megadermatidae; genus Lyroderma; species Lyroderma lyra. The sequence goes on along the minus strand of PVJL010002576.1, from coordinate 87,417 downwards.
AATATTTTATTTCTTGTTAAACTTGGCAAGAGTGGAAGTGAAATCAGGGACTGCTAATCCAAATTTATGGGGATAATGCCATGAAGAAAATGGCTGTGTATAAATAAAGTAAACATTTTTCTGAGGGGAAAGAAAGCATCAGTGATGAAGACAGGTCAGGGCAGCCAGTAACAAGCAGAACTGATGAAAACATTGCAAAAATTCATCGAATTGTGCTTCAAAATCATTGGCTGACTATGAGAAATATAGCAGACCAAGTAAACATTGATAAAGAAATAGTTAGAAAAATCTTAACTGAAAATCTTGGCATGAGAAAGGTGTGTGTAAAAATGGTCCTGAGGAATTTAACCACTGAACAAAAGCAAAAAAAGAGTCCAAGTTTGCTATGACCTTTTAGAGAGGCATGTTTCATCACCAGTGATGAAATATGGGTGTACCAATATGACCCTGAGACAAAGTGTCAAAGTACATAATGGAAGTCAGCCAATTCTCTAGGACCAAAAATATTCTATCAGTCCAAATCAAGAGTCAAAATGATCTTGCTAAATGTTTTTGATACCAGAAAGATTGTTCATTATGAATTTGTACCAACGGGACAAACAGTCAATCAAGTCTACTATTTGGAAGTGCTGAAAAGGCAGTGTGAAAAAGTGAAAATAACCTGAACTTTTCACGAACAAATCATGGCTCTTACATTATGACAATGCACCAGCTCACATGGCACTGTCTGTGAAGGAGTTTTAAGCCGGTAAACAAATTACTGTATTGGAATACCCACCCAACTCACCTGATCTGGCCCCCAATGACTTCCTTCTTTACCTGAAGATAAAGGAAATATTGTAAGGAAGACATTTTGATGACATTCAAGACATCAAGGGTAATACAACAACAGTTCTGATGGCCATTCCAGAAAGTGAGTTCCGAAATTGCTTTACTGGGTGACTTGGAGCTGGCATCAGTGCATAGACTCCCAAAAGGAATACTTTGAAGGTGACCATAGAAATATTCAGCAATTAGGTATGTGGCACTTTTTCTAAGATGAGTTTTCGTGCACTTAATTGTCAGACCTCGTTATGTAATTAAACCTCACTAAGGCCTGTATACAAACTCTTAAGATTCTGACAGGTGGTGCAGAGGTCTTGTGGCCACCCAAAACAAGACTTGTATGTACATTTTCTTATTAAAACTTATTAAAACTACTACCTGCCAATATGGGGTAGTCTGCTTCTTTCCTCTATCTCTCCTTGCCCTTCATGTATGGGGACCAATTTCTTATTTTACCTCCATATGTTGTAAGGCAACACATATTATGGCTGTAAGATTTTCTTTGGATATTGAGTATAGTAGCAGAGGCATATTGTTTTTCTTTCATTACTGTATAGAAGCCTTCTTAACATAGGTGCTATTCACATTTGGACTGACAAATTCTTTTCTATCAAGGAACATCCTATGCACAGTGAGATGTTTAATAAGATCGCTGGCCTCTATTCATTAAATACCAGTAGTATTCTTCCAAGTTGTGAAAACCAAAAGTATAGCTGGACATTTTTGAATGTCCAGTGAAGGACAGAATTGTCCCCAGTTGAAAGCCACAGTTCTATACTATTCCATTTTTGGAGTGTATTATTTTAATATAATTATATGCTTCTTTACTATAGCAGAAACCTGGTTTATTGGAGTTTTGGTAACAAACTGAATTTATTCAAGAAAATAAGACCTGAGAATAAAGTGATCTTGTATATAAATTAGTGTTTACACAAATTTTTGGAGACCTTAGGGTGAGTGGTGGTGGCAGAGAAGGGAAGGGAGAACAAGCATTTTAAAATGGCCACTAAATGTAAGCACAGGTGAAGAAGAAATTCTACAAAGCATATCTTGGAGACCTTAACTAAAAGCACCAAGGCTGGTAGTTGTCAATGGCCCCAGAAAAGCTGGATGTTTCTCAAAAGTTTATAGCAGGGATGTCCAACATTTTGGCTTCCCTGGGCCACACTGAAGAAAGAATCGTCATGGGCCACACATAAAATAAACAAACACTAATGATAGTTGATGAGCTTAAAAAAAAAAAAGGTCTGTGCATAATTTTCATAATATTTTAGGAGAGTTTATGAATTTGTGTTGGACCATAGTCAAAGCTGTCCTGAGCTGTATGTAGCCCACAGGCCACAGGTTGCTTTCATCAACTGTCTTAGAGTTAAATTGGAACTGTATCCTACACTACTCACAGAAATTAACTCAAAATTGATAAAGGCTTAAAGGTAAAACTTGAAACCATTAAAAAACTCATAGAAGAAAACATAAGGGAAAAGCTCCTTGCTATTGGTTTTTGCAATAAGTTTTTTGGATATGACACCAAAAACACAGGCAACAAAGCAAAAATAAACATTTGTGTGGAATTGGGTCATACTTAAAAAGCTTCTACACAGCAAAGAAATAATCAACAAAATGAAAAGGCAATGTATGGAATGGAGAGGGCTAAAAACACATGCATTTGCAAATTATGTACCTGATAAATGTTTTACACATAAAATATACAAAGAACTTCTACAACTCAACAGCAAAAACAAAACAAAACAAAACAGACAATAAAAAACAAACACTTTAAAAATGAACAAAGGACTTCAATAGATATTTCCCAAAGAAAATATGCGAAAGGCTAATTGGTACATGAAAAGATACTCAATGTCACTAATCATCTAAGAAATACAGATCAAAACTACAATAACATATCACCTAATATCTGTTAAATTGGCTATTATTAAATGACAAGAGATAACAGATGCTAGCAAGAATGTATGCTGTAGGTGGAAATGTAAATTGGTGCAGCCATTACAGGAAATAGTATAACATTTTTCCAAAAATTAAAAATATAATTACCATATGATCCACTTCTGAGTATGTGTCCAAAGGATATAAAATTCTCATCTCTATTAATATCAGCAATTTTATGTTTACTGCAGCTTTATTCACAATAGCCAAGACATGGAAACTAACCAAGAGTCCATTGACAGACCCATGAATTTAAAAAAATGTGATAAAGATAGATTATAGATATAGATTAGATAGAAATAGAGATAGAGATAAAATGAACTATTATTCAGCCATAAAAAAAAGAATATTTTGCCATTATGACAACATGGATGGACATTGAGGACATTATGCTAAGTAAAATGTCAGACAAAGAAAGAGAGATACTGCATGATCTCACTTGCATGTGGAATCTAAAAAATACTAAACTCATAGAAACAGTAGATTGGTGTTTTCTAGGGGGAAGACAAGTGGGGCAATGGGTGAAGCTAGTCAAAGATATAAACTTTCAGTTATGAAATGAATAAATTCTTGTCACATCCAGCATGACATGAGCTGTGGGAAAATGAGAAGGGCAATACAAAATGGAAAAAGACAGTAGTCAAGAATAGATTATAAGCAGGGCCAAGGAACTCCAGCCTCAAGGACCAAGAGCCCAGAATCAGGCCAACACATAGCTTTTATTGAGGGACATACAAGGAAGTGAAACTGGTTTTTCCATGGTCTGTGAGTTACGTTGCCTAGCAAACTGCTTTCTCTGAAAGTCCCCATTGTGTTTCAACATGCATTGTGTTTCTATGAGAATATATAGCCCCAAGGACTCAGTGTACCAAAACCACCCCAGGGGGTTGACTCAGTAGCCAAGTCATCTCTAAGGAAGCATGACCAATATTATTCCATCAGGTCATGACTGGAGCAGCACGGGAGCCAGGGGGTAGGAGATTAACCTCAGAGAGGATGAGGGCCTATGCCTCACCTCTGTTGAGTCCAAGCTCTCTCCTGATGGCCCCTATGTGACTGTGCCTCTCTTAGGTTTTTCCTCCCTTGAGGACTCTTACCCATCATTGACTAACCAGCCATCCTCCAGAGCCATACAGGGTGATTGGAGGTATCCAAGTGAAGGAGGAACAGTACCCTTGAGAGAGGGTTCATTCTGTCTCCTAGATATTCTATGCCCTAGTGGCCTCCACACTCAGCTCCTGCCTTAGGATGTCATGGGGAATGTGTGGGGTGAACAGATGGGTTGGCAGTTGGAAGACAACAAATTCTGTGTATCTAATGTAAAGCATAATGACTGTAGGTGAAAATACTGTATTACATATATGCTTGAAAGTTGCTAAGAGTAAATCTGAAAAGTTCTACACACACACACACACACACACACACACACACACAGTAATGAGGTGAGAAGGAAACCATGTATTAACTAATCTTATTGTGATAATCATTTTTCAACATATACACATATCAAATAATCATGTTGTACACCTTAAAGTTGTTATATTCATGTTAGAAATCAATTATACCTCAATAACCCTCAAAAAAATTAAACTAAAATGCAATTCCTTTTTCTTCTTGCTGTTATTGTTTGTACTGCAAAAAGAGGCTGTTACTCTTAATTTTTCTCTTTTGAAGAAAATGTATTTTTTACTCTAACTACTTTGAAGCATTTTATCTTTATCTTTATTCATCAGTTTTATACGATCCACTTAGGTGTGATTTTCTCTGTACTTTTTCTGATTGGGGTCTATAAAGTTTTGTGCATTGTAGGCTGATGTCTTTGCCAGTGCTGGAAATTTTGAGGCAATATTATCTCACATATTACTTCCATTTTATTCTCCTCTTACTTTGGGCCTCAAATTATGCATATTTTAGTTTCTTTTCAGTACATCCTCTATATCTTGTACACTCATTTCTAAATTTTCCATCCTATTTCTTTATGTGTCTCAAGGATGTTCTGATCTTCTTTTTAGTTTTCTAATTATTTCTTCTGCCATGTTTAATATATTAAGGTCTTTTTTAATTCTTTGGTAAACTCTTTAATTCTTATATTCAGTGATTGTATTTCTTTAGTTCTAAAATTTTAAGTTAACTTTCTTATAGCTTTCAGGATCTGGTAAGTCTCCATCTTTTCCTTTTTCTCTCTTTTATTAATATTTTTAACATAATAATCATGATTATGTAAAATGGTTGTCTAATCAACTGTGGATATACTTTCATCATCTGTATTTTTATCTTATTTTCATGCACGTTACAGACATGTCTGGTATTTTTTTTAATTATAAGAATTGTAGAGGTTCTGATAATCTTCCTTAACAGAGGATTACTTTTCATGCTGACATAACATTGAGGTGGATCACCCTAATCCAGTCAAGGAATGGTTTGGGGCTTTGTGAGTTTTGGACTTTCTTCAATAAGTTCTTACACCTCAGGCATGAACCTTGCTCTAAAGAAATATGATTTCAGGAATCTTAATGAAAATTTCTCATTTTATTTTTTGGTCATCCAATTTATTAATTGCTGCATTATAGTTTCTTTTTCCCTAGAACTGTAAGACTGCTGAAATGTGTAATCGATTGTTTAGATCTCAGACTATATAGCTTGCTACTTGGTTCCTGAATATTTCTTTCTGCACACCACACAATTTAGGAAGTGGTCAAAGCCTTCATGGTTAACTCTATGCAGTCTCATTCATATTCACTTCTCTGCAGTTATATTTCCTTCAAGTTCAATTATTTTTGGAGAGCCCAACACCAACTTCCATCTCACCACTGTGTGACCTCCAAGCACTCCAGGCCTACATTTCCTGCTCTGCCTTCTCACCCATTGATATGGGAGAACTCTGTAGAGATGAATGTGGAGCTCACAAATCTTCCTCTCTTATCTCCAGAATTTAGGCCCCTCTAGTTCTGTCTGTCTTGATTGTTCTCTGATGCTTTCAAGAGTTGCTTTACACACTAATGCTTTTCTACTTTTACAATTTACAGAAGGTTAGTGTGATGTGTGCTAATTTGTTGTGCTTGATAATTAAAATTACTGAATTATGTGTATTTTTAATTATGAGAAATATGACATATCTCTTGAGTAAATGTGATATCCCTGAATGATGAAATATATCTGGTACTATTCCATTTGTAGGACTGCCATTTTCTCTTTATGTTCTTGAATTTTCTGTCACTTCTTCTGTCCTTCTGTAATGGTGGTGGTAGATTTACCCCAACCTGCCTTTAGTCAACTAGAAAAGTTGCCAGATCAAATTCAACCTAAGAGACTTGTTTTTAGTAATTGTGATATTTTCAGTGTAACACATAAACAATCCTCCCTGTTGCAGCAGCTCAGGATTTCATTGTTAACCAACTCCATATTTTTTGTACCAAATTTTAGTACTTATAACTAGTTTATTTTTCTATAAAAATATTCAACATAATTTTAAATAACACAATATTTGAGCATTTCTATGGTTCTTTATTGAAACTATATTATGTCCATGTTGAAAATCTATGGGTGAGTAACCCTAAGAAGGTCAGTAGAATATTTTGAGTATAATGAAGTGGATTATTTAAAATCTACTCTCCAAAAACTATTTAAAATGCCTACAACTCAGCTAGCTCAAGACATAATCACAAAGTTGAAACTTATATTCCATATGCTAAAGTAGCTCACTGAACAAAAGTATGTTAATATGTACTACACAGAGAGACCTATAGTTAATTTTTTTACTCTTAGCCAGTGGAATCTGCTTAGCCTACTATAGTAAACAGGAGATTTTTCAAAAAATTATCCAGAAACATCAACCCATGTGGGATTTATTTTTTTCTTGAAGGTTTTCTCAAAAAGAAATGGTTTGCTGTGAAATGGGAGGAAGTGATAGTGTCAGGGTATAAAACTTAGATTATTCTACAAAAAATTGCACTGGATTTTATTCTAATTCATCCCTATGAAATAGGAATGGAAGTTTATAGAGATTTGTAAGATAGATCTGCACTTTAAATCACGTTACTTCAGTTTGTTTGTTTGTTTGTTTGTTTTTTGGCTTTTTGGTATGTGGGTAGCTCCCTGATTGGGAATCGAACCCAGGCCGCAGCGCCGACAGCACCAGCGCTGAAGCCTTAAGCCACTACACCACCAGGGAACTCCCCACATTATTTCAGTTTTACTACGAGTAGATGTCTTATTAGAATCAAACAAGAGCATATTTTAGGGGCCCAAAATTATTACAAGACCATCACACCAGGAAAAATATAAAATAATAAAAACAAGATATAGTGAATAAAGCTACTTGTTAAGCATGAAAATGATCCTTAAATGGAATTATTTGGATGCAATGTTAGAAGCATTTCATGCCTCAGTTGTCATTCCTGGAATAAATATGAACATATTGTTGTATTTTTCCTAGAAATACAGTAGACTCTCCATTAACTGGAACTCAAGCAACTAGAACTCTCAAGCAACCAGTAAAAAATAAAATAAATAATACTTTAAATAAAAATTAAAATAAAATCTTAGCACGTTATGCAGCTGCACATCATGCAAAACCTGACTATGCATGAGAGGTGTGGGGCCTCAAAGCAAGCTGATATTCATTCATTTTTTTTCAAGAAAGCTGCATGCAAGTTTGCCTGTAAAGTTCTTCTACTGATGTAGATCCCAAACCATCTATTAATGTCTCCACATCCTCATTCTGTCTTAGCTACATCATCACATCCTGATGATCATTATGAGATGTCTACCTAGTAAACTCCATATCCCTACTGTAACAGTTTTAAGTTACTTGAGTTAAAAAAAATTATATTTAGTGAATTTCACTAAGTTAAAAAGCTTACTGACTGCCATTTAACTAAAATTGCACACTGCATTCACAAAACTGTTTTTATAATAAAACTATTACATTAAGCTTGTCTTTATTTGTTTTAATTTGCTTTTAGTTACTGTATTTCAATATTAATGTGAAGGCAATACAGAATATGATATGGTATGGTATAGTATGGGGTATACTATTAGTCAGGCCTATTTTTGTTGTTGTTGTTTATTTTATTTTTTTCAAATTTATTGGTGTGATATTGATTAGTAAAAATTACAAAGGTCCCAGGTGGACAATTTTACATTACATTTTCCATGTGTTGCATTATGCATTCATCATCCAGAGTCAGTTCTCTTTCCATCACCATATATTCATGTCCCTGTCCCTTTTCTCCCACCCCCTTCTCCCTTCCCCTCAGGTAACTACTAAATTATTGACAGTGTCCATGAGATCTGTTTCTTTGTTGCTTCCAATTCTATGTTAACAATCAAACTGAATTTCTCCATCCCTTTTCCTTATTTTACCCATGCTCCCATGCCTCTTCCCATCTTTAAGAAGCCCTTTTAACATTCTTTATAGTACTGATTTGGTGGTGGGGAATTTCTTTAGCTTTTTCTTGTCTGAGAAGCTCTTTATCTGTCCTTCAATTTTGAATGCTGGCCTTGCTGGATATATTCTTGGTTGTAGATCCTTAGTTTTCATCATGTTGAATATTGTCTACCAATCCCTTCTGGCCTATAAATTTCCTGGTGATAAATTAGCTGAGAATCGAATGGGTGTCCCTTTATAAGTTACTACTTGCATTTCTTGCTGTTTTGAGAATTTTCTCTTTTTCTTTAACTTTTTTTATTTTAATTATGATGTGTCTTGGTGTGCTCTTGTTTGAAATCATCTTGTTTGGGATACTCTGTACATCCTGTCTATCTCCTTCACCAGGTTAGGAAAATTTTCAGTCATTATTTCTTCAAATAATTTCTTAATCCTTTACTTTTTCTCTGTCCCTTCAGGAACACCTATGATTCTGATATTATTCTACTTAAAATCATCCCAGAGGAATCTCAAATCATCCTCATTTTTCTGGATTTTCATATGTATGTGTTCTAAGTATGTGTTTTCTGCTGGCTTTTCCTGCAAATCACTGCTTTGAGCTTCTATTTTATCCAATTGGGTGACTTTTACACCATTCTTCATTTCAGTTAATGTAGTCATTATCTCTCTCTGGTCCTTTATAATCATTTGTAAGTCTTCTTTAATGCTTGCTATCTTTCTGTTCAAATTATCATTCAGTTCCTTAAGTATTTTTATAATCATTGATTTGAGCTAGGTTTTTGATAGATCACCTGTCTCCACCTCATTTATTCTCTGATTTCTCATTTTTTGCAGCCTCTCTGGATCCTCTCAGCTGTAATTTCTTTGGTGTTAGCTTCTGGGCAGGTAGAGATCTGTGGAGAAGAAGCATTTGTGGCTTTGTTTTCTTCTTGTGGCTTCGTGGATTGTGCAGAGAGTTTGGGGGTGATTGCACCTTTCTGTTCTGGGTTTGCCCCATGCACAGATTCTGCCCTGAGCCTTGGGGTCAGCTGTCCTATGTGCTGGTCTTTCAAACCATTTTGGCTGTGGGCTGAGAAATGTGCATAAAGCCCTCTTTCCCCTTTTTCTTCCAGTCCAGAGCATTCGTGCTGTGACTCCTCACTGCCCAACTGCTCCCCCTCTTCTGGGAACCAGAATGAAGTTGTGCCACTGCACTTTGCAGGCTGGTTTGCATCTCTTGGGGCCAAAGTTAGGTGGGTTCAGTACCTCATGCCCCCACTCTGGGATTCCCTTCTTCTGTCCCGTGGACTGAGTGAGGCCTGGAGCACTCTCCCACCACCTTCTTCCTTTTCCCTGCCCCAGCGGTAGAGTTCCATGTGGGGACCTGCACAGTCAAGTCCCCTCTCTTCCCTTAATTTTACTTTTGTTTAACACACTGCCCACCTTTAGGTAAATTAATGCCATGAGTGTGTTTCTTGGCTGTTATTGTGCCATGTGTAGAGAGCCCTTGGTTGAGGCATAGGTTTTTTATTAATCTTGATTTCCGGAGGAGTTTTCTGAATGTCCCTCCCATGCTGCCATTTTGTTGCATCCCCTAGTTAGGCCTATTTTTAATAGTAACTTTCAAGCAACCAGAAACTACATTTATCAGGCATCTACAAATCCCCATAGGTGTTGGTTAACTGAGAGTCTACTATATATAGATAGCTTAAAGCAAGAATTAGAAGAAGTATAGAATAGAATGGCTTTTATGAAAGAAAAATAGAAGAGACATCAATAAAAATATTGATTTATAAAGTGGTATGTGAAAAGTAAAGCACAGGTTACTTGGGAGAGTTGAGAGTGGTATAAGAGTATTTATTTTAAGGAAACTGTTATTTTATTATTTTTTCAAACATGGAGACAGGATACTAGGTTTAATATAGCCTTAGCTTGAATTGCAACAGGTATTTTAATAAATTGCTTTGTAAGTAAACAAACAAAAAAAACAAAAAACTTACTGTGCTATTTATTTCATAATGACATTAAATATAGGCAAATCTCAAATCCTAAAAATATATATATTTATTTGTCAGTGAAGATGACTTTATGCAACTAAATTTATGCAGAAATAGATTGAACATCTATTACTATAATTCTGGTTATTTTTAATAATGTAAAATTTACTTATGTGAAACACCCAATTATTAATCTTTTGAAGGTGCTGTATATTTTAATTAAAATAATGACTTGCATAATGCTTGAATATATAAATATGTGAAAAGTTAATTGCTTCAAATGCAATGATATTATGAAATACTTGCATCAAAATCTGTGGTCAAATAAATATACAAAGATCCAACTGACTTGAAATATTTGGATATACCTCTCATGGTCATTTAAAGAATAACAATCAATTTTATTTGTTACTGATAGCCTTTGCTACTGTTTATGTTTAATCTTCTTTATGATCACTTAAAGCTTGCTTTGAATTCAGAATTAATGGACAATTTAGTAGAACATTAGATTAACGGAATTGCATATCTGGAATAACCATAGACATGTGCAAAGGTGTGAGGTTACACCTGATAGAGTTAATCCTACATTCTTCAATTGACAAGGAATAAGGAGAATTCATTGGAAAAGCACTTTCTAAAAAGTAAGACCTGCTAAACATTAAAGTTTAGCAGAGGACAGATTATTAGGTTTTCCTTAATTAATCAATGCCTCCATTCACTGTAAGTCAGTCATTTTCAAATATTTATCAATTATCCATTATATTATAAACTAGATTTCTTATATCTCCATCAGCCTGTTTGACCACTTGATCACCAATTTTTTTCTATTATTTTGTCTACATTCATTCTATGAAAGTCTTCTAATTTTAAAACAGTGATATGCTCTAACCAAGTTTCTAGTCCCATAACAAACTTCCCTTGAAAATGTAATATATCTTTATATAATATTAAACCACCAAATAATATGTTGTCCTACTGTATTTGAGCTGCAATAACAAAGTGTTACAGAATTGGGAAGCTTGAAAAACAGAATTTTTTTTCACAGCCCTGGAAGCTGCAGAGTCCAAGATCAAAGTTTTCAGCAGATTTGGTTCCTGGTAAGGTCCCACTTGTAGACAACTGCCTTCTCACTATGTGCTCACATGGCCTTTCCTTGGTTAGTAGGAGTGGAGAGAGAGATTTTTCTGTCTTCTTTTACTTACAAGACCACTAATCTCATCATCAGAGTCTCACTGTCATGATTTCATATAAACCACGCTTCTCCAACCTGTGGTCCATGGGTCACATGCAGTCCAGGACAGCTTTGAATGTGGCCCAATGCAAATTTATAAATTTTCTTGAAATATTTCAAAAATTATGCACAGACTTTTTTTGTTTTAGCTCATCAGCTATCATTAGTGTTAGTGTATTTTATGTATGGCCCAAGATAGTTCTTCTTCTTCCAATTTGGCCCAGGGAAGCCAAAATGTTGATTATCTCTGATATAAACTGAATTACCTTCTGAAGGCCCCACCACCAAATACCATCATATTAGGATATAGGTTTCAACATGTGAAATTGGAGGGGACACAAACATTCAGTCCATAAAAATGTTTATTAAAGTTTTATTGAGCTTTATGAATATCTCCTATTTTTTCTTAATAACCATGCTTTTTTTTTCCTGAAAACATTGTTGAATACTTACCATGTCCTAAGAACTATGACAAACACAGAACATAAAATTTCAACGCTTTCAAATCATGAAGAATCTATAATTTTATGACACAACTATGCACATTGACAGATAATCATAGTACTGGTTAAACCACTGAAATATGTACATATATATTTATATTTAAAAATATATTTAAATTTATATATTTTTTTAAAACACATAAGAACACAAAAGAGAAAATTTTTAATTATACTGGAAAGACCAAGAAATGTTTATAATAGGAGGTGAGAATTAGTTGAATCTTAGTGTATGCATAGTGGAAAGCAAGGTTGAAAAAAATTAGAAAGTTATCTGGACAAAGCAAACTTCTATGCAAATAGATCATGGCCTTTCAAAAATAACTCACTTAAGAATTGGTGTATAGTACTATGAAGCTCTATCAGAAAGTGTGTAATATTTACACACCCACATTCTTTTTGAAAAACAAAAGGTGAGGATGGAAAGGGAAGTTTTGACTAGATTACAAGGGGTTTAAATGGTATGCCAAAGATCTTAGCTTTACCTGATAGGATGTGGGAAACCAGGTTTTTTAGATAATACAAGAATTAGGTTTCCAGATTATTAAGATATTAACATAATAGCTATGTATGAAGTATTTTGATGTATCTTCTCCATACACTTCTATAAACTTTATATGTGTTCACTTATTTCATGCTCAAAGTAAATGTTAGTATTTCCTTCAACTTACATATAAATAAAATTGATGGAAGCAGGGGTCAAACTCCAATCTTTCTAACTCCAGAAACTATACTACTAACCTTTGTACTACATAAATTTATATTTCTCAAAGTGACCTGTAAAATGTAATGTACAAATAAATTATTAAAATTTTTGGTGAGATCCTACTCCCCATTTTGCTTTCTTCACCATGGACTTGGGATATAGGGGTTGGGGCTGTGGGTGACAATGAATATCTATTGTTCTTTTTAAACCTTTTCATTGTACTTGAAAAAATAACTAGAAGTAATAGCGAAAGCTAAATACTATCTATTATAAAAATCTATTACTGTATCCTACTGCATTTTAATGTTTGCTCTAAAAAACATTGATATGCTTATTATTTTCCTGTTAATTTCCCAAGTAACTTCTAGAAATTTTAGGTGAAGTTGATAATAACAGAGATAGTGTTACATGAAAGGTGATGAAATTTAAATTTAAGGACATACTTTAAAAACCCTTTTAATAAATATTGACTATTTCCAAGCTCTTTTTTCAGTTCGTAGTGAAAGAAAGATGGCAGCATTACTAGTGATTTAAAATAGAATCAAAATTTCTGGTTGTGATAGTAGAGTAGGTAAATGCTGTGTTCACCTTCTTTCAGGACCACATCAATTACAACTGAACTACAGGCCAACCATCATTGAGAATCACCTGAAGTTTAGCTGAACCAAAGCCCTACAACTTAGGACATACAGAAGAAGTCACCTCAAGACTGATAGGAGGGGCAGAGACACCAAATGGGCTGGTTTCACATATTAATGTGACCATTGAACATTGAGAGAAATATTTTGGCTGCAGAGGTAACCCCTGAAGGAGCAATAGGTTCCAGCCCCACACCAGGCTCCCAAGCCCAAGATTCCAGTGCCAGGACTCTGCCCACAAAAACCAGTAGAGTTTATAGTTGAGTGATCCTGATGGCACTGCAGTCCTGGACACTCCTCTTATCGGATCCATCCAAGGACTTACTCACTGACAGACTGACTGGCCATGATCTCCAACACTGGGACAGCAGCTCAAAAGGTGCTAGAGATATTCAAGGAAAAATTGAGTTGAGTTGTCTAGCATTGGGGTGAGGACTAAAAGGGCAGCTTTCTCCCAGAGAGAGAAACTGGCAGAAGTCGTTGTTTCTTTTTTGAGCCCTTCCTCCTCCCTGCATGTACAAGAAGGTGGATACCATATCTGAGTTTCCATCAAATTGGCTATCACTTTTTATCTGCCCTGCCCTAGTGATTCCCTGAGACTACATTCCACCCAACTTTTGGGCATACTCAAGCAGCTTCCAGTGACTTTTACATACAAATTGTCTTAACTCATGGTGCAGACTTTCATAAAATCTTTCAAAGTTTCCACAAACCGAAACAAACATCATATGGCTTCACATCCTGTACTTCTGGGTGAGCAGTTCTAACCCCAGCACTAGCAGCAGCCAGCCCCAGTTCATGGCTTAGACTTCCAAGTCACTGCTAAGCCTAGTGCAGGCAGTGGCCATCTACTGATTGCATTGTGGACCAAGTTGTTTGGGACAGGGCTTAGACTGCAGCTAAAGTTGTCCTGCACTGGTCCACTCCCGGGAGAACAGAGGGCAGGCAATCCTGGTTACTAGCTTTGGACCAAGCTGGAGCATCACCCCACTGCCTCCAAGGATGACACACCAAAAGGGCAGATTGGGCAGGCACAAGGGCAATGCCAAAGTGAACACTGCTTTGTAGTCAGCATTTGCACCTCAGCTCCTTCATTATAGTCTCAGCAAGTCCTCACAACCAATCAGCCTATGGGTCAATATCTCCCATGGATATGCAAAGAACAACCAAGGCTCAACTATAACAGGAGGGCGAATACAACCCACACACACAACACACATGGAGCACTGAGCTCTGGTGACCAGAAAGACTGCACCACTGGGTCCCACAGAATACCTACTACATAAGATCTCTCTACTAAGACTGAGAAGCATAGCAGTCCTACCTAGTACATAGAAACAAATACAGGGAGGCAGCCAAAATAAGGAGATAAAAAAACATGAAAGAACAGAACAAAGCTCAAAAAAAAAAAAAAGAAAAGAAAAGAAAGAAAGAGAAAAAACTAAGCAAAATGTAGACAAGGAGTCTATCAGATGCAGAGTTCACAACACTGGATGCAAGGATGCTCAAAGGTCTTAGGCAAACAAAATAATGGAACTTAGAAAGCATAAAAAACAACCCATCAGAAATAAAGACTACAATAACTGAAATAAAGAATACATTGGAGGGAATTAACAAAAAATTAGATGAAGCAGAGAGCAGACTCAGTGACTTAGAAGATAAGGTAGCAGAAAACACCCAATTAGAACAGCAAGAAGAAAAAAAAATACAAAAAAATTAGGAGAATTTAAGTAGCCTCTGGTACAGCATCAAGCATACCAACATTCTCATCACAGAGGTACCAGAAGGAGAAGAGAGAGAGAGCAAGGAATTAAATACCTATTTGAGGAAATAATGACAACATTTTTCTAACCTGTCAAAGGAAATAGATATAAAGCATAGGAAAGACAGAGAGTCCCAAAAAAGGGAACCAAAACAAGCCTACACCAAAGTACATGATAATGAAAATGACAAAGATTAAAGACAAAGAGAGAATCTTAAAAGCTGCAAGAGAAAAGCAGTTAGTTAGCTATAAGGGAATGCCCATAAGGCTGTCAGTTGATTTCTCAACAGAAACTTTGCAGGCCAAAAGGGATTGGGAGGAAGTATTCAAAGTGACAAAAAGCAATAATCTACAACTAAGATTACTCAATTTAGCAAAGCTATCATTTAGAATCAAAGGACTAATAGTGTTCCAGACAAGGAGAAGCTAACAGTGTTCATCAACCCCAAAAAAGTACAATGAATGGCAGAGGGACTTCTTTAAGATAAAAAACATATTAAAAATGTGAAAAATAAAATGGCAACAACTACATATCTATGAACAATTACTTTAAATGTAAATGGATTAATTGTCCAATCAAAAGATGGGTTGGCTGAATTGATAAGAAAATAAGACCCTTATGCTGCCTACAAGACATTCACCTCAGATTGAAAGAGACATACAGAATAAAAGCAGAGGGATGAAAAAGAGATACTTCATGAAAATGAAAACTAACAAACAAATTAAGAAACAAAAACTGAGGTGGCAATTCTATACCTGACAAAATAGACTCTAAAATAAAGGCTATACCTAGAAACAAAAGAGAACCCAGTTATCTTATTTCTAGGTATTTATCAAAAAAAAATGCTATAATACTTCAAGGGGATGAATGCATCTATATGTTCATTGTAGCATTATTTACAATGGCCAAGATATGGAGGCAGCCTTGGTGTCCATTGGTGAATGAATAGATAAAGAAGAGGTGGCACATATATGCAATGGAATATTGCTCAGCCATGGAAGGAAATGGGTTCTTGCCGTCTGTGTCAGCATGGATGAACCTGGAGGGTATTGTGCTGAGGCAGTATGGCAGAAAAAAAGACAGTTGCAATGTGACTTTGCTTATATTCATATATGAGATCTAAAGAACAAAATATACAAACAAAACAGAAACAAACTCATAGATCCAGAGAATATTTTAGAAATTGTCAAATGAGAGGGTGCTTGGTGGTGATTGAAAAAGAGGAAGGAATTAAGAAATACAAATTAGTTGTTACACAATAGTCATGGGAATGTAGGTTATAGCATAAGGAGTATAGTCAATAATTTTGAAACAACTAAGTTTGGTGTGGTACTAGATTTATTGGGGTGATCGATGGAGCTGGTTTGGAGGGGAAGGTGTAAAATATGAAGGGATTAAGATGTACAAATTGGTAGTCACAAAATAGTCATGAAGATGTTAAGTAAAACATAGAGAATATAGTCAATTAATATGTTAATAATTATGCATAGTGCCAGGTGGGTACTATACTAGTCAGGGGGAATCACTTCTTAAATTATATAAATGTCTAACCTCTATGTTGTACACCTGAAATTAATAGTAAATGTTAAAATAAATAAGTGAAGTGTAAAAATAAGTAAACAAACTAGTTAATTAAATAGATTCAAATTTAAATGAAGTTATATGATACATAGTCTTAGAGAAAGAGCTTTTCTCTGTTTTGATTATCTATCTCCTATACTTCCTCACACTGAAACATCTTAATTCTACGCATCTCTGTTGTTGATTTATGATTTCCCAATTCAAAACTAGATCTGGTAGTTTTATCCTAATACTTATATGAATTCCTTTTTCTGGAGATCGTTTTTTGTTGTTGTAAAACTTTTTTCTTACCCTAATTTACAATCCTGATACAAATTAATTATCCTGCTCTTCTCAAACTTATGCTCTTGAAAAGAGCATAACTTTTCACAAAGGATTGGCATATTACCTATCCAATTGGATCTAGAATGAATAAAAGCTCACGTAAACAAACACTCAGTTACAGAAGTTGTAAAATAATACAATTATTAGATAACAATATGATTATTCTTTTATAAATATCTATCCAATTAATAATAACCCTACAAATTGACTATTCAACTATTTGAAAAATTATGTATGCTAATGTATATTTTATATGAAATAATCATTGTTTTAATTGGCACTACATTTTAAAAAAATTCTAATCTGAGAACTTAATATAAACCTGAAGTTGTAATATGCTAGCTATGTCATTCAAAATTAGAAACTCCATTTGTGTACAATAGTTTCCCTTTATATTATAGCAATGTTTTTTTCCTTCTCAGTACACAGATGCAGTTAGACAGGAGACATAAATTAGGATTACCATGAAATGATCATCACTAAAGCTAACATAAATGAATAGATCAGTAGACGATGATTGATTAGATAAATAGATAGATACATAGATAATTAAACCTAGCTACTTGTAAGAATTCATCATTTCTATTACACTAAAACATTCACCATTCAACTATGTGTTTACTTTGCTATTTTCTCTTTAATCCCTTCTATTATAATGACATAATTCAAGTAAATCATAATATTCAGCAAAGGCAAGCCTTAAGGTTTTAGGTTGATAAATCAAATCTAAAAAATGCATAAGATATGATGTGATTATTTTATATAATTGATGTGCTCAAGTAAAGGGAAAATAATTGCAATTTGACTTAATTTTCAGGATTAAATGTGCTATACATCACACAAGCATTCCAACAACCATAATGCAAAGAGCCATAAGCTTATACTTAGTTAGGGTAAGAGTCATATCCTTGTATATTTCAATGTTCCAAATATTTTCTACTTTTTTAACTACCCACAGCTTCCAAGTATAGAACTTTGAATTCCAGGCTCCAAGCAAAATAATGTTATTATCAGGTTGAGTCTTTTTCAAAGACATCAAAAATATTTATCACCTCCTAATAGTTTCATTCCAAAATAAAAATTATTTTCTATTTTAAGCCATCTTACGTAAATAATTTGAGTTTAAAATCAGTAGAGGATATCTAACCAATACCATATATTCATGATTTAATGCATAGATTTTTACAGTTTGGTTTAATGTGTTTTATGTTAGGATAATGTTAACATATAATTTATAACTGATATTAGCTTTTTATAATTTGGTGTAGGTTCTATTTGATCATCTTTGGAAGTACTCAAAATCTAAGTAATAGGATCTAAAACAAAGACAAGCTTAAATCTAAAAGGATGATTGAAGTATAATTATTGCATAACATACACCCACTTTCATTTAAAACTACAAATGCTTGAATACACATAAATATATTTTTGTTAAAGGGTCAGTCCTACAGTCATCAACTTTGACAAATGAGCAAATGAAGGTGCAGAATTATATAGCAGTCAATGATGGAGTTTTCTGATCAAGATTGTGAAGTAAGTAAGTGCTGTGCTTGTCTCCTCTCATTACTACATCAAAATTACAACTAAACTACAAAAGAACAAAGATAGCAGAGTAGATAAATGCTGTGCTTGCCTCATCCAGTGACACATCAAAATAACAACCAAATTATGGAACAATCAAACTGAAGAACCACATGCATGGGAGCGAGAAGATACAGATTTTGTTCTTGCAATTCTTCGGTCGATCTTGAAACTGAAATTTGGCCATAATAAATAAGATTAAAAATATCTGACCTGTAGATGATGGCACCAAATTTAATTCAATGTTGAGTCCAAAAAGAAGAACCAAGGTTATTTTTTGTATTTCTGTCCCCAGAAAATAGCCTAATTGCAGGATTGTTGTGGAGACAGTCACCAAAATATTAAACTACTGCAAGATATATAGCCGGGCAAAAAGACAAAAAAAATGAGACAGGTCCCCAAACCTCCAATCTATTAAAGAGATGAGTCGAAGGAGCATAGAAAACTTTTTGGCCAGTGAAACTACTCTGTATGATAATATAATGGTAGATACCTGTCATTCATTATTTATTGGTTCAAATTCATAGAATATGCAACATTATATTAGAATGAACCCTAATATAAATTATGGACTTTGGTTGATAATGATATGTTCATCAATTGTAATAAATGTACCACTCTGGTGAGGAATGGTGATAATGGAAGAGGCTATAAATGTATGGAGGCAGAGAGTGTACGGAAAATCTGTACCTTACGTTCAAATTTGCCATGAACCTAAAACTGTTATTTAAAAATGTCTAATAAAAAAAGGGATATGATATGAAACCAGTGGTAAAATAATAGGGATGAGAAGAGATGATTCTAGGAGAAAAACTTTTTATTGGTCATGTTTTCCAGTGGCTTAGAACAATAGAGGAAAATTAATGTTTTGTACATGTCCCGAATGTTGTCATTTTTCCCACTCCTACTATTTTCACAATTCTAAATTAATCATCTCTTGACAACAGTAGTTCAGTCATGTACTAACTGTCATCCCTGGGACGTCTTTCTCTCTTGCAATCCATGTGCTACACTGTTTCTAGATTTACATTTCACAAATCTCTAGCATCACTTCTCTATTTTAACTTCTCAATAACTTTCTATTATGCACTAGATGAACTCCAGTTTATCAAAGGTGTCATAAGGTAGGTCTGAGTAGGTTAGATATTGCAATCACCATTTAGTTTACAATCAAGGAATAAACAAAGTAATAAGCTTATGAATACAACACACACACACACACACACACACACACACACACACACACACACTAATGTGTTCCTTCAATAAATGCAGAGCATAGTAAGGAAACAATTTATACAAAGTATAATACAATAAAGTCTGCTGGATAATAAATTTTTAAATGGTAAAGCAGAAGTAGTAAACAATTTCATTAATTCTAAGGAAGGATTTGTCTCTTAATGATGGACACATGAGTACAATCAGAAAAGCAGTCTAGAAAAATTGCTTGAGTGAAGATTAAGCCTGACTGGAGCAGTGAGTTTAAAATGTTTACTTTAAAGAAATGAAGTAGACAATATTGTTAATTTGGGACCAGATGAAAAAGAGTATGAAAAAAGTATGACATGCTTTGATTTAAAAATAAATACCTCTATATATCTTAAAGACAGAAAGTTCCAATGATTTTTTTAATTAAAGTCAAATGATAAAATCAGCATTCTGCAATTCAAATATTCAATTATTTGAGTCCCATTTGTATCTGGAGTTGGTAGAATTAAATGTAGTGGATTTAGTTTACTTCAGTCTGACCACATAGACTTATATGAATATAGTAAATCAGGTCCTGATTTTTCATTAATTTATTGATTAATTATAAAAGTAATAAGACTGTTACCAATTGGAGGGGGAACAGTGTATAATGGGATTAAAGCCTTTAATCATGGTTATTACAAAGAAATATACTCCCAGTTCAGGTATCTTTCCTTACTATAGGATGGATGTGACTGGTAGCAGAAATATTTTAGTGGTTGTTGGGTTATGATATTGCTGTAAGTTACTGTCAAAAGGTCCAAGTACAAAAGGTCCAAGTTTCTAGTACAAAAGGTCCAAGACAACACTCAAAATTTATACCAACCACCAATTATATGCACTCTGATAATCCCACCCAATGTTCTCACTTCCTGTTACTTCTACTTCCCCTTACCAGTAAAAGATGAAGGCTGTTTCTTACTAAATTATTTACTCTTTGGGGACACTTATTAAAAGACAGTCCCTAATTCTTAGTGTCTTAACTATTCACAAAAGGAGAAAATGTTCAGAAAAAAACTAGCTATTGAAACACTTTGAACTTACCACTCATTAATGATGGTCATTTTTGCTTTTTTTCTTTTTTGCTACTATGTACAATTATACACAAATTTGATCTTTGCTTTCCTTTATCTCCCAGTTAGCATAATGCAATACTTAAGATTATGGACTCTAAAATCAGGCCACTTGAAGTCAAATCTTAGCTCTGCTAGATACTGGCCAAATAGTAACACAGCCAAGTTATGTAATTTCTTAGACTTCAGATGTTGTATATAAAGTAGCAGAAATGATGGACTCCATAGTTTCTTTCGAGAAGTAAAAGAGTCAATATTGAAAGAAAAAAAGCATTGAAACATGAGCTCTCAAGGTGAGGGAAATGACAAAATGCAATGTGAGGGTTCCTGATTCAATATGTAATTATTTCTATTCTCTAAAAGTAATCAATAATTTCCACACTGCTACAATCACTGTTTATCAGAGTTGTCTAATCTTTTGGCCTCCCTGGGCCACAATGGAAGAAAAAGAATTATCTTGGGCCACACATAAAATACACTAACACTAACACTAAGAGATGAGCTCAAAAAAATCGCAAAAAAAGTCTCATAATGTTTTAAGAAACTTCACAAATTTGTGTTGCACTGCATTCAAAGCCATCCTGGGCCAAATGCAGCCTGCAGGCTGCAGGCTAGACAAGCTTGGTTTAGGTCTTCATCTTACTTGATTATCAATCCTGGAAAACCTTCACTTTCTTGGCTTTCCTTACATCATACTCTCTTGGATGCCCTCCTAGCCTTGCTTCCCTTAGCCCATTGTTAATTCTGCCTTTTCTCAGAATGTCTCAACAGTGGGGTGCCCAAAGATTAAGAGCTCAGATCATTCTCTTTCTTCTTATGCAATTTCATCCAGATTTATAAAACTCTTATTAAATGTTTCCTAGATTTAAATCTCCCAAACAGAACTTTCCATTGACCTTAAAATTCACCTATCCAATTACCTACAAAAAAATCATCACATGGATGGCTAAAAGATAGTTCACATTTAAATTTTCCAAACTAAACGATCTAATTGTTTCCAAATTTGTTTTACCCACAATTATCCTGATGTTATTTTACAACAACAGCATACTTTTAGTAGTTTAGAATGAAAGCCCTGAAAACATTCTGTGTTCCCCTTCTCTCTAAAGCCATATACCTAAACTGCCCATAAATTTTGTTGCTTCTACTGACAGCATATATCCCAAATCTAACCACCTCTTAGCATTTGCTCTGTAATCATCCTGGTCCAGGCTACCATCATTTCTTGCTTGGCTTAGTTGGATAGGCTCCATATTGGTCTCTCTGTTTTTATCTTCCCTGCAACAGTCGGTTCTCAACACAGCAGTAGTTAGTGCTTCTAAAATACAATTCTGCTCATGACACTCCTCTGCTCACACTCTTCCAATGGCTGTCCTCTTCACTCAGAGTAAATATTAAAGCCTTTTTCTGGGGCCTCCAGGCCTAGCCTACCCACTCCCTGTTACTTCTTAACTTCTCACTTGCTCTTCTCTTAATAACTAATAAATAGCAATAACGAGAATATCTTGTATCCCTAAAATAAATACATTAGCTATACAAACAATTTATCTATAATATAGAATGAGAGGAACAAAAGTGCTGTAGTTTTTGCACAGATTTAAAAATAGGGCATTGTTTAAAGGATACTTGGAATATATGGAATATATATAGACATTTTATTCAACTTTTTCACTAAGCTTTTTGATTTTCTAGGACACATAGGAGACTAACACATAAAAATGGTTTTGAAAAAGTAATTAAAGTTTTTATTATTTTGTCCTTCATATGCTGACTTTGCAGAAAACCGGCTTGGTACTAGAGAAAGGGATGGGAGGGAGGGAAGAGGAGGAGGGAAAGGGAAAGAATGGAGGTGAAACGAAGGGAGAAGAAAAAAAGAGAGAGAGAGAAGCAGAGGGAAGAGAGGAAGAAGGCAGAGAAAGAAAATCTGTAAATATATTAATAAATAAAGTTGTATGCCAATAAATATAAAATTATTTTTAACAGTATTCTTGATTTAAAAGCACGTAAACAATTCAGTCCAGGATAAATTACAGGCACATAAATATCCTGTTTGTAAAACCACTTATACATTCAAAGAGCAAAGCATATTAAGTAACATTAAACATTTCAATATTGGGGGCTTCCCTGGTGGTGCAGTGGCTAGACTTCAGCGCTCTCACCACCACAGCCTGGGCTCAATTCCCAGCCAGGGAACCAACAACAAAAAAAATTTCAATATTGAAGGAATTCTTAATGACAATGACTGCCACAGTAGCTAACATCCTGTGAAATAAGTTATCTATAAACAGAGAACTTGAGTAAAGTTTGCCAATGTATACTTTTACTTACACATGATTTTTATTCGGAATCCCATATAGATTCATAATTGATATGCAAGTTGATAGCCATTGAGGGAGTTGTTTTGTTTGTGCTTGAGATGGAGAGCATTCCTGTCCAGTTGCCATACCTGTAGGTTATTAATTTCACATTCACCATAATTAAAATATTATTATCCATGATAGAATGTGTTAATGAAAACTAAGTACTTGTCACAGGCAAATATTATCAAAGGAGCAATAGGGCAATGAAGACCACACACCCAAAAATATAATCCATTTGTCATTTCATTGAAGAATCCAAAAGCATTAGAGACATGCAATAATGTAACTATAATAAACAATCTTGGCTTATTTGTGGGAGAAGCATTAAGAGAAAACAATTACTATGTTTTGTTTTTATTTTTCTTTAGTTGCTCAGAAAATTCTTGTACTACCTAACATGTCTGAAATCATAGGATAATATTTTTCAGATATGGAAAAAATATGAGAAATAAAGCTAAATTTAGAAAAAGTCCCATGTTCTGATAAAATATACTGAGCTAATTTGTTCAAGCCATAGGATAAACTGATCACATAAATCTCTAGCAAAATATATTTATAGCTACAGCAAAATCCAATAATACAAAATTAGCATATTTCTGCCTCAGGCACCTTCAACTCCTCTCACAGATCTGTTTCCGGCATCATTCAGTTTGATGCCCTCTGTCAACCAAGAAAGAGTTTTTCTGTAAGACATTCATTTTTTCTCAAATAAGGAACTTTTTTAACATTGAAAATTTGTGTATTAGAACTGTACAAACTTTGTTTTGAGTTAACGTCTGGACAAATAACTAGAGGAAGATTTGCTTTTATTTGCCTTCATTGCATTAGTCTAAAAAGAAACTAAAAAGTAATGCTTTTAATTCTGTAGTAATATCTCCAGTTTTATGTTCATTAAATGAAATAAATGTAATGATCGTATTTTGCAGAATGTAAACTAATAAATGTTATACAGTATGGTTATCATTTTATTTAATCTACAACAGGGTCTTTATAATATATAGTAGACCAACTAAACATTACTACCTATTCTAAAATAAAAATTGATTAATAGAACTTGAATTTTTCCCCAGAATAGTTTTTTTACTAATATAGTAAACCACCTGATCTTCTTCCAAAAATAGGTAAATTTGTTTTTAAGTAAATATTATAGTTACTTATTAGTATATAATTAATTTATTATTCAAAAGCTGATTTAAATTGTTAAATAGTTAATCTTCAAAACGTTTTGCATGAAAAAGTCACAATATTTTTCTTCTAAACTAAGAACAGAACCCGTATCTTAAGAATGAAGTAGGGTTATAGCAGTCCTTAAGATGCAAATTAATAAAACACAAGTTTCTCAGAAGCCAACCAGATTCTATAGGTATGTCAAATTACTTTTACTTTTCAAATTATGTGAAGACAAGCTAAGAGTAGTGATGTGTTAGAAAAAGAAGTAACTTGGGTCTACTCAGAACTACCATGTGTAGCAAAACAAAACAAAACAAAACAAAATAAAAACCACCTACTGTCTTGTTAGTCCCGGTGTCTCTCGTACAAATACTAAGTTTAACGTCTTGTGTTCTGACTGACTGGGTCCCTAAGGTAAAGATAGTTTTCACCGTGGTTATCAATGAAAGACCATGGTACTTGTTATTTTATTATGGTAGCTTTGTTAACTATAAACTTTACTAGAAAAATAAAGAGGCAATAAAAGTTAAGAAAATTTAGAAATAAAAGAGTAATAAGGAGAGACATACCTTTCTGAATGTTAAAATAGATTGTAAGCTATAAAGTAATTAAAACAAGGCTATATAAAAAAATCCAGTGTAATAATTCAATACGATAATAATCTAGTATAATAACAAATGCAGCTAGCAAATTAATAGAATCTGCCACAAAATAGACCCTACTATTTATAAACATTGATTTTATGCTAAAGAAACTATCACAAACTAATGGAGAAGAAAGATATTATTCAATAAATAGTTTTAATACCATAAACCAAAATCAGTTTCACATAAACAAGAATGGATATTTAAGTAAATTATTAAAAATAAATGTAAAGTGTACAATTCTACAATACATTTTGAAAACTATATGATTTCACTAACCAACATCACCTTAATAAACTTAATAAAAACTATTGAAAATAATAATAAATTTAAAGAAATCATTTAACTTGCTAAATAGGAATCTATTTGGTAATTATTTAAACAACAGAAGCAATTAAAAAAGAAAATTTGAGAAAGTGAATCCACAGTAACTGAAGTGTCTGAATGCAAAAAAACAACATAAAGAAATTTAAATATTTAAAAATTTTAATGGAAAAATATGCCAAGGTTAATGTTGTGTTTGTATACATACACACAAACACAAACACTCTTAAAATAAATGTGAAAAATGAGAACTATACTTACAAATAGGCCAATTAGGCTAGAGAGAAAAGAAGAAAATATAATTGTTTAATAAATATATAAAATTTCAATTTCTGTAGTTACTATAGTAATTAAAGAAAAACATGCTATAATATATGGGAAGTAATTTTTTAAATCTTATCCAGTGTTCATAAATGGGTAGAAAAAATATAAATTGGTTTGAACATCTGGAAAACATTTAACAGATTATATGGAGAGGTTTCAAAACATATATAACACTATGTTAATTATTTTAATTTTGATAACTTTCCTAAGTATATCATCACATATTTGAATATAAAATATGTAAAAATATCTCCATTGCAGCCTTGTTACAATAATAATAATTTTGTTATTTTATGGAAGCAAGTCAAATTTTCACCAATTAGAAAACAGTTCACTTAATTAGGATAAATTTATATAAAGGAATATTTTATGTAATAAAATGATGGCATGTGAAAATTTTCACAATATAATATCTAGTGAGAAAAGTACTATGTAAACTGTACTTAGATTTTGATTACAATTTGGGTGTAGAAAACATTGAAGAGAAACAGACAAAAAACAAATTGCTAATTAATGATGGCTATCTTTGATTTATAAGTGTAAAGTCATTTTTTATTTGTTCTCTATTTTCTAAAATTGGCATCTACTCTTGCAATAATCTTGTACACCACAGCAAAAAGTGGCTTTTCTGAGTTTCTATTGTGCTCTTGCTTCAACCACTTTTCTAACTTTCTGCTAATTTGCAATTATTAAAATATGACTCTGAGATGTATAATTACTTTGACTTTCATTTAAATCATTAAAGCAAGAATTTCACCACTACCAAATTTACAAAAAAGAAAAGATATTTTATGTTATACTATTATCGACATGAATGAGTTTTATGATTCATAAATAATATTTGAAAAACTACTAGTACATTAACATCTTTTAAATATGTTTATAATTCATTTTCTTCCAACTCTGTCAAGTAAACGTTTAAAGATATGAGTTTAAACAAAATATTAATTATATATTTTTACACTTTATACCTCTATGTTACCAATTTGAGGAGATATGTTTAGTAAGTTTAGAAATTTAAATTATACAAGTGAAACTTACGAGTTTAAAGTACAAGCACATAAATTAATACAGAAAAAACCATGTTTAAATAGCAATGAGGTGGAACATAATGCTAATTAATTTGTATTTGCTTAAATTCAAATGCAAATTAAAAGTAAAGGATTTTTTTCCATTTTATCAAATAATGGTCATATTGATATGAAATAGGCATCATTCTCTTGATATATTACATTACTTTTGAAAAACCATATTGCAACAGTAAATTATATAAAACATTCTGTGGTTAAATCATTTGTGAGGTTATTATTTCTCCTGTTCTTATATCCTTCCCACCGCCAAAAAAAATCCAAATATTTTAATCTTCAGACAAGTTCACACACTGCAATGAGGGTAATATTTAATTCAAATCCCCTCCTTCTCCTTAGCCCTTAACTCTTTTTTTTTTAAACTTAGTATAACAGCATAAGAGATTGAAAGAGTATCTAAATATAAGTTCCAATTGCTGGTTAGAGGCCTCATTCCTCAGATATTTTGTAAGAATTTGTTTTTATGGGATTAAATGCCCTAGCACAATTTTTAAAAAGATATTTATACATTTCAGTGTTATGATAGACTGATTCAGCAGACCTTCACTTTGTTTCATTCTCATGTAAGCTATTTTAGAAATTGGCTATTTACTTTTTTTTGGTAATTTTCAGAGTATATTGCTACAAGTTAGATTGTTTTGCCCATCTCTTTTTCATTCCAAATCTATTTCCCCTGAGCAGTCAAAACTACTGTAGTATAATGTCTATTACTATCTATTTTTTATTACTTCTCAAACCTGTGGCTCTGTATCACTGTTTTATATTTCCCTCATTGAAATTAATACATGTATATGTTTTAATCTTGTAAATATGTTTCATGTCATATCCTATTGGAATAGCAAAATGATATTAATAAATCATTTGCTGTGCACCAGGTTTCCACCCCCTCTTCTCTTTTTCTCTCTGTCTTTTACTTAACTTGGCATCCTTAAAGGGCAGAAATGATAGGTATTCATTAAGTTCTCTAAGATGTGGATCACAGTCCACTGGTGGACTGCCAAGCAATTTTGGGGTGACCACCTGAATAATAAAATAAATAGCTTGTGGACTGGACACTTGGAAAATTAGCCCTTGCCCTTGAAAACATCTGCTCAGGCCTGCATTACACATTGCAATGAGCAGCTATCACATAGGAAATGTCAATAACCTCAGAAGTCAAATCATGATAATTTTCACTGAAGCATTAAAAACACTATTTTTCTGAATTTATTAGTTAGTTGTATTGAGAACATTAAAAAACAATTAAGCTTTTGAATATAGAGACAAGAGCAATGAGGAGTGTAAAAGTGCAATATGTTGAAATTGGAGGCTGTGGCCTCTAATCATGGCTCTGACACTGACTAACTTTGTGAGCCCTGACAGGCCAGTTATAGGATCTTTCCTGGATCTCCAATTCTTCTGTAAAAACAATATTTAGTTACAATTTCAAAAATTTTACTCATCTATTGTTGGGAAAATGTAATTAAAACCAAAATCTTCTTCCAACCCATAGAAGCATACAACATATAATTAGATGTATTATACATAATATATACACATATATGTATATATAATATATACACTTGTATGTAGATATGTGTATGTACATAGAGACAAAGAGAGACAGAGATAGAGAAAAAGATTGTGTAAATGGTTCACATGATTATGGAGGTCAGGAAATCCTACAATCTGCCATCTGCAAGCTGTACAATCAGCAAACCAGTGGTGCAATTCAGTTCACATCCAAACACTGGGAAGTTAGGAGCATTGAAATCCAAGGGCAGAAGAAAATGATGTTCCAACTCAAGCAAGAAAGAAAATTTACCCTTTTCCTGCCTAAATGATTGTTTGATGCCAACATACATTGGTGAGAGGGGATCTTCTTTACTCATTCTACTGAATCAAATGTTAACATTTTTCAGAAACACCCTCACAGACACACCCAGTCAAGATGACACATAAAATTAATCATCAATACAATTTTTTAAATATTCATATTTCCGTGGTCTATAATGTCCTATAAGACATTCATGTTTAAGAAAGAAACTTCTGGAATTGCATAAAAAATAAACACACACACACTAATAAGAATCTGTCAATGGTGGCCGTATTATGAAAGGTCCAGCATGGTAACAGGACAAGCAGGAGGTAAAAGCAAAAGAGAAAGGGGAGAGAAAGTATATGAGGGGGCCACTGTAATCCTGGAAATATCAGTATAATATTAAGACCTCATGGACTTTTAATTAATCACAGACCTTCGCTGATGCTGCCTGCAGTATTAACCTATGTTCAATGAAAACTATGTTTCATATAAAATTATAGATTCAATAAAGAAAAAAAATCTTGATTTGTTACTCAACTTTTACTGATGAAACTATACATTTATTCAGGAGGACAACGTGATAATGTAGAAAATTAGTGTTTGATTTAGACAGACAATGCTACCCAGCCCCCGAGGAAGTATACAGCAACTCCTTTCTAACATTTGTTTTGTTTTGTTTTTGCATTACTCTGGGGCCTTCTTTTCAAGGAAAAAAGATGGGCTTTTTGTTCAGTCAATAAAGTATTGAACGATACACTCAATAAATGTTGATGTTTTTATAAAGTTTTTAAAGTTCAGATTTTTTTTGTTTTTTGGTGTGTAGTTGTGCACAAGGGATACCTTTGACTGTTTTATACTGTCACTTTAGTATCATTTCTATTCCTGCTAAGAGCTGTATGGAATCTTTGAAGGAAAGAAAAGCATTTGGAGCAGACTGCTTAACATATATAAAAAAATATATTAGGTTAGATTGAGATATATTTGATTTAAACCACATCACTACAACCACAACATTATCACACTCACTACCCGACAATTCCTGCAAAAAGTAGTAAAAGTAAATGTTTTATTACATGTTTTACCTACTTTAAGGTGCTGACTATTTAATAATTCTGCTGCCTCAGAACTAGGTTAAGTACTTAAAGTTGTGTAAATGTTACTGATTATTTCTGTTGCTTTTTCATACAATTAACATAAACTTGATCTATGTTGGTAATTTAAAAAAACACACACACGAAGGATCTTAGGCAGCATTAAAAATGCTGATCTGCAATTTGCTCCCAGGAATGCAGAAGCTCATTCTTACATACTCTAAGGGTGAGCAAGTTTAGATATTTTAATAAATTCACAAGTTAAATTCTATAAAAGACAACCATTAGAAATTAATGCTAAATTCTAAACAGGTTTGGATATACCATATTAGATCATAATTGATATGCAAATCTTTATTTTTAGAAAAAAACTAGCATAAAGGACTATTTTCAAATTATACACATGTAAAGAAACATTCACAAAATTACTCTGCAATTACAACTGACATATGGACAAAGAACAAGATATCTAAAGAGCTTAATCTAAGGAGTGGTTATCTAAACCAACTGCATACAAAGTCATTAGGAAGTTTCTCAAAACTTCCCAGAAATTTCTGATTGACTCCCAGAAATTCTTATTTAATTATTCTGAGACAAAGCCCCTGATCTAGAGAATGATTGAATTATGACTGGCATTTCAAGACTAAAATTGCTAGCAGAATGAGGTACTGTTCATTTATACTGACCCCAAAATTGTATGCTTCACTATCCAAATTCTAGTTCTGATCCACATTCAAAGCATGGAATCAAGTTAATGTTAGGTTTACAGAAGCAAACCCAAATCAAGGCTGGAGACAAAAATGGTTATTTTCACATCTAATCCTTCATTATTTTAGTATGGATATCTACCTTCATTCAAAAATCAAACATGGAGACTTCTGGTTCAGGCTAGTTCAGATTTTATAATACTGAAATTGCCTCTCTGATGTAATAAATAGAAAATTTGACAAAAGTTATATGGAAACTATTTTCAGACATTAAACAACCAGCTGCACAAGACTATAATCCCTGAAGGAAATAAAAACAAACATGGTGAGTCCTACAATAACCTCACCTTTCTTCCTAGAGAAAAATCAGTTTGGTTTAGTTGAAGAGAAAGAAAGCAGAGTTCAAGGAGACTCTGACAGCCAGAACATGGTACTGAAGTAGAGAAAGCCACACAGAGAAAGAGCTCCAGAAATCTGCTTAATGTTTCATTTAACCTTCCTGAAAATTCAGATGCAGAGGCAAAAAGTAAAACTCTATGAGGCCAGGTAGAGAGTACCATGAAGATATAAACTGAACAATTCTTAATGTTCACTCAGGGAAAGAGAACATGTAAGTTTTAACCATCCAGAATAGAAAATCCTCATTGAACACACAGGGTATTCAGTAAGACTATGGAAGAGTGACACCTTAGTAGTTGGGTTTAACAAGTCTTACATAAAGATTAATCTGTATCCATCTATAGAAGACAGAGTTCTAAGATGATCTCCAAAATTTCTGCTCTCCATCATATATGCTTTTGTTTATTTCCCCCCATTTAGTGTGGATAGAACACTATTCTCTTAACAAAGTTACACATATTTATAATTTAAAAACTGTAAGCAAACTTGGAATAAAAATAAACTTTCAAAACAGAGAAAAAATGTAATAAAATAAACAATGAAAAGATAATAATGAAAATAAGTAATACCAAAAGCAAATTCCTTGAAAAAAAATCACTAAAATTAATAAAATTCTAACTAGATTGACCAAGAATAAAAGAGAGAATGCAGATTATGTCACAAATGAAATGTATATCATCACCACACAGTACATATCAAAAGATTAATAAGAGAATATTATGGACAATTACATAAGCCAATAAATTGGACCAAATAGCTAAATTAGGCAGATTTCTTAAAAGACATGAAAATTGACTGGAAAAAATATGGGATCTGAAGGGTCTTATATCTCTTAAAGAAGAAACTTATGTCTCTTATATCTGCTTAATTTAAAAAATCCTCTCAATGATAAAAAGATTTAAGGAAGAAATATCCAACCATCATCCATAATAATAACTTTAACAAAATAAGGGCTAGAAAGAAACTTTCTTAACTTGATAAATAGTATCTCCAAAAACCTCGAACTCATATCACACTAAAGTTGAAAAGAAAATAATTTTCTCCTAAGATCAGAAATAAAACAAAAACTATCCACTCTCATCTCTTCTATTCAATATTGTTATACTGCAATAAGGGAGAAAAATAAAATAAAATTCAAAGAGATTGGGGATAATTTGATGACACTATATAGACAAAATCTAAAGGAATATGTAAGAAAGTTATAAGAATTAATAAGTAAATTTAACAAGATGTAGAATATCAGTCAATAAAAACAATTATATTTCTATATAAAAGCAGTGAAACAAAACTGGAAATTAAATTTAAAATTAATTTATCTTAAAATATATCCAGAAACAAGATATTCAGAATAAATTTTAAAACTTTGGGCAAGCCATGAACAGTGAAAACTCTAAAATGTCACTAAGAAAAATTAAAGAAGGTTTAAATCAATGAAGAACTACACCATATTCAAGGATCAAAGAATGAAAATTGTTAAGATGCCAATTATATCAAAATTGATTTTTAGAATCAATGCAGACTCAATCAAGCACATTGCTTCTTTCCATTCTTCCTCATTATTAACATTGATTTGCTTTCAATGCTACTTGTAAAAACCAAACTTACTGAAGAGTGTTTCTGAGTCTATAGAGTTGCGGGGGTAAACAGGGAGAATGAAAGGAATAATGATAAATGATTTATTCTCAAGAAGCATCAATGTTTAGGACATGGGCAGAGGAGAAAAAAAATAGAGAGCGAGACTAAGGATAAATGATCAGAGAAACTGTAGAACAGCTAATATGGAGTGTTTCAAGAAGAAAAGCAAGGACAATTGTCATTTGCTGCAAAGAACTCAAGTACGATGAAGAAGGAAGTAAATAAAAGAAAGAAATCATGGTATATAAGGGAGTTTTTCTGTAATCAACACCTCTAGAAATGTGTACCCATTTATGATGTGTCTCTGTCTTTGAGAATCATCCTTCATCCACCTATCCACCGGAGAGAGTACCTTCAGTCCTATTTGTGATTTGCTCTGTTCACATAATTTAATGGTTGATTGACACTGTCCCAATAAAGTTTCCTCTCCAGATAAGTTGGGATTGCAATTCGAGTTCAATTACTCAAAGTTAGATTATTTGGATGATTTAAAATTGATAAACTAAAACTAAGCTTGTCACTCTACACATCAGACAACAACTTGTCAGTATCAAAATGTCTCAAAACAGATGTCTAAAACAGATTGTAACTTTGAATTTTCTATCTTTATGAATACCATTCTACAAAAAGTAAATTAATTTAGCCTTTCATTTAGTCAACCTCATTTAGAAAGTATACTTTATTTATTGGGCATAAAATTTGGTATAAATTAGTTTGGCTTTATTAATTATGATGTTCAGACCCTAAGTTTCTTTATAGTTTATGTATTTGATAATATTTTAATGAGAAGGGTTTATTAATGACTTTCAGTAATTATGTGTTTGTCAATTTACTTCAGATTTTCAATGACTTTTGTCATAAATATTTGCTCCCCTATTATTAGTTACATAGTATGACTGGATGATCTTCAACATTATACCTGAAGGCATTAATCTATAATGAATCTTGCCTGATGCATATCACACACAGACAAAAGTGATCAATTATTAAGTCTTCCCTATAAAAAAATTACCCTGATTGGCCCATTTTATTTACTAAGCTTTTTTGAAGGAATACTATACACTTATCTGGCCTTTGAGATAGTCCTCGTACCCAAGAATCTCACATTTTAGTGAGACTCAATGTTACAGCCATATTATGGAATGTATTAATATTTAATAAATATAAGAATACTCTTTTTATTCTCTTAAATTCCGGTCCATCTATCACTAATACAACACCTGTTTGTTTCATTGTTTGTCTAATACATTTTGCTCATTCCTTCTAAATTTTCAGTGTAAATCTGCTTTAGGTTCTTCCATTATGGGCAGCATGTAATTAAATTTACTTTTGTTTTTGATTTTTAATATAATTGAGAGCATTTGTGTTTCAATAAGGGACTTTATCCTATAAACATTTATAGCAATAGTGATGTTCTTGGTTATATTTCTGTTATCTTGTTTTATATTTTTGGTTTATTAGACTTCCTTGTTTCATTTATTTTTCTGTCTATTATTATACACACAAAACTGTTCTTCTATTCTATGAAATGACTTACAAGTCAAACTTTTTTTAATTCCCATGTTATTAGTCTCTAAGTTTTCCAAAACCTACATGAGTCTACTTCTCCTGAAATAAAAGTTAAACAAATACACAAAAATGTTCATCTCCTTTTCCATCATACTGGAGAAAAAATATTTTCATCTTTTTATCTCTCACCTATTTCTATTTTCTTACAATCTTGAAACATCAATCCAAATAGTAATTTTATTTTTAAAAAATTACAAGTATCCTCTTTGTTTTGTCTCTTCTGATAAGAATTGCTTTCAATTTGTCATGTCATGTTAACATTTCAGTGACCACAAGTAGTACTTAAATATCATGAACTACACATTCTTGAATTCTTTGTTTTTATTTATCTCTAAGTCATTTGTAAAGTAGAAATACTGTTTTGTTTGAGACATTTACTCTGCTGTCACTGCCTCAGCACCCCCAAAGCCATTACCTTTCTAAGGAAAACTTTTTAGTTGCATTTACATTTAAACATTAACTTGTTTAAGTGTTGACATTTTGCTTCAAAACTGTTTTTTCTCAAAATTTTATGCATGGTTAAAATCCCATTGTCTTCTGGAATTTCATGTTGTAGAAGGCGATCAGTGTGAGTTATTTTTTTTTAAATAACCATGGTTTTGTTATCATTGTTATTGCTCTGCTTGAAAGCAAGTAGGACTTTTTTCTTCTTGAGATCGAAGATGCCACAAATATTTTCCTAGGTAAAGGTTTTGCCTAGAAAATAGCAATCTTTTAGACATGAGAATTTATTTTTACTTTGGTAAAGTTGTCTTCATTCCAATTTTATTCATTCTGTTTTTTTTTAATTGCTTCTGTTCCAATCATTTTGGTTTCCGGTTGAGGATTTTATTCTCTAAGCTTTTAGAAAATACTTCTTTTTATCATCTTTCTTATCATTATTTTATCTTTTATCATACCCCTCTGTATTCTGGAATAGGTTATAAAGCATATGATCTGAATCGCTCAATTTTCTGTCAATCAGTTCTATGCTGATTCCTGCACTTCTCAATTCTTTTGTTATATTTTTAGGATTCCTTACTGTTTTTTCTCTTCTTAATTTCTGTCTCTTCATCTCTGCCAGCCTCACAACTCACTGTCTCTTTTCTTCTACTGCTCTGTGCCAAGCATTGTACTTATAAAGATGAGTACAGCATAGATACTGACCCCAAAGAATTCACATTCCAAAGAACAGGCCAAACACACAACAAATAACTGAAAAGCACCCTGAGAGTGAAGTAATAATAGAAATGTGTAGAGAACATTATGAGTCTACCAAAATTGAACCCAGTGAAGTCAGGGACACACTACTTAGGGACAAGTCGGAAAGGATAAATTGGGTTTTACCATATTAAGTAGAAAGAGGAAGGCCCACTAGAAAGAAGACACTATGGACAAGTGTTAATAGTATTTGTGAGAAACTGTCCCATTTCAGTACTAGTGAGTCTCAAGTGCCTTGTCAGAGGTCCTAAGAAATAAGGCTGAAGGTTCATGCAGGTAGGTGTTCCTGGAGAACCCTATGACATGCTGATTGTATTTACCTTGTGAGTGAAGAGAGTCTATGGTAGGGATTTAAATGAGACAGTGATTTGAGAGAAATAAAACTGGAAGAGAGATAAATTGAAAATAAAATAGGTGTCCCCTTCTGTCCCCTGCCTTTGCATTTTGGGTCATTTTATAAATATAAAGGGATTCCTTATTTTTATTACATTTGGTTTCTTATTTGATTTTCACAAACGCAGCTTCAAATAATGTTTCTTCCTTTCATGTTGCAGATTTTCATAGATTTCACATTCATTTGACATACTTTTACTCATTTTAGAATAGGACATTTCTTTTTCGGTCTGACTAAGCCAACAAAAGAATGTTCAAATTTTTCTCATGACCCCTCACTTCATTTCTAACTCTAACGCTTTTCATGTAATATCTGGGAACACTGTTCTCTCAAATCTAAAGCCAGAAGTGAATTGATGTGCTACTGCCTTAGCCTTATTTCCGGTAGCAAGCCGAAGATTATTCTAGAGCGGCTACATTGTGCTATTGATTCTTTCTGTCCACTTCTGAGGCTTTGAAAATAGAATAAATACAAAATAAAAGCAGTGGTCTCCAAACTGTTTTAATCAAAATTTGTATCAGAAAAAGGAAACACCTACCACAATGTATATGAGAGGTGATATATTAATGAACTACTCTCCCATTTAGGAAGAGTTCCTGTTCAGTAATGGAGTGACTACATGTTTTATTGATTAACATTCCCTTTAATCCAAGTTAGAAGACAGATAACTAGAAGTGTTCTATTGCTGATCTTCTTATTTCCCTCAAAGCATTCACAGGCAAGGATTATGTTTATTATTCCAGCCCACCAGTTTTTTGCATAGGTAGACTATCATTTTTAGATTTCATTGCCATGGTTTATTTTTATCACTTTCATGTGTAGGGGGACAGAATAAACTTTTCATGAGCATTTTCACTTGAACATGGCATATAACATATTACATTTGGCCGGCCAACAATTCACCTGAGAGTATCAGAAAGGTCAATCTTCTAAAAGGAAAATCTGATCATGTTATTTCCCTCAGTAAAATCCTTCAGTGACTCTCAATCACCTATAGAATATAATTAAAACTACATATTAAGGACATAGCCACTCATGATGTAGCTTCTGTCTTCTATTTCAGCATCACCTCCAGCCACTGCTTCGGACACACCCTGGCCTCTTATACTTAGGAACTGCTTCATTCCCAAAACACAATTTACTGTTTAATCCCATGATCTCTTAGCATGTACTGTTCCTTTTATGAGATATAAGGAATATCTGTGACTTTCCTCTCCTGTTTGTTTGGCCAAAAAAGTCATTTTCCAGAGAGTTAATATGTAAATTACCATGAGAAATGGGCAGGGCACTCAGCCTACTATATATGATCATATGTGTGTATGAGAGTATGTATACACAGATACAGATAAGTATGATTATATACACACACATGTGTGATGATATCATATTAAATATAACAGAGCTTCAAACAAATAAAGACATCTTCAAGCAGTTCTCTCTCTCCTTCTGGGTGTATATGCTGGGGCCAGTGTGCACACGCGTCCTTCTACGCTCTGTCAAACATGGTACTATGCTGTGTGTTTATTTTTCACCCATTTAATTCCTTCTTCTATGTTGTGAACTGGATTATTTACATTCTACATCAAGTTTTATCCCAATTTGCTTCCCACAATCTTTTATCCTAAATGTAAATTTATAAACCTAGAACAGCCAATATGACTTGTGTTCACCCTTGACCCAATAAACTGAAGAAGTAGAGAATGTGAATTGAAGTAAAATGTCACCTATCAGGCCTTGTTTCATGTCGCTTCTCTAAAGGGACATTTAACAATATCACACTCAAGCACACGCTATGACATTTTGAGTGAAATGTTCAAATTGCTGTCCATCTCATACAAGACATTCACATACCCTACCAACCAGTATTATTTCTGCTGGACCCTGCATATTTGTAGGCTGAGAGGTAGTATAGATGAAAACATATAAACAAAAGAAAAAAATATATAGTTATTAGACCAAGCCATGAAAAGCTGGAAGAGGACAAGCTCTGGATTACAAATTAGAGATTTATTGTAAATTTTATAAGCTGCACAAAATGAAAAAATTCACCCATTTTATTGATTTGTAGCCCTAAATTATAAATTCACATATCCCACTCAACAAAGTATTAGCTGGTAGTACCAATTATAATAATATTGGAAAAATATCAGATTTCTTATTATTTAAGATAGCCTTTTACTTCATTAATGACAAGCCTTGTAGTATTAAAATTAAGAAAACATTACAATGTAATTACATATATCACAAATGATATGCATATATTAGATAATAGCAAATGTACATATATAGGTATATGTACAATTCAATTGAAAATAAGTATCTAATTTTAATATTTTTTGGATACACCATTTTATGATCACTTTTTACCAATGTTAGTAGCCAGCTTCTTAATAAAAGAAGTTCTAGTAATCTAAGTAAAGTAAACCACAGGCAGAGGAAGAAAAAAATTATCTAAAGAGTTATGCTTTCATTCTACTAATTCAGTAACTTGATGGTGAGGGCTGTGAAATAATTCTTACTGAAAATTACTATTTCACTAATATTTAGAATTAAATTACACATTTATTAAATATAAAACTTTTCTAGGATATTAGCTTACAATTATATGTTGCTTACCAAATGTTAGACACTGTTTTAAGAGATTTACATTCAATCTTCACAAAAACCTCAGCAATTTGACACCATTATTATTTTAACTTTATATATGAGGTAACCAAAGCACTGAGAAGCTAAATAACTGACTTGAGCTCACATTGCTGGGACATGTTGACAGGATCTTGGCTACAATGCAATAAATACTGCTCGTATAAGGTTTATAGGAGTCCTCACAAATTAGTTTATGATTAACAGTTAAAGTAAAATTGCACATGGTATTTATGAATATTTCAAATTATAAAAATCAAATAGCATTTCTGATTCATAGTTAATTGTTGAATTTCTATCATCTTATTTCTGTGAGGAAAGACATTATGATCTGTATTCAGTAATTATAAAAGGTCCATCCACACTGCTTTAATACAAATGAAAATTTGGAATTACTGAGTGATATGTTTAAGATTGTAGTTACAAAACAGTACTTGTAAAAAAAACTTTATTAGACCGATTTTATAATTCTTAAATCTTCATGACTTTGGAGGATAGCCAACATCTAGCATAGCAGTTTCTTTCTGAGCACAATGAAAAGTACAAGTACTGGCTAACAGCAGCAAATAACCATTTGTGTGAAAGCCTTCCCAACAGTGTATGGGTACATCATCTTCTGCCTGAGATGCACTTCCCTACTAAACATCCATGAGGTATATTGCTCCAATGTGGCTCTTCTTGTACTCTACTACAAACACAAATATGTATTCCTGAAAGGCAATCAGATATTTCACCCATGGCTAAAATACAATGGTTCTTCCTCTATTTCTTAAGTCTTAGATAAGCACAAAGCAGATCATATAGACAAATCAAAGATGAAATATGACATACATTTGCCAAACAAAGTTCTCCTGAGATTTTTTATTAAGGAAGCATTTTAAATAATTCTTTAGCATATATTACTTAATAGACAAATAGAGACAACAGTACTATTATATTTAACTCCTAATACTTTACATGCATGAATAAAATAATTATAATTAAACAGTATAATTATTTTAAGTAACACTGAATGTAATTTATTTTTATAATTTAGCATCATTTAACTTTTAAGTCTTCTAAAATTATAAAATTAGGGCAACTGGAAAGACATTATAAAAATAAGTATTGTTAAACCCTCCATGCATTTTCCTCATGCCACAGTCCCATCTAATGCACAGAGAGTGAATACAGACCTTCTGAAGTGACCACATGTAATATATTATGAAATATACATATAATATAATTTTTATGCTACAATTTCTCTATTGTACACAATATGTCTATGCTATAATATGTCTTTATTGTAAATAGTCTTGCTCCCAAAATAAAAATGCAACCCTTCTAAATTAACATTGGTTCTCTGGCATACCTCAAAAGATCATGCTCAATCAGTCTTATACTCACTCTGCATCAAAGGCATTCAAAATTTTTAATGAAACATATATATATTGTGAAGAGCATTCAGTAACTGTGTGTGGGTGGGTGGGAAGCTACAAAATTTGAATTTCATATTGTGACTATGTAAGATATAATATGTAGATTTTAGTACCACCCATGAGTTCATCTAATGGTGATCCATATATAATATTTATAAAACAGTTATTAAATTAAAAAATATCAAACTTTTTATATTTAACATACTCAAAATACTATAATATTATTTCCACATGTTAATTTATGTTCTGTTTATCTCTGAATGAACTTGAACTCATAGCAATAAAATCTGATAAAATATCTAATCTAAAATTGTTCAAAATATGGGAATCCAAATGATGCCTGATTACTTAAAAAGGACCCTTACATGTATGAAATACACTGTTTATTTTATGAAGAAATATGCTAACCCACTTAATTACAACTCAACTCTGTACAGCTCTTAAGCTAAAACTCTGTATTCTGTTGCTTCCTCTAAATGGCTTTGTATATAATTCCCAGAATCCAAGCCTGTAAATTAGGGATTGTCTCTATTCTCTTTTATAATGTAGGCTTCGCAGCATTGTAGTCTATTTTAGCAAACACATTAGGTCTCTTTGGGGGATTATTCAAACGACTAGTAACTGAGGGTGTTATTTTAATGTTGAAACTATCATTTTGCTATTTTGTAATTAAAGAGATTTTTCTTGATGCAAATATTCAGCAACATTCTTTAGGGACATTTTTAAGCAAATGTTCCTACTTTGTGTGGTGTTGCAAATGAAGTAATTTTTGTATTTTTTCCTATTACATTTTGTAAGATTGTGGAAATGCTTTGCTCCTATTATAGAATGCCCTACAATGGCTATAAGCCCAGCAGTCTGAAGCAAACTTTAAGAATACAGACACACAATTTGAAACAAAGTGGCGTAACTGCCAGCTTTTGGGAAATAATAACAGCAGACAAATCAACCTGGCACACAGCAATCAGAAATGAGGTCAAGTCATTCACATTTAGCAAAAGCCTTGGACATTTTAAGGGAAGAGGGTAAGCCAAAAACAATTTCCCAAGCCAAAAGAGTCTTTAGATATACAGTAAAAAAGGCTCTTGTTGGATCTTTGCAGGAATTTTTATGCTCAGTTAACAACATCAGATCATCACGTTATCTTCAAATATAGAGTCCACCAGTATAATGTATTAGTGCAATTGCAATAACCTTAAGTTATTTGACCAAGCTATTCAATGTTACTCGGTCTGTTTTCAACTGCTGACTTTAGCATTCTGATTTTCTACAGTAATTTCTTCAAGTAATTTTCTACATATTCAGAGAACTGGAAGAAAAGTTTAGCTGAGAATTACGAATCATGTTCAGCTAGCTAGTAATTGAAATGTTTTCTAAGCACACACTTTTCAGTAGGGTGTTGCTGTGGGGGAAAATTTACCTCCTGTGGATTGTCTTCAAAGCTATATAAAGATGCTTTATTTTGTATTCTTTTGCTTGAGGTTGAGGTGGGGAGTTGATGTTACATCCCCATTCAGATAAAATTATTTTTGTTTCATATATTTTGTTTGAAGGCCTGTAATTGCACCACTATTGATGGTGGAAATGAAGTTTGGTGGAGGAAATGATGCGGAAAGTTGCATTTGATATTTCTGAGCTGTTTGTCCCATAGAGTTTGAAAGTGAGCAAGCTAACAGATATTACACACAGCATCTTCCATAACATTAGAAAGTTAAATATCCTTTCCTTTTCAGAGAATAATTATTTTGGTTTGATTTATCAATAATATTTTCACTGTAA
The DNA here is from genome assembly GCA_004026885.1 of Lyroderma lyra. Taxonomy (NCBI): domain Eukaryota; kingdom Metazoa; phylum Chordata; class Mammalia; order Chiroptera; family Megadermatidae; genus Lyroderma; species Lyroderma lyra. The sequence goes on along the minus strand of PVJL010002576.1, from coordinate 46,092 downwards.
TTATAGTAGAAATAATGAATGGATCTTCTGTCTGCTGAGAATTATGCTCTCTTGCATGGGTCTTGTTTGGTGGGTTCTACCAATAAGTCAAATAAATTTACCATATTAAGGCTGTTATATTTAGTAATTTTCAACAAAGCAACACAATAGCTTTATTTCCAGGCAATAGTTTCTTATAATAAATTGACACCAAAACAAATGAAAAGTTGGAAAGTTACTTCTGTTAACATAAAAATATGTATTATATGATGAACCTGTTTCTACTCAGGTTTATGATGAAATCAACACTTCATCTTCATGCATAGTAGTGTTAAAATGCAGAAAGCAACCTCAAGTAGAATAAACATGAATAGTTATGAAATCGATGGTAGAAAAATGCATAGGTTCAAAAACCATCACCACTATCTTGACAATTTTGGGGGGAGTAGGGGGTGGTAATTCCCTGGCTGGAAATCGAGCCCAGGCCACGGCGTTGAGCGCGCTGAAGCCTAGCCACTACACCACCAGGGAATCATCACCACTATTTTGATGAGCTTCCCCTTCCTTCCTTCCTTTCTTCCTCCCTCTCTTCCTCCCTTCCTTCCTTACTCCCTCTCTCCCTCCCTTCCTTCCTTCCTTCCTTTCTTACAGAACTTACTGAAAAAAAATGTGATCCTTTCATGAAATAATGCTACATGATTTCTCAACCAATTAGCTTTTTGCTTGGCCATTTGGAGTGGTCACGCCTGTTACCTCATAGCTACATGCAATAATGAAAATAGACCTTTTAATTAGTTACATACAACACATAATGGCTGCAAGACTCTAACATCCTTTATGCAAATGATTCTTCAGAGATTATTAATTAGGTTTCAAGGAATATTAATTTCTTTAACCCTCCAAAATTATTACCACTAGGAAATAGGCCTGAAATCATTTTAACTATGATAAAATTGCACTCAGTGACAATTAATTGAGCAAGGTAAAAGAGACCTTGGTGTTAAATGAGAGGTGCATGCTTATTATTGCTTCTTATGGATACTTTTAAGTTGTGTGTGCAGACATGATTTTACGCATAGGAAGTAATATCCCTGGTCAGATAAATATTTTGACACCTGATTTGAAAATAATATATATGCAGTAACATTGAGTTCAGAGGTGTTTTTGTAATCAACATGCTTATATTTATGCATATTTGAAAAAAAAAACAAATTCAAAATATACCCAAGGAAACATCTCATTCTGTTTTGCAGGAACACTACTGAGCTATTTAAGCTCAATGAGTAGGACTGCCAGGCTATGCCAAAGCATCCATCCTTTCTGACTGCAAATGAGGCCCTTGGTCTTAAATACCCTGCAACAAATATAAAAAGAAATATAAAAATACATAAAACAAAGTTAATTTTGTTAGAATTAACACTATCTTCTATTCTACCAAATTACTATTAAATATAATACCTTAGGCAATATGATGAAACAAGCTATATTCAAATTTGTGGGTCAGTGTCAGAAGTTTAGTTCCACTTTGTTTTCTACCTTAGTAGTAAGTGGATAGAGTTTCAGAACTCAATTATATATTTTAAAAATATACTCATGGAAGACTGAAACTGAAAACTCCACATGCAAAGTGTTTGAAAAAATAAAACAAAACAAAATATTATGAACCACATTTTGTGATTTTATTTTTTTGCATTAAATGCTAGTTTAAAAGATTAATATCTGTGTCCTATTAACATAAGAAACTAACTAGAAAACAATTCTATTTGGAAAGAAAAATAACTGATGAGGATTTTGAGATTCTCAGGATGATGAAGGATGAGCTCTATTTATGAATAGGAAATAAATGCTTCAAGGCATGGCAAACTATTCATATGAGACACCAAAGTATTGTACAATATACCTTTAATAGTATTAGAGTGACTGAATGTAGATGAGCAAACAACAGCTACCATTCAAACTTTTCACTAATTTACATTGCATGAATATTTGTTCACCCCATTTAAAAGTATTTTTGAAGTTTTTAAAAATAGGTAAAAGATTTTTAACATGCTCAGATCCCACTGAGAGTATGAATAATGGTTTGGATCCTCTTTTTAGAAAAAAATACATAAACATGCATGCACAAATTGCTGCAAATGCTACACAAACACATGGTCCTCAAAAGACAATCCCCTAAACCTAAGTAATTATGGTTTAGTTGGTGAAAAGCTTTGAAAGTCGCTGAAAAACTAACATGTCCAAAAACATTACTTTTATTGATCTGCCTTCATTCCTGAAAAAATCCACTATTAATATTAATATTAAAATACGATAGCTTGGAAATCACCTGCTAAGCATATTATGATAACTGTAAAAACTCATATTATATCAAAACACTGGCATACGACCTTGTCAAGGTAAGTCAAGCAGATAATCAGAAAACCATCCACTGAAGTTTAAAACAAAGCAGACAAACAAAAAATCCAGATTTATTCAGACCCAGGTAAAGTGCTACATGAAACAGGGGCAGCCTGAGGGCTTGGTCTTGGTTACTGGGTGGGACACAGAAAGCTCATAAGAAGAAGTAGAGGGGCCTGAAGATCAACATTCTTTTTCACAATGTATTGTATGAACGATACTAGTTTGCAATACTAGCTAGTATATCACAGATTATACATGAGAATGGTGACCATACAAATGCGTACAAATCAAAATCTTTAAAATATGCTGGTTTAATTTATGACAATAACATTTTTATTTATATGATGAATAAACAGTATGGGCATGGCAAATTCACAGGGAAGTAGCTTTGCTCTTCTTGTTAAGAAATCATCTAGGGACATTTCAAGTAATCAGAATATGGCCTTCTGATCGATGAAGGGTAGAAAAATCAGCTTAATAAAGGACTTAAGTTTGGCATGACTTATTAACCTTTTGTTTTCTCATTTTCATTTCCTATTAAAAAAAAAAAAAGACTCATCCCAAATAAGGCTCCTTGCAAGTAGGATATTGGTTCACTCACATATGTTTATTCCTAACTCTAACACTAAGTAGTAGGTGATAGAAGCAGGGCCAAGTCCCTCTAAATAGGAGGTAACAATAAACACTAATCTGCAAATAAATAATTATACCATTGAGCATTGGGATGGTAGAATAGCTAGCTAGCTAAAGGGAAGTAAATTGTGAGATGGAACTCTAGGGCACGAGTGTTACCTGGTCACAGGCCTGCAGGTCACGCCCGAAGTTCTAAGAAGCCTGGATGAACCTCGTTGAAACTCTCAACTCTAACTCTGAGAAGAGGAAGGCCTTCTGTAAGCAGTTAAAAACTTGTCTGGACTAGCTGAAACCAGTTGAAGTAAGATGACAGTTTAAATGACCTCCAAAAGATTTTAAAACTCATTATAATATGATCCCCATGCTAAATAACACACCTGTCAGAGCCACGACCATTTACAATCACTATGACAACTGCAGGAAGGGACCATAACCAGACAAAAAGAGGGTGGAACCCTGATTCCCAGAGAAAGCCACCACCCCTTTCCCTGAAAAAATCCATGAATATCTGTCCTACCCATTTACCTACACCTCCCCTTCATTTCTACTATCCTATTTAGGCCACCTCTCCACCACTAAGGGAAGAGATGTTGATCCGAGAGCTGCACTCCCACTTCTCCATTTTTTGGCCATAGAATAAAAGCTTGTTAATGCCCACTTTCCATCTTGTAATTGGCTTCTGGACACTGAAGGGGAAGAGGACCACACTTGGGAGTCCTCAAAAGGGGACTTTCACCCATTGGTAACAGTAGGATTTCTAGCCTTTGAGGTTATGATACTGTAAGTCAAACGTGGAGCACAAAAGGAAGTGGGGAAATTTGGAAAGCATAAACCCAGGAAGCACTTGAAGCCGCCATTACAAAGATGGAATGGAGAGGTAAGAACACAGCAAAGAGAACAGGAAACCCAAGATTGTCCTGATAATTCACTCTCTTTACAATTCAGAGTAAAATTGGAAAAAATCATGAGATCCATCTAACAGATGACTTGCTACACTATTATTAACTCAACAATAATTTTGGAAGTAAGAGTGCATGGTTTTTATTCTGAGATCAAAAAGTATATGAAAGGGCAGAAAATACACACATTTTAAGGTATAGCAGAAGGAGTTAGCATTACTCGGTCATTTTATTAAAATAGAATAGAAAGTCATGTAATGAGAGTGAAGTCAGGCTTTGATGAGAATAAAATAATTTAGAACAGCTAATGTTCAGAATTCAAAAGCTAAAATGAAGAGGAGAGATCTCTGGAGCAACAATTAGGATCCAATTTGTCTTGAATAATGTGAATTTGAATTGAAATCAATCAGTTCAACATAACTTGCCACAATAAAAGTTGTGAGAATGGAAGAGGGAACAGTGGAATCAAAACAACGGAATACATACACACACACACACACACACACACACACGGTGTCCCCCAAAATGTAAATACATTTTGAATGGTTATAAAGTCAGTGTTTATTAAAGTACAGTTTATTTTCAAAATTAAAAAAATCTACAGAAATAAATAGTTTTTTTTGTCAATGTCTGTTTCCAAACTGATGACCATTTTGGTCCAGGCACTGCTGGCAACGCAGAGCAATGGAATCACAAACATCAAGTATCATTTTGTTCAGTGTTTGTGCGAATTCTCCTTCAATGGCTGCCCTCAATTCGTCAACTGCTGCCAGTGTTGTTATCTTTTATTTATTCCATTAAAAGTCTAATGGCATGAAGTCTGGTGAGTGCGGAGGGTACTCCATCTTCACCAGAATTCATCCATTATTTCAAATTCATTAAACCTGGAAAGGAGAGAAAATTACATGAGTTATCAACTGTTAAATTGTGTACACATTTTTAGGGACACCTTGTATATGCATATATGCTGGGAGGAGAATTTATTGAAAGAAATACCTTGATAAAATACTGCAAGTACAAGGTTAACCAAATCTACCCTATTTCACCAACCAAGGGCATGTTCTTGTAACCAAAGATGAATTCAAAACTGAATGGCACTCTGGTTGCTGAGCACTGACAAGAGTTTTGGTTAGCCAATTTAAAGACAGAAAATAGGTAGAGCAGAATGAGTTTTCACAGTATCGTAGAAGAGTGCTGGGTGGGAAATGGTTAAATATCAAGCAGGGTACAGATATTGAGGAATCTCATTGAGGATTCCCATTGAGAACTTCTATCTTTACATTGCCTTGGGAGAGTGTCTAGGAACTGTTACAGACATAGAATGTCCCTAGTCTTGTAAGCCCTTTGAAGAAGTATAGCCTTTTACAAGTGCCTTGGGAGGTCACTGAAGAGGTTGGTGGGAGTCTCTAAAGTGGGAATCTCTCTATATAGAAGCCTAAGTGGGATTTGAGGATAAATCAGGCACTTATAGTTGGGTCTGTGCAAAGTCTGAGGTTTTTCTGGGTAGGAGAAATGGAGAGTGATGTTTAACATACAAGGACGAGAACAGCTGGAAGAGAACTTCTATCCTAAGTATATAGGGTAGAAAACAAAAACGGAAGAGAACATTAAATTGTATCACTATGGAGGGAAGAACAGATTGGCTTTTCACATAAAATAAAAAAAAGGAGTGTACTTATAATAGTAGAGTCAATGTACTGGAAGGATGCTCTTGGACATTTTTTGTCAACTTTTTCAATTGTTAGTATCTTTCCTTCTCCAACTTCCCTTCACCCACCTTTCGTACATCCTACCATACACTCAGTGGATACTTAATGTATGCAAATGACAGCATGCATTAAAAGGTTTTTTTTATTCCTTTTCGCCCCCGCAGAGTTCAGAGACCTACAAGTTCCTGCTCTTGATCTTATCTTCACAGTGTCAAAACTCCTGCATATGTATTTGCTTATAAAGTGGCTTTCAGGCAAGCATCTTACCATACAACATAATTAAAATCTTTGTTGTATATTCTGTATAGGGAGCAGGGGCTTCTGTTTATATTGAAGTACTAAAGTATGGACAATTAACTCTGAATTCCTCCAAAGAATGGGGAAAGAATCTCTCCATAGTGTTTTGTTTTTTTTGTTTTTTTTTTGTTTTGTTTTAGTGACTTGTATTTTGTACATGATATGTGAAAAACTAAAAGCAAAGAGAGACCTGAAACTGAATAAGGATGTGACTTCTGTGTGCTGTAGGTATTGTTCTTGAGGCACTGTGGGAGCAAACATTACACGAGTTAGTGGCTTATTCAGTGGACCTTGGAATGTCTCATGCAATATGTCATTTCAATTTTTTATGCAGGAACTAGAAATCTCATCATGTACTTGGACTTTTTTTCTGTTTTAATTCACTTTTGGAAAGAATGAAACTTTGTGTATAAACAGTGCATTTTGCCTTAGGAACACAAAGTGCTTTGAAAACATTATTGTAGGTTTTTTGATAGAGTGAGATTAGATGCCTGTTTTTATTCTCATGTACTGGGTAGAAAAGTGATTCAGACAAAGTTAACCAAGTTAGTGACAGAATTCAGAATTAAACTCAGAACTCTTAAATTCTAAAACAATGCAGTATCAACAAGGATAAATACTCCAAGAAAAAGAGACTCATTCAAAGAAAAGTAGCACAATACTTTTGGCATTAAAATATATGTGTTATCTGCTATATCTTAAATAGCTTTTGCAAATGAGAATTAAAAATAGGACAGACTAATAATGAAATTCTTAAAATCATATAAGCTACTTAATTAATGACTCAACCAGTTCTAATAAAATATATAATGTTAAACACATACAAATTTGCCATTTTAAAATTTTTTCAGGAATTAAGTTTAATAATTTAGGAACTATGAAGGACTATAATCTCTTATTAGATAAGACTAGAGTGTTGTTTGCTTGTTTTTGGCTTGTCATTATTTTGAGACTGAGGTTAAGATTATTTTGCTAATTGGGTTATTGCAACCTTAATAAAAACAAAAGGTTTATGTCTTTGACTTTTTACTTCAAAATGAACACATAAAAACAAACAACAACTAGTTACTCTAACCCTAGTGTGGGTTCAGCATTCTCTTGGGTTTTTACTGAAGTTTTAATACTGTCAGAAATACAAGTTCTAGGAACAAAACTTCTCACATTTAGCAAAGGCTTTTTTCTGCCTTTATTTTACTGTTATCCATTCACATCTTAATCTTTTCATTACGATTTTTGAAATATTTTTATTGAAATATTTTAGACCAGTGAATATTTATTAAGGACTTACTATGTGTCAAGTTCTGAAGAGATAAACATTAGTGAGCAAGTTCCCATAATCACAACCTAGAGAAGAGGACAATTATATAAAAACATAAGTATAATAGCATGTAATATGTAATAACAGAAATATGTATGGGGTGCACAGAAGTAAGTAGTACAACTGGGGTACAGCAGAGAAAGTGGGGTCTCCTTGCAGTTGTGGAGGTGGGCTGGTGGGAGGTGCTGCTGACTATGGACCATGCTTTGAGCCAGCAGATGTCATGTTGGTGGCATCACCACCAGATCTCTCTAAGACCGGGAACTATATTTCCCAGAAACCATCTGATCTGAACAGTGCCATGATAGAACCTGCTACTGAGAGGAATTTGTGGAATATTTAGAAGAAAGAAGAAAAGCAATGAGCGCTAAGCTCGGCATTCTATAGTAACCAATGCCACATATGTTCGACCCTTCACAGACTTCTGCTTTGTGGTCCCCAGAATCAGTAGTTTCCTTCAGGCTGACATAATGACTAGTACTCCAATCTCCAGCCTCAGCCTTCCATGCCTCTGGTTTCCCAGACCAAACCGTGGTCAGATAAAATCTCATTCCCATATTAGATCCCATATGTAGATTCTTATATTAAATAGTTTCTTCCCCTACTACTTGAAGTCAAACCTTTATTAACTGAATCCAGACAGGTTGTGATTCATAATACAGTGTTTGAGAAATATAAGTATTTGAGTTACTTTGGAATCACCCTTTGGTTTCCATGCTGATTCTGCCATTTCTACAAACTGTATGAGAATAAAGTTTGATAACTGCAATTCATTCTTCAAAGAATATTTATTGTGTCACATAGTGCCAGGCACTGTACTGGATACTTTTGGTCATTCAAAAAGATGGGCAGAGATCCTTGCCCTCAAGTATCTTGAATTCCACTGCGTAGATACAAACAACTGGGGAAAACTTCATAAGTAAGTAAACTATGTAGCATACCGTACAGTTGTAATAGGTTGTCCTTCCTCAACCCCAGGGGACTGAAATGAGAAGGGCTAACCAGTTCGTTATGTCTGAGTGACTACTATTTGACACAAGTTCCCTTTGACCCAGGGAGGCCCCAAAGTCTTACCACTTGCCTCTTCCCAGTTCCCACCCTCCTTAGCCAACACCTCACAACTTATGTGGGGCACTTAGGACATGCTGTGTTAAATCTAGGAAAACAAATTCCCTTTTTGGTGGCATCAGCAAATGCCGGTTACAGGTCAAGTCCAATTAGGTGATAAGTGGTAGGAAATGTAGTATCTCCCTAATGCATGCAATAATTCTTTTCCTTCTGTAACCCTTCCACTTCTCCAATGACCCAGTCTTTACCATCCTAAGGCTGGTGCATTCCATTTCCTCCTGGGAGTGCTCAATAGTATGTTATTAATAGTAAACCTTTATCTCTTTGCTCAGTCTTGGTTTTGTAATCAGCTCAGGCATCTGATAACTTTCTGGTTAGAGGAATTTCAACATTTAGGCAGGTCTCTCTAGAGTTGATTGAAACACAGATTTATTAATATTACTTCACTTAACTGTTCATATCCCAAAGCCTCCTCCTCTGTCTCTCCATCCACACCTTTAGATAATGAGTTTATTCATATTTCATGAAGAAAAATGGAACAATCACAAGGTAACATTTAACAGACTCTCAATATCACATCTATTACCTACCACCCTCTGCTCTTACATAATGTACTCTCCCATTTGTTTTCTTGTATGAAATTTCTGTGACTGTATAAAATCCCCACTTTGCTGAGGATTCCAATTCATCGTGGGTACTGAAGGACATTGCTGAAATGATTCTTTCCTTGTTTTCTTACATCATTTTTTAAAAATTCTCAATGGCTTATTCCAATGACACACACATATCCAGTTATTTCATTCATCTAAAAAAGAAATCTCATTTTCTACTGTACTACAGAAGAGCCTGAGAAAAAGTGTCCAGTGAAGCAGGAGGGAAACAAAGGACATGTGGTTGCTGTAGCTCACGTGAAAAATGGTAGTGTAGTAATGGAAACAAAGGAATGGTCATGCCAGTGCTCCTAAGACAGATGAAATGATGGCACCTGGTAGGAACTATGGTTCCAACATGGAAGTCAGTGATGAGTCATAAAAGCAATTAAGATGAAGAGTTGAGGATAAAATTTGACAGGAGTATGTTTCAAAAAGACTGTGATATAAGCAATGGACATAGACCTTTAGCTATTTCAAGGAACAAAGAAGTAGTGTGTTACTAACAAAAGAAGTGGAAACACTAGTTACACATAGTATCACAGAAATGTAGCAGGAGACAAAAAACCAGCTGACATTCAGTGCAAGCACCAGAGATAGAAAAGGGATAATCCAAGTCCGTGGAAGTTCTTTTCTAATTGCTTCAACTTTTCAGAGAAACAAAATGCAAGCTGAGGACGGGGGAGGAGACATTGGGGTATAAAAACAGGCTATATAAAAAGGTCTTTTTAGAAAAATAGATTCTGGACACACAATATGAGCCAAGCAGCCAACTTGAGGTTTATGGTCATGAATTCGAGTGAGACTGGTCAGCATAAATATGTGTTTTCTACAACCTTATTATAATACATGTATGGGATTAGGTGGAGAGTTTAATTTAATCAGGGCTCTACGTTTGCCAAGTGAATACAAGCAAGGAAGGTCAGGGGGAAAGTTGAAATTATATGCAAATATATAATAGTGGTTGACCATGAAATTCATGCTAGGTAAGGAGCAAGACCATTAAGAAGTTGAGGGATGGTTAAATACAATGACACCAATGAATTAAAAAGTCTTAGTGGTACTGGATGATTTTTGGACTAAGAGTGAGCTGTCACAGTGTGATAAGAATAGGAGGCATGAAATTTAGATTTCTAGAAGAGTTACAATTACTGACAAAGTCTAGTATCATTTGTGGAAGTAGATCCTTAGGAGAATGAAGGGCAAGTATGGTAATTTAAGTAATGTTATAAGGTCTTTCTCCTTAAAATTGTTAAATCGCTTTCTGTTGTTGCAAGATTAAAGTTACAGTTTTACAGCATATGATGCAAGGCCCTCTATGGTTTAATTCTCTATCTGTCCTATCTTAGTATTAACTTCCTCCACTCTCTCTTAAGCATCTTACATTTAGACATTCCAAACAACTTAGTTACTCTGAAATATCACTTTTACTTTTACTGTAGCACATCTTTATATATATGAATATTGTTTCCTCTGCCTATAATGGTTTTTTCCTTTCTTGCCTAACTGGTAACTTACTGGCAAATAGCACTGAGCTCAATCATCTGTGAATTTTTTCCCAATAAGTGATATATCTATCTATCTATCTATCTAATCTATCTATCTATCTATCTATCTATATATATATATATATATATATATATATATAACACACACATACGTGTATATATACATATATATACACATATATGAAATAAATAGATAGATAGATAAAATTTTTCCTTCTACATAACCTAAGGCACACATTTACAAGTCATCCCTACAATATTTGGAAAAATTCTGTTTTACAGAAGTCTAAAGATAAGACATTTTACTTTGTTATAACAAGAAAGGTCATATTAAATAATTTTATTAGATTATTCAAATAGAAAAATAAATAATAGAAAAATAATATTAACTGAGTATTATAACTTAATAAGCAAGACCTGGGAAATGCAGAAAGATATCTAATAACTTATGAATTAAGCATATAATGCACATTTTGACTTAGTGCAAAGACAGTGTGGCTTGTAAGAACTACTACTCTATCCACTAACCTTAAAAGGAAAAATAACTTAGGAATCTGATATAAGAGATACAAATTAGAGTTCCATGCTCAGTATCATAACAGAAATCTCCCCAAGCCACTAGAGGTATATTCAAAGAAGGAAATTGTAGCAAAGTGATTTTTCTGTGGTTTAACCCCTTTCTTCTACTGAAAAGATAGATTAGGTAATTGGTACATGCCTTATCTACTGTATTGTTCTTCCCACAATTTACTGCAGTGACTCTATTTGACCAGAACATTTAAATGCTGCCCAGATAATCCAAGGCTTTTTACAGAATATAACTGTTGCTCTCTATCTACAGATTGTGGGTGCAACATTATTTCTACAGATTGTGGGTGCAACATTATTTCACATGTGACCTTTGAGGAACCTAGGAACAGAAAACAGCCACAAGATGCCTTTGTATTGTAAACAGTTAGTCCCACAGATGTCTCCTCCAAACAAAACAAAATAGTAAAATCCCATCAACCTATCCTGTGAGGACCCCTGAAATGCCTTTACCAAGGAAATAAACTTCTTTCTTTCAATTTCCTTCCCTGTCCAGAGAAAGCAGCCCTGGGTGAAATCATAAAAATTTTCCCAATAAAAAATTTATATATGTTAGAAATGCATAAAATAGAGATGATTGTGTATGTATGGGCTATCTGTAGGTAAAGATAGAACAGATGTAGAAAAGTGTAAAGAAAATCCTCAGAGACAAACACATGGTTACACCCATGAACCGAAGCTCAAACAGAATCCCATGAATTGAGGGATTCTGCAGATCTCAGGAACCCAGGACTTGAGTAAAACTCCACCCTGAGGACAGGCAAAAGGAACTTGAGGCATTGTTATTGGAAATCCCACATACATTTTGGATGAAGACTCAATAAAAGTGTAAAATATAAAAGAAAATGCACCCACTGATGGAGGAAGACAAAAATATTTTTTGTCTATTTTATCCTGAACCCTGTTCAGAAAAATTAAAAATCTCTTGGAACTACTTAAACACTATAGGCTGGAGGTCTCAATTTCAAGTATGAATCAGGAATCCCTACTTCAAAAGCCAACATTAAGTGCAGTCTAAGCTGCTGAGAAACTTGCAACTCCTGAAAGGCAAAGACAAAAACCAAAACCAAAACTAAAATTAAACCTCTCTTAAAGTGCATGCCCTCTGCACAGCCCCAAAGTTTTATTGCAAATAAACTCACTAAACATTTTCTTTCAACTCTTACAAAATATATTAGAAATAAACCAGCTGACACAACAGCTAACAGGAAGAAATACTCAAGAACTACAAATAATAGAACTATCTGATATAGACAATACAATGAGTTCAAATGACTGACATAAAAAGTATAAAAAACAAACCAAAATGAAACAAGAAAACCCAGATCAATAGACTTTTTTTAAAAAAAGCACAGGTACATTTTAAGAAAACAGAAGCCTGACTATTGAAAAGTATAGTAATTATTGTCAAAAATTGAATAGGCTCAGCAAGAGCTGGGGTGAAAAAATGGTGAATTTGAATATCCTCCAGGGCCTAGCTCAGAGGCAGGGTGCAAGACAGAAACAACCATCTCCTAGTCTTTACCTGAAAGCAGTCTATTTGCAAATCTTAAAAGCAGCAACCTGAGCATTGACCTTGTAATAGATAATAACACAAATCCAGGGGCTGACTGCACTCCTCGCTAAAGACCAGAGAGAACAACGGGCACCATCTTACATGCTGTCTCTGTCCCACTCCATGTCACTGGTATCTCCCTAAAAGGAGTTTCTGCACATGTCCAGCACCCCTGTTTTTGTGGCTACCTGCCAGAAAAAGCATCCCTTGTTCACCTGGTTCTAGTCATCTGCAGAGCTATGTTCCTGCATCCAACAGGACTGTAGTAAACAAACATACAAGTTCCTTTTTTTCCTTTTTCTTTTTGGTTCCCTGGTTGGGAATTGAACCCAGGCTGCAGCATTGAGAGTGCTGGAGCCTTGCCACTGCACCACCAGGGAACCCAAAAAAGTTCTTAACTGGCTATCCCCCAAGGACTTTTGCACTGTAAAGGAAACCATCAACAAAATGAAAAGGCAACCCAAGGAAAACTTGTGCACTGTAAGTGAAGATGTAAATCGATGCAGCCACTACGGAAAATGGTATGACGATTCCTCCAAAAAATTAAAAATAAAACTACCATATGATTCAGCAATCCCATTTCTGGGTATATATTTGCAAGAAATAAAAATGGGATATTGAAGAGATGTCGGCATTGCCATGCTTATTCCAGCATTATTTATATTTGCCAAGATATGGAAACAAACTAAGTGCCCATCAACAAATGAATGGATAAAGAAAAAAAAAAAAAAAAAAATATATATATATATATATATATAATGAAATGTTGTTCTGTAACAAGAAAAATGGAAATCCTGCCATTTGCAACATGGCTGGACCTTAAAGGCATTATGTAAAGTGAAATAAGCCAGACAAAAAAAGTCAAATACTGCATGGTATCACTTACATGTGGATTCAAAGGAAAAAAAAAATTAAGGGTCAAACTCAGTTATAGAGAATAGAAAAAAAATCATTGCTGCCAGGGATGGGGCATGGGGGAAATGGGGAGAAGTTAGTAAAAAGGTACAAATTTTCATCAGTAAGATGAATTAAGTTCTAAGAATCTAATATAAATCATTGTGACTATTGTTGATTTTAAAAATTAAAAGAGAATGGAGAAAGATATTTTCAAAAGATAATCTTGGCGAATTTTCTTTACATAGATTCAGTACTATAAAATATTCTATAAAAAGATAAAAGTACATAATATATAGATTGATAAATGTTAAACAGAAAACAAAGACAGAAAAGGAGAGGATCTTAAGTACAATAAGTAAGGCAGATTACTTTTAAAGGAATCGTATTTAGACTAATGGAAGGCTACTAAACATAAAGACAATGGAAAAATATCATCAATGTATTGATAAAGAAAAGATCAGGAAGGTATTTATACCTAGCTAAGCAAAAGAGGTGTATTTTCAAACCAAGGGGAAGAAAAGCACTGAAGTTTTACAAAAAACAAACAAAACAAAACAAAACCTTTGCTGAAGATAATAATAAAGGATGTACTTCAAGAATAAGAAATTTGATTATTATTTTAAAAAATGCCTGAAATACAAGAAGAAACAGTGAGCAAAGAAATTATTAAAGTTGTAAATAAACTTTAAAAAGCATTAACTGCGTAGCATCAAGAGTAGCATAAAAATTGATAATAATGGGCTATTTCGTAACCATAGGAAAGTGAGAATTCAAATATAACAATTGTCTCTAAGACAGAGGAGAAGCTTTCCAAGTTGATACAATTAAATTACTTTCTTTTGAGATGGAAGAGTATAGACATACATGTAATGTTAAATGTTAAAGCAGGTAGGCTTATGAGTCTCATTACACCAAAGAATTATTTAAAAATAAAGCCTAGACAAATATAAAAATGAAATCTATAAAACTTTCCTTAAAAATGAAAAATTTATGACAACTATTGGTTAGGCAAAAGTTTCTAGGAAAAGGAACAAAAAGCACCAATAGAAAAGGGGAAAAAATGATTAAACTGGACTTCATCAAATTTAAAACTCCTACTTGTCAAAATAACCCCCTTAAGAAAGTAAAAAGCCACAGATGGGAGAAGATATTTATGCATTTGAACAACATCTTAAACCAAGAATATAAAAATAATTCTTACAACTCAATAATAGGAAGACAATTCAATTAAAAATGAACAAAATATTTAAACAAACACTTCACCAAAGAAGATGATATTTGAATAACAAATCAGTCCATGAAAATATGTTCACCATCTTTAACTCGTTCAATGAATGCTAATTAAACCCACATTTGGATAGAAATACAAATCCACCATATTGGCTAAAGTTAAAAAGAAAGTTAACACCAAGTGTTAGAAAATAATGAGGGGCAACCAGAAACCTTACACATTGCTTGTTGGTAGATACATTCTATAATCATGTAGAAACACTCCAGCAGTCTTTTGTAAATTTAACCATATACTGGATACGACTCGATTATTCCCTTTCTTGGTGTTTTCCCAAGACAAGTGAAAACATCCGTACACAGAAAAAGATTTATATACAAATTTCATAGTAGCTTTATTCATAACAGCTCAAAACTAAAAACATCCTAAAGTGTCCATCAACTGAAGAATAGATAAAAAATTGCATATATTCATAAAGTGGAATACTACTGGGAATAGAAATAACAAGCTACTGGTATAACATTATGCTGAGCTAAATAAACTAAATACAAAATGATGCACACTGTCTAATTTTCAGTACAGGAAGTTCTAGAACAAAGTTAATCCATAGGAATTAGAATCAGGTGGTTCTGGGGGCAAACTATTGGGAGATTGACTGCAAAGTAACATGGTGAACTATGTATGGTAATGAGTATGTTAATACCTTGAATGAAGTCAAAGCTTTGCAGGTGTATATATTTGTCAAAATGTATCCATTATACACTTTAACTGAATGCATTTTTGCACACAAATTATATCACAACGAAGTTGATTTTAAAAATTCAGCATGATCAAGTTTCCAAGAACATCAGATAGTGTAATGTGCATATTGTGCCCTGACAAAATTCACCCTCCAATATCCCAGAATGTAATTATATTTAACTATTACACCTTCAAAGGGTCATTATATTAAAAAGAGGGCCTTTAGGATGAACCCTAACATAATATGACTGGTGTCCTTACAAGAATAGAGAGACAGATACACACACACACACACAGAGAGAGAGAGAGAGAGAGAGAGAAAAGGAAATCATGCACAGAGGGAAGGCCATGCGAGGAGAGAGAAGGCAACTATATGCAAGCCGTGAAAGAGGCCTAAGGAAAAACTAAACCTGCTGACATCTTGATCTCGAACTTCTGTCCTCCAGAACTGTGAGAAAATCAATTTCTGTTGTAGAAGTCACTAAGTCTGTGATATTTCTTATGGTGGCCCTAGTAAATTAATACAACCATATTTAGGGATTAAATATAAAAAATGTAAGTGCATTTCCATATATACATAAAAATCATGGGATAATATTCAATTTCAATCTCAAGTTTAAAAAGAAAGTTGTTGGCAAAATAGAAATAGAAGGATACTATATAAAGTGATTATGGTATGTTTCTAAAATCTTGATCAAACATGACAGATAATGTTAAAATATTAGTGGCCTTTTCTTTAAATATCAGAAACATGAGGATGCTTAATATGACTATTTTTATTTAGTATTCTACTGTAGTTTATAAACAGAAAACTAGTAAGTGGGGGGAAATTGGAAATATTGGAAGTGAAAAAGGAAAAATCACTCTTTGCTCATAATTGTATATATGGGAAATCGAAGCATATCTAAAAACATACAACGTCTGACAATAAAGTTTGTGAACTTGTCATTGTGTGCTTATGCTGGCAGCAGTGTACAAACAACTCAGTAAGATTTCACAACCTTATATATCTGTGTCTTACAACTGTGTTCCTGTTGATATGTGGTGCTGTCTTGCTGAGTGACATTCATTATTGTTGTTGCATGTTTTCGTGTGCTCTCACAAGAATGTTGAAGCTTGAATTAGAGCAATGAACAAACATCAAATTTCTTATTAAATGTGGCAAGAGTGAAAGTGAAATCAGGGACATGTTAGTTCAAGTTTATGGGGATAATGCCATGAAGAAAATGACAGTGTACAAATGCATTAAGTGGTTTTTTCTGAGGGATGAGAAAACATTACTGATGAAGATAGGTCATGGTAACCAGTAACAAGCAGAACTGACAAAAACATTACAAAACTTCATCAAATTGTGCGTTAGAATCACGGGCTGACTGTGAGAAGTATAACAGACAAAGTGAACATAAATAGAGAAAGAATTAAGGAAAATCTTGACACGAGAAAGGTGTGCAAAACTGATCCCGAAATAGCTCACTGATGAACAAAAGCCAAGGAGAGTCAAAGTTTGCCAAGACTTTTTGGAGGGGCAAGTTGATGATTTGGGCCGTGTTACCACAGGTAATAAAACATGAGTGTACTAATACAACCTTGAAATAAAACATCAAAGTGCACAATGGAGGTCAGCAAATTCTACACAACCCAAAAAGTTCCATCAGTTTAAATCAAGAGTCAAAACAACTTTGCTAACTTTTTTTGATATCAGAGGAATTGTCCATTATGAAATTGTGCCTACTGGACAAATAGTCAACCGAATTTAATATTTGGAAGTGCTGAAAAGGATGCATGAAAAAGTTAGACAAAAATGACCTGAACTTGTTGTCAACAACTCAGGGCTATTGCATCACAACAATGCACCAGCTCATACAGCACTGTCTGTGAGGGAGTTTTTAGCTGGTGCACAAATAACTGTATTGGAACACCCTCCCTACTAACCTGATCTGGCCCCCAATGACTTTTTTCTCTACCCTAAGATAAAGAAAATATTGAAAGGAAGTCATTTTGAAGACATTCAGCACATCAAGGGTCATACTATAACAGCTCTGATGGCCATTCCAGAAAAAGAGTTCCAAAATTGCTTTGAAGGGTGGACTAGGAGCAGGTGTCAGTGCATAGCTTCCCAAGGGGATACTTCAAAGGTGACCATAGTGATATTCAGCAATGAAGTATGTAGCACTTTTCTAGGATGAGTTCTTGAACTAAATTGTCAGTTCTCATAGAACAAATAAACAAGTTCAGCAAGATTGATGACAAGAGCATTGTAAATAAATATATGGTTTTTCTGTAAAACAACAAAAATTAATGTTTAAAATTTAATTTTACATTAACAAACAAAGTATGATATAACTAGAAATCCTGTAGCAAAGACATACAATATCTTTATGGAATTCTAAATACAAAAGAGGTATATGAATTGAAGATTCAATATAGAAAAGATGTCAATTCTCCTGAAATTGATCTCTAGAGCCAAAAAAGCTTACTTCAACATTAAAATAAGTAACATATTTTTTGCTATTGTTTTGGAGAAACTTAACAAATTTATTCTAAAATGTATAATAAAAATCTCAATGTCCAAAGATGACCAAAATTCTTAAATAAAATAACAGTGAAGAAAGAAGTTGTGATACCTGAAGTCATATTATAAAATTATAATAAATAAGATTTTAGAAATTTGATAAGAAGACAAGTGGAACTCAAAAGTTCTCCAAAATGAAGATACGCATTTTTGAAAACATGATTAAAAGGTAGAGTTATCATTGCAAATCCACAGAAAACGGAAGGTTTTTTTCAATAATTTGTTCTGGGACAGTTGGTTATACCTGTAAAAAATAAACAAAAGAAATTAAATCCCTATTTCAAAATATACATAAAATAAATTTAAGGCACATTAAACATATATATGTGAAAAGCATATCTATAAAGTGCTTGGAATAAAATATGCAAGACTATCTTAAATATCAATATGGGAAAGAATTTTGTATATAAGATAAAAATGCACAAAACTTAATATAAAAATATTAAGTAATTTCTGCGGAACAGAATTAATATAAATGAAACAGGAAAATAACCACAAAGTGGAAGAAATATTTATAATCTATATAACCAAGAAAAAATAAGCATTTAATATATTTAAAGAATTTTTCTAAATTGATAAGAAAAAGAAAACCAATTCAATATAAAAATAGGCAAAGAAATTAACAATCAATTTACAGAAATGCCAAATAGCCAACAAGTATATGGAATGTTTCTTAAACTCACTAGTAATCATAAAAATTCTGTCAATATCAAGATGTTTTCTTATGATTAGCTTTGTCAATATTTATAATTTTACAGATTTTAAAAATATAAAAGTTTGACATTACCAAGTGTTGGCAAAAACATGAAGCAATAAAAATTCTTGAAAACTGCTGGTAGGAGAATAAAGTAGTACAACTTTTTGGAGAAATATTCAATATGGAATTCCCTAACCATTTACTGAAACAATGTTTGGAAGAGCAACAAATATGAATACATTTTTTTCTATAAGAAGCGAAGCATATGGGGATTACTTCCTATTCATTCCTAAGGTCACTCAGCTAGTAAGTGGTCATTATGCAAATCCAGGAGTGTGACTCCAGGGTCTCAATCCTAACCACTCCACTGATGAATAATATAGCAATATCATAAAACACTCCACAGCCATTAAAAAGAATTACTCAGTTCTGTGTTTACTAATATTAAATGAGCTCTAATGTACACTGTCACAAAGAATCAATGCTAACAAGTGTAAATAATCTATCAGGATCTATAGATAATATATGAGAACTAATAAGTGAGTTTGAAATTTTTGCTGGTTATTATGTCTATACTCCAGCAACAACAATTACAAAGTTATATTTTAATAAAATGTAATTTTATGAGCACATCCAAAAAAAAATAATAAGACTAGATTTAAATGTATACAATAATTGAAAGAAATGAACAAATCCTAAATAAATGTGTGTAAATACACATACATTAATAATAATAGATTGATAAATTAAAATAGAGTAAAATTTAAAAATTCTATTCTTAATTCTATTAAGAAGTACAAATTAAATCACTTAATGAGTGAAGACACATGCAACATATATATATATATTTTTTAATTCATTTTTATTGTTAGACTTATTGGGGTAACATCTGTTAGCAAGGATTACATAGGTTTCAGGCATACAATTCTACAGTGCATTGTCAACTTGATGCATGCAACATATAAAACCAACAAAACTTGTATCCAGAATATATAAATCATTCCCTCAAATCAATATGAAAAGATTCATTACTCAATCACAAAATGGGCAAAAAGAATATCCTTTCACAGAGAAGATATACAAGTGATTGTAAACATATGAAAAGGTACTTTCTCTCTTTAGTAATCTGAACTAAAACCTCGATGAAACACCATTAAAAATGCATTAGAACGGCTAAAATTAAAAAGACATTTACAACTAACTTTTGGTGAGCACAGAAGTAGGAGCTCTCATAAGTGCTAGTTGGCATACAAATTGATACATCCACTTTGCAAAACACTACTTATAGTTTATCTATAATCCTACAATTCTACTCCTGGTATATAGCACACAGTGTTGTATGTACATGTACACCAAAAGACATTTTCAAAATATAAAAGTTTTATTTATAATCTCCATAAACTGAAAAAGAAAGGCATAAATATTGAAATAAACAACTTCATGGTGTGTTCATATAAATAAAACCCCAAACAGTAATTCAATGAATGAACTATAGCTACACACTCACAAACATAATCTCACAAAGATAAGTTTGAGCTAAAGCAGCCAGACTCAAAAGGATATACACTGTATTACACTAATTATAAAAACTTCAAAATAGGCAAAAATAATTTTTATGAAATTAGAAATGAGAAATAGGGAGGAAAGGAGAACTTGTTTCCAGCTTAGAGTTAGGGCAATGTTCTATTTCTTAACCTGAGATGAGGTTACATTCATGTTAGCTTTGTTAATTTTTTGGGTTGTACATTTATATTTTGTATACTTTATATATGTATATAACACTATTATAAAGATTTTATAAAAACAATATTTATAACAGAATGTGTATTTTTGTATTATCTACCTGTATGTGCAGAGCTTATCTAGATATATTACATGACTGATAATGAATACATTTGAGAATAATGTAGATAAAGAACAAGGCTGTCCAATATATGTAATAAATTATCCCCACATTTAGGTAATTTTCCACTTTACATTTTAAGCTAGAAAACTGGCTTGCCCAGATTTAATAGTTATGTTTTGTTGATTTTCAATTCAGAATTTATCTGATATTTTAAACACATCTCCATTAAAAACCATAGAAGTGCCCATTGTTTCTGTTGCAGAAATAGAATTAAAACACAAAATCTCCTCCCAAATTCAAAAAACCTACCACAAAAAAAGAGAAAAGAAATAAATAAATTTTACTATTCAATAAGCATGAAACCAGAATGTGATGTGCACCACACACAATGCAGTAAGAGATTGCAAAGATAGAAAACAAATCTTACCTTTTACATAGCCAAGCAAGTATAGTTAATCATATACAAGTTCTCAAGATCAACAATAACTAGTCCTCAAGACAATCTGGGTTGTAAGACTGGCCAGAGGATTATTTAGCTTTTAAAAATAAATATGTATATTTTAAAGAGAAAAAAACTTACAATTACAAGTTTTGGGTTTTTTTTTTTTAAGTATAATAAATGTTTTAAGAACAGAGAAAGGGGAAAGTCTCTTCCTTCATTTTTTTTTATTTATTAAATTTATTGGGATGACATTGATTAGTACAATTATACAGGTTTTAAGTGTACAATTCTATAATACATCGTCTATATATTGCATTGTGTGTTCATCACCCAGAGTTGATTCTCCTTTCATCACCAATATACTTGACCCCCTTTACCATCTTCTATCACTCTCCTCCTGCCTTATCGTCTGATAACCATGAAACTGTTGTCTGTGTCAATAAGTTTTTGTTTCTCTGTTTGACTTGTTAATTTGTTGCTTTCAGTTTTATATCCTACATCTGAGTGAAATCATATGGTCCTTGACTTTCTCTGTCTAACTTATTTTGCTTAGCATGATAATCTCAAGATCCAACTATATTGTCATAATGGCAGTATTTTATCTTTTCTTATGACTGAATAATATTCCATTTATATATGTAATAGATTTAATCATCTATCAAAGGTCAATTTGGTTGTTTCCATATCTTGGCCACTGTGAATAATGCTGCAGTGAACACAGGGGTATTTTTATGAATAAATATTTTTAGATTTTTGGAGTAGATACCCAGATGGGGTATTGCTGGGTAATAGGGTATTTTTATTTTTAATTTTTTGAGGCCCCTCATACTGTTTTCCATAGTAGCTGTACCAATTGACATACCCACCAGCAGTGTATTTGGGTTCATTATTCTCCACAACCTCTCCAACACTTGTTATTATTTGTCTTATTGATTATAGCCATCCTAACAGGTGTGAAGTGGAATCTTACTATGGTTTCTATTTGTATTTCACTAATAGCTAGTAAAGTTAAGCAACTTTTCATATATCTGTTGGCTATAGGAAATCTTCATACATCAAGTTACCCTTTGAAGTAATTTCACACTCACAGAAATTACAAAAACATTAAAATAAAATCCCTTTATCCAAATTCCCTAACAATTTTTGTCATTACCATATTTGCTTTACCATTCTCTTTTATATGTCTTTTCAATGGCTTGAGAATAAAAATTAATAATCACTATAAATTTAAGTGGTCTGAACTCACTAATAAAAAAAAGTAGAATAGTAAATTGGGTCAAAACAAAACAAAACCCAACATTATGCTGCCTTTAAGAAATACATCTCAGCTACAAGGACAAATATAAATTCAAAATGAAAGGGTAGAAAATGGTATTCCAAACAAATGGCATCCAGAGAACAGTGAGTAACCAATGTCATTCCAATAAGTAAGTAGCCATACTTACGTCTGACAAAACAGACTTCAAGATAAAAAGAGTAACAAGAAACAAAGATGAACAATTCATAATGATAAAGGGGACAATACATCAAGAAGTCATAACACATCAATATATATGCTTCCCATTAGCAAGTATGTATGCAAAGCAATTACTAATAGAACTAAAAGGAGGAACTTGCAAAAACACAATTATAGTAGGATACTTGAATACCCCATTTACAGCTATGGATAGATCATTCAAACAGAAAAATCAATAAGGAAATATCAGTCTTTAATGACACATTAGACCAAATAGATATAATACATATATAAAGAGCCTTTCATCCCAGGACACCACATTATATATTCTTCTCTAATGCACATGAAACATTCTCAAGATAGGCCATATGTTGGGACCCACAATTAGCCTCAACAAATTTAAGAAGATTAAAATCATATCAAGCATATTCTCCAACCATGATGCCTTAAAATTGGAGATAAATTGCAAAAGGAAAGCTGACAAAACCACAAACATGTAGAGGTTAAACAACATGCCACTGAAGAATAACTGGATCAGAGAAGGAATAAAAGGAGAGAACAAAAGATACATAGAAACAAATGAGAATTAAAATACAACATATCAAAACTTTTGGGATGCTGCAAAAGTTGTAATAAGAGGAAAATTTATATTATTACAGGCCTATCTGAAGAGTCAAAATAAATCTCAACTAAACAACCTAACATTACATCTCAAAGAACTAGTAAAAAAATAATAATAAAGCCCAAAGTCAGCAGAAGGAAGGAAATAATAAAAAGTAGAGCAGAATTAAATGAAATACAGAACAAAAAGACAAAAGGAAAAATTAACGCAACTAAGAACTTATTCTTTGAAAAGATTAATAACATTGACAAGCCCCTGGCTAGACTCACTAAGCAAAAAGGCAAAAAGACACAAATAAATAAAATCAGAAGTGAAAGAGGAAAAGTTATGACAGGTATCACAGAAATAGAAAGGATCATACAAGAATGACAGAATGCAGGAGGGGAGGGTTGTCCCTGTCCATTATCTGCTGCCTTTAAATTAACAAGATAAAGAGAAGGAATGTGGGAAGGGGAATTTGCCTGTAAGGAGGGTTAGCAGATGTCCTGAAACTAGGAGTAAGCCCTGGCCCATTAACAGCTACTCTCAAATTAAAAGGGAAGGCTCACCTATTCAATCATAGGTCCTGCTTCCCCAGATAATATTATCATGCAGTTTTGGCCCTTTTCCGAAGAATCCTGCAGAAGAGAAAGGGGCAGGAGCTTATACCCTGAGATACAAAAATTCCCAAACAATGGGAGGAGGGGCTGCTTCCCACTTTTGGGTCAGCCCACTCCACCTCTTCAAAGTGTACTTTTTAACTTTTAACTTTTCTATAATAAACTTTAACTTTTCTATATTTTCAGTTCTCTTGACTGAATGCTTTAGGAGACAAAGAACCAGGGGAAAATCATTTCATGGTAACATCTTCCTGGTGTGCGTGACTCAGATTATTTCCAGGTAAGCAATGGCCTCACCCCTCAAGCTGCTGTGCTTTTCCTCTTACTTTCGATGTTCCTTTCTCTGATTGAGTAGCCTTCAGTCACACAAGTTGGTGAGCACGAGTGAGACATGTAAAAGCCATTAAGGCATCTCTCACTTTGAAGAAATCTGTGACAGGATGACTCCGACGTGGTCTGGGACATTAGATACAGGTCCCACCAAACACAAGATAAATATCTGTGCACAACATGCAGGAACACCGTTCACAAGCATTCATGTCCATTGCCCATGGCATCTCCCTAGAACATTTCATAGGTGTCTCTCTCTCTCTCTTTCTCTGTCTCTCTCTCTCTGTCTCTCTCTGTCTCTCTCTGTCTTGTTTGGAGTTTTGGGAGAACCTGAGTAAAGTATTGGCAGAATAGGAATCCCAGAACACCCCTGGGGGCCTCTCTCTAGCCTGCATGGGTTAGACTCATTCTGTCTTTTCATTCTCCCAGGTCTTGCTTCTCTGCCCCTTCTCCCCTAGGAGAGCCAGTAGCTACCCAAGCTGTTTGCCTTCTCTCTGAGGCTACTTCTTTCACCCACTCCATCCACTCCACCTCTCCTTTCTGGGGGCAGGCCATTTAAATGAAAGGCTCTTTCCTGGAGCCCAGAGTTTAGTGCTCAGCTGTTTGGCTGTTCAGTGTTTAACAGGCCTGGCCTGAGGTGCCAATCCCCTGTTTGAGTACTATTCTCCCAGGAAGCCAGTCACCAGGGCACAGCCCCATACACAGCTTTGCTGCTGTGTAAATTGCTTGCATGCACTCAGAGCTGCTGGCACTGGCACACCCATGCACTCATGCCCTTGGTGCTAGCTCAGACCTCCAACGTAGACCAGGTGATGCTCCATGGGCTCCCGACAGGATGGCATATTGCCAAGGCACAGCCCCAGGTGGCTAAGCCTTCATTAGAACAGCCCAGTGGGGATTGAGGCAGGAAGACAAGGACAGGAGAGACTGATAGAGAAGAGTCGAAACTCCGGGCAGTAGTGCCAAGCTTTGGAGAAGAGCAGCTCTGACCGTTGGGAGGGTAGTTATATAGGTAGGAGGGTTTGGCAGGCAAAATGCAGAGGGAAGTACCCATGGTTACTTCTGATTGGTCAGGGATAAGTTTCAGTTTCCTCAACTAAGCTGAGTCATTGAAAGGTAAAGGAAGAGAAGGAGAAGGCCAGTAAATAAGATGGCGAATTGGGAGCCATTTTGTGCTGAATCCATCAGAGACAAAACCCCTAAAGCAGCTGCTGCATGGAGGAATCCCCTTCTCATGCTCTCTCTCCTCCATCTACCTACTTAAATGATCTAAGACACCTGTTGCCCACTCCAGCCCTCCTTAAGGGCAATTCAGTGGGGATGGGGGATAGTCCAGACATATCACCAGGGCACAACCACCTTTAAGTGCCCTGGCCTCAGTGTGAGCCTCCCAACAAGGATATGAAAAGAAACAAACCTTCTCTTGCCTTTGCAAACCAGAGCTTATACATCTTACTTGCTCACTCTTTCTGTCTCACTGGCTGTTTTTCCTGCTGTCTACACAACCCTCCACTACATGGAACCTACCTCCCTTGAGTAGCAGTGGCAAAAATATGTCTGCCTAGGGTCTAACCCAACCATTCTTTGTTTCTACATCCTTCAGCACACTCTGGTTTGTCTTTTACTCCAGGTTCAGTCCAATGCCTGTTTGAAACCAGTAAGGGGAGCCTCAGGTAAGTTCTTTGGTTTATGGGAGTCTCGGGCTGCTGGAACTAGGCAGGAATTTTAGTGCAAAATCAGCCTCTGGCAGCAGGTACTGGGAGATTTTGTTCACTGGTGTGAAACTGCACTAATGTTTTGCACCTCACAAATGCCTGTCTAGTCAGTTAGAATAAAGTAAGCATTTCCTCTGTTGTCTTGTGTATCTGTGGATTTTTTGGCTTTGTGTAGATTGTGGTTTTTTTAGGGTTAATATCCCCATGACTGTGATCAAATCCAGGTGCAATGGTTAAATCCAGGTGTCATTTGTGTGTCCTGTTTGGGTACAATTAGACCAAACATCCAAAAATATTGTCTGTTCAATATTTGTGTCTATGCATATATCCAGATGTGTGTGTGTGTGTGTGTGTGTGTGTGTGTGTGTGTGTGTGGCCATTTTACTTCTAAGATCAGCAACGAGATCTAAAATCTTATCCCCAACTTAAGGTCCATTAGGCAGGATATTGAATAAGTGATAAACTTATAGTTTTAGGCCATTAACAAAAAGGAAAATTGGTGCTCAATTACAATGCTACTTGGTCTCTGTATACATGTTTAGATTCTAAGGAGAGATGGCTTTTCAATAGCTTTTTTCTTGAACTCTCATGCTGTTTTTCAGTTAGAACTGTTTTGTTGAAGGATCAAGGAACTAGGATGGGGTCCCTTGTATGCAAGTTTTTATTATGTAATGCAATAGACATTCTTAAAAAGGTAGCTAAACTGATAATGCAGAGAACAAGGAAATCCAAAGCTAAAGCCACCTCAGGGCCACACTGGGAACTCCAGAAGAAGAATGCCAAGTAAAGGAACCTACTTTGGGTGTAGAAGCTCAGATCCCTAACACAGGGAGCACCCTGGTCCTCCAAAGCAGCTGTGCCTCTCTGCAAATGGCTATAATTGGCTGGACTGGGCCCAACGTTTCCAGCTGCTCCCAAGGAAAAGGCTATTCTAGTGACAAAGGAGGAACTGAGGGGGACCCTTGACATGGCAGGTAAGCTAGTTAATTTCCTGAATAATATTAGGAGCCATTTACTCTCTTAGATACTGACTCTGGACCTATTTCCTCTAAAACCTGCTCAGTCGTAGGACTAGATTTGGATGTTTTCACTCAGTCTTTTGCTTGCCGGTGACCTATACCTTGGACAAATGTAGAACAAGCAATCAGACTCTAAAATGGGACTGCTCTACATACAGTCAGCAAGGGAAACTTAGAAGGATTGGAAAAAGACTAATATCAAGAGTAAAGAGAGGTCACTCCACTTCCTTCTAAGGGATCCCAATAACCAATTTAAGCAGTCCTTGCAAGGGAGGGCACCTAGGGCCATACTAGATAAGATACTCTATGAGATCTGGGCAGATATGAAGAGGTGGGAAGGCTACAAGCTAGCAAAGAATTAAAGGGTCCATCCCAGAGTTCAGAGTAACAGCTGCTTTAAAAGTTGGCTACACCATATAGCTAGCAAGGGAAAAGGAAGGGACAAAAGGAGACCCCAGTGTCTTGCCCCTCCAAACAACAGGGAAGGGGAAGGCAGAGAGATTTCCCCCAGCAAACGAGTGGTCATTATGCATAAGCCCATGGTTTGGAGGGAATGATAGGAGCCCATTACGGTAAGATGCATATACGTCCATGGGCTGTAGGGCATGGGCACCAGGGCATGCCAGGGTCTGAGGTAGGGGACATCTTGCCACAGAAATGTTTCAGAGCCAGGAATTGAGGGGATGCCCTATTTTCTGCCTTCTACTCTTTTCTTATGGATGGGTAACCTGTCTTTTCTTAGAGATGGGTAACCAGAACTCTCTGTCCCTTGGGAGTCCCCACTCAGCTGTATTAAAAAAAAAGAAGAAAATGAAGAAGAAAAAGAGGCTCCTTTCTCTTCAAAATGGTTTGGCCTCAATATAAGTGAGAGGATGGGAAAAGCTGACCAAAGAATTACATTTTGCAATAAAACCACTTATGTCACAGATTAGAAAAGTAGATGTAAGTGCCATATGTCCAGGTCTTCATGGCTCTCAGAGACAGTTCTGATCTCTACAGCACCTGAAATGTAGATCCCTCAGTTCTGAAGCTTACTCTCACCCTTGAGCCCCCTGGGAAAGATGGTAATGTTATCATAGGGCAAACTCTAAGACAGAGAAAGAAACAGTTACAGAGGCTGCCATCCACTTTATTGACGGTCTCCTTATGACTAACTCTAATTATCCTATGAGTACTATGGCTATGCTCGATACTAATCCCACCTGGGACTATGACCCCAGAGAAGGCACCCAGCTACAAAATCACATAGCCCTTTGTTCAATACAAGGCCTAAGACAAAGGAAGAAGAAACCAACTACCCAATACTGGCTACTGTAAATTAGGAACAGTTTGAAAGCTGCATGATTTTTTTTTTTTTAACAACTCAAGGAGGCTCTTACTAAAGATGTAAACCTAGACCTTGACACCCCTGAAGGGAAATTGATACTCAAGGACCAGTTCATTACACAGCCTGCCCCAGACATCAGGAAAGGTTACAGAAGCTAGCATTAGAACCCAGCACTGAGTTAGGAGAACTTAAAATTGCCTCTTTAGTTTTTGCAATTAGGGCAAGGAAAAAGAGGAAAAGGTTGGGAAAGAAAAAGGGGAGAAGGAAAATAACAGAGTGGGAGAAAACTTCAATTCCTAACTGCTTTATTTTATACAGGTCACACCTAGTCTGTATTAACTCATTTCCCAGGGTGTTCTATTTCTCTCTCTCTCTCTCTCAAATCTTGCCAAAGAGTCAGGGTAGGACACCCCCACATCTCAACTGAGCCCCACCTGGAAGGGCTTTTTTACTATACTGCTTTCTATCTCTACAGCTATTAAAGTGCTAAGAGTTCCTAGCTGGATACATCCCTTCTGGATAAAACCCTGGAAGGATTTTATCCCAGTACTCATGTGAGCCACTAGAAGATCTCAGACTATTTAAAAGGTCACCAGATAAGTGATTTTCTTACTTAACCATCAACAGGATATTAATTCTCTTAGTTCTATTACTTTCTCGGCCCCTTTTAAGAATAGAAGCTAACACCTTTGAAATTAGACAAAGTGACTTCATAGCTTTGCAAAGAAAAGCCCAATGGCTAAATCAATCTGGCAGACAATAGATCTTCTGCCTCCTGTAACTTGGCTTCTACCTTCATTAGGGCCTATATGTACATTACTCCTACTAATATTTAAACCCATATCTTTTTAATCTGCTTGTCAAGTATGTCTCCTCCAGGTTATAGCAGTTCCACTTTAAAATGATGGCTCTCCAGGGATTGCAACCTGTCTCTCCATACCTACACCAGTCTCTGATCACAACTCCTATCTCCCACCTGCCTAGGTACTAGGGACAACGTCTCCTTCCTGACAGAGCAAAGAGGTGGGACCCTGATTAGGACTTCATCCCCTCTCAGCAGAAAGTAGCTACAGAAGAGACACACTGTCCATTTTTCTAAAAGATTTTAGGGTCTCAAGCTCTTGAGGCGGGAAATGACTGAGTGGATAGGAATACAGATGTAAGCAGGAGGGGAGGGGTTGTCCCAGTCCATTATCAGCTGCCTTTAAATGAAAAAGATAAAGAAAGGAATGTGGGAAGGGGAACTTTCCTGTAGGGAAGACCAATGACTGA
The DNA here is from genome assembly GCA_004026885.1 of Lyroderma lyra. NCBI lineage: Eukaryota > Metazoa > Chordata > Mammalia > Chiroptera > Megadermatidae > Lyroderma > Lyroderma lyra. The sequence goes on along the minus strand of PVJL010002576.1, from coordinate 16,725 downwards.
TGCCCTGAATCTAAGAGTAAGCCCTGTCCCATTGTCAGCTACTCAAATTGAAAGGGAAAAAAGCCTCACCTATTCAATCATGGGTCCTACTTCCCACAATATTATTATGTGGCTTTGGCCCTTTTCAGAAGGATCTTGCAGAAAAGAGTGGGGGAGGAGCTTATATCCAAAGATACAAAAATTCCCAAAAAAATGGAAGGAAAGGTTGCTTCCTGCTTTTGGGTCAGCCCACTCCAGCTCTTCAGAGTGGGCTTTTTAACTTTTAACTTTTCTATAATAATCTTTAGCATTTCTATATTTTCACTGTCTCTCTTGACTGAATTCTTTGATTTGAGAGACAAAGAACCAAGGGAAAATCATGGTTTCACAGTAACAAGAATACAATGAAAGACTAGAATGTTTTTCTGTGTATAAGAGGCCCCCAAATACAAGACAACCCCTACTTTTCCAACCCAACATTAAAAAATCATTATCAACCAGTTACTCCTGTATATAAGATGAATCCAATTTTTGGTCTAACAATTTTAGACAAAAGTATCACCTCATATATGAAAAAATACAGTATATGTCAACTATTTAATAACTTAAAACAATGGTTCTCAACCTGTGGCTCGTGACCCCTTTGGGGGGTCAAACGACCCTTTCACAGGAGTTGCCTCAGACCATCGGAAAACACATAATGTACTTATACAGACCAGTCACACATGTGTAGAGAGCAGCTACCAATAATTTTATGGTTGGGGGTCACCACAACATGAGGAACTGTATTGAAGGGTCGTGGCGTTAGGAAGGTTGAGAACCACTGACTTAGAAGAAATAAATGAGTTCTTAGAATTATATAACCTTCCTAGACTAAATCATGAAGAACTAGAAAATCTAAATACATTATCTTCAAAACTGTTTTCAAAAACCTCTTTGTTTACTTTCAATAAGAAGAATTAAGTCTCTTATTGTAATCAGCATTTGCCTTCACACTTGCCACTTAAAAACCTAATGAATAAAGAAATTGTCTTTAATAATATAATGCTTAATACATTTTGAATATTTATTGCATCCATTAGTTATCGTGTATGAATGTATTTCTATTTGAATATTTACTAAATTCATTAATTATCATATATATACATATTTCTATTTATACTTTTACAAAGAAATATCCACAAACTATACATTTTTTTTAAATGTTAATTCAGTTTAGATGTACTGAGGTTAAAAAAACTGAGTTTAATCATTTCCAATGCAATATCTATCAACTATTTTTCCCATTCACCTGGCAATACTGAATTAGGTGAAATTCCTAGGGGCCATTAAGAGGCAAATTAATAACTGTTAATTTAACAAAGCACTGTAATGAGCTGTAAGGATAGGGGATATGCAGATACTGATTTGTGGCTGCAACAGCATCTCTGATTTTTGTCATCAATGTATTTAAATTGTATTTTAATGTTTTGAAATTCAGCATCTCCATTTTAAAACACAGTAAGTTTAATTGCCAGGCTCATGAGGGTCTTACCTGGTTTATTAAATCTTATTGAAAGGTCTACTGGGGGGTTTTTAAGCTGCTCAGTTGTCTCATAAGCTTGTATTAAGTGATTCCCCTCACTTTCAATAGACATAAGGGACCTAGTTAGGGGATAGTGTTAAAAAGTGCCTGGTGAATTTCTTAATTAAAATAAAGAATCTATGATAGAATCAAAATGAGAAAAATTTTTTTAAAAACTTTCATCTTTATTTCATTCCAAAAACCAATAATCTATCTACCCATGAAATTTAAATAATTGTATGGCTATGCATTATATTAAAAATTATTTTTAAAAGTGTACTCTGTGAAGTACAGCTTTGCACTTAATTAAGGGTAATTAAATCCTGATAAACATCAGATTGTAGTAAGGAAGAAAAAATAAATTATTTTGTTTGTCTCTATCCATGATGGCATTTAAATAATATACCTCACAGCATAATGATTCTCAGCAATATATTTCAAAGTCATGAAACCCTTGACTAGGAAATTTTTTCATATAAAATCAAATTACATTATACCAAATTAAATATATTTAAATGTACTGTTGTTATTTCTTATGTAAAAAATGCCAATATACCCCGCACTCCATGACCTATATAAATACTATACATCTTTGTAAAAAATCATATCAGAGCTCATTTCTTGCAAATAAATTTTTTCACTGGTTCCAAACCCATTAAACCTATTCTCTGAAACGATACTCAATAATTAGCCTAAACCTTACATTTTAGTAATCATTGCCCATAGCCTTATATTGTTCTATAACTGTATTTTTTTTTTTTCGAAAATAGATTCCTAGAAGCCTTTTCTTAATCACCTATTCACAGGTAAACTTTCAAATTGATCTAGTTTTTTTTAAACATCACTACGATATTATTAAGCCTCTTAAATCCTTTGCATTCCTTTTATATTTGACTCTAATACTTTTCCCAAAAATTCTTCTCTTTTCTCTCAATTGAAATTTCCTACATTTTTACAGTAGGACCAATCTCTAAAATCAGCTTTTGAAATTCATCCTGTTTTCACTTGCATAGGGATTTAGTTTTTTATTTTATACTATTTTTTGTTGTTTATTCACGTTTTTGTTTGTTTGCTTGTTTGTCTTCCTATTGCAGTTTGTTTGTTTTTTTGCCAGGAATATTTGTTTTTAGTGAGTTTCACTTAATTTCTTTATAGTTGTAGTTCCAATTTCAAGGGTTAGTTTATAATCATACCATCACTAAGATTCACCTTTAACAGAGCGGCAAAGGGAATAGTTCAAATTGGTAAACTGGATAAAAGACAAGTTATCAAGATCATACTACTAAAGAAATTCAAGGGAAAATAGGGAAAGTAGTAGCCAAAATGTATAATTTACCATTGTGAAAAGTGATTGTTGCAGAGCAGTGATATTGGCAAAAGAATTGTCAAATCTCAGCCCTATCTTCTTGGTCTGGAAAAATAAGGACTCAGACATGGACAGTTTGCTACACCCCTTTCAACAATCAGTATGATTTGGCCAACCAGCATATCTGTATGACCCTGGTCCTGTTAACATGCAGGATCTGAATATAATCTTGATTCCTTAAGCTATGTCTCTAAAATCAATCTTCCCCTTGCTATAAGCTTCACCAGAAAATCAAGTTTCCCTAGAGGTCTCTCTATGAAGGTCTCACAAAAATCTTCTCTTGAAAACTTGATGCTTCAAATGAGGAGGTGAAATATCTTTCAGACCATAATCAGGGGATCAAATCTGGGCCCAAGACCACCACCACCACCACTTCCAGCACCTCCATCACCACCACCACCACCACACCCACCACCTCCACCACATCCTTCATCACCTCCAACAACACTACCACCACCATGACCACCACCACCTCCACCTCTATCACCATCTCCAGTACCTCTACCACCTCCAAACCACCACTTCTGCCACCACCACTACCTCTACCTTCACCACTTCTACCACTTCTACCACCTCCACCACCTCTACAACCTCCACAACTTCCACTACCATCACCTCCACCACCACCACCACTACCACCACACTACTTGTTATTTAAAAGATGAAATAGCCACAGGAGAGATTGACACAGAATTATCATAGAGAAATGTTCTTGGTGCCATCTCTCCATAGTGTTCCTCTTATTAAATTTTATTTTTAAAAACTAAAGATAACTTGTTCATGTCTTTAAACTTTTCTAGCAACAATTACCTATAAAGTTCATATAGGATACAGCAAAATATAATTTTTTTGCCTCTCTCTTTCTTGTTTCTGTTCATTTCATTTTGGTTTTCTTTTTTGGTGGTGTTTCTCTGTTTTGGTGTTTGTATTGCATATACATACTTCATGAGATTGTTAAACCTCTTTATCAAATAGCCAATATTGTTTTTATTTAATAGGTTAATGTTATTTTGACTAAAATAATAGTAGCGAGTGGGTTATAAATTCATTTACTAAATGTCAAATGCAGTGTCAATTTTCAAGGATGTAGGGGCTGTAGAATTATCCCATGTACAAAATACCACATAGCCCAGTGCAGCTGACTGATACATAGAGAGTCATTCCAGGTGCACAGTGCAATGATAAACTCACACATTGGGTAGGGTGACAGTACAGAGTGATTCCCCAAACCAAACTGAAAGAATCAGAAAATTTCCTGGAGAAGGTGATACTTCAATTGAGCCCCCCAAAATGATAGGTGAATACAAGTAGGAGATGTTAGATATTTCAGGAAGAGAAGAAAGGGTAAATAATGTTTAGTAGTAATAAGCACCCCTAAAAATATTTTGTATTTTTATTTACTATGCTGCAAAATTTTGATGCTTGTCTCTAAATTGCTTTTATCTATCATTTAATTTCAGTATGAGACTACACCCCCAAAATGGAAATGGTTAAACAAGGAGGGCTCTCCTACTGATTTAGTAAGTCACATATATGTTAATTGTTGGTTATAAGACAAATAAGTAAGTTGTCAGAAAACTTTTAAGTGTCAACTCTGGAAACATTCTCCATTTATCATGCAGTTAAACATTATTAGTAATCAAACACAAAATAATTTAAAAGGTAATTACTTTTTTTCTAAAAACTGGTGCCTTATTGAATCTCTTGTCCTACAAAGTTAGCTAAGGATACATGCTTTGTTTCTTTCTCCTTGTAAGAGACATCTTGCTTGAATTTGATTTGTATATGGATGAAACATTGAACATGCTAATTTACTAGTTAATATTCCCCTTTGGCACGTACCAGCAAAGGATAATTGGCAGTAATGTGATTTAAACTTACTTGAATTTGTAGCTGTTAATTGAACCTTCACTTTTAGTAACTGAATCACAGCATAGAAATCACTGTATTCTCATAAGATGTCTCTAAATCTCCTTCTGAAAAGATAACCACCATAATGGGCAAGTTTCAGTATCCTCCCTCCCATCTGGAATCTAGGGGATCAGCTCTAAATCACCTCTAGCATTATCTTCTAATCTCATGATTTGATGACTATGGAATGGACTACTTATCTATTTATCTCTCAAGGAAAGGAGAGCACAGCACAGTGCGAAGAGGGGTCATTAATCCAAGGAGGGGACTTTGAACTAATTTCAGTGAGGGATGAGCATAGTCAAGAGGTGATTTTAAATTGTAATGATGAAGAAAGCAATCAGCTGATACAGATTTTATAAGTTATACCAGGAACAATAATGAGAAAAGAGGATACTTAGTCACATTCGCAAAAGAATTATAAGAATACATAATTAAAGCAATGATAATGAGTAATAAAACTCTTGGTAAGATATCTTTCAGACATCACTAGAAATAGAGTTAACAACAAAAAAGACATTGTCTTCTGTGTTAGAGATTTTTTATGGAAGTTCAAGAAGATAATTAGTAAAGTGAGAAAATCCTAGAGCTAAATGGAAATGGCCACTGGATAAGTAATACAGGGGTTTAACAAAAGTGTAGGGTATATATATACTGTACAAAAACAAAAAGAAAAACAAGAAGACAATTTATTATTTTACTATTATTCTAAGAATAGAGGAGTAGTTGCAATGATTTTACACAGGAAACAGGAAAAATTGTAGAAAAAGTGAATGTCTTTCAAACTGCAAATGTTAGCATAGAGAAACAATAGAAAAGATCTCATAGATTAAAGGGGGAAAGAAGCACAGGTAATTTGTAAACAGAAGTACAAACAGATGCTTAAATAGCATTATGACAATATGAAATACACTGCAGGAAATCAAATTGACAAAAGGATAAGTTCTCTAAGACCTAAAACTCAATAATTATTCTATGCAAAATCAAAGTGAGGAAAAATTAAAGATAAAGTTTATAAATATGCAGAGACCAAATATAATGGAATAGTATATGCAATAAACAGCAAAGTGCAAATGAATTAAAATTATAATACAGCAATATAAGGTGGACATATTACCTTATTTACATACATATATATAGATCAGTAAGCAAATATATTTCATCATTCTGATAGTGTGTGTTTTAAATCCTTTGAATATTATTCCTTCATTGATCAATATAGCAAACAAAATATTTGACATGTATTCTATTTTGTGCGTGAGAGTCATACTCTTACCTTGAAAATATTTTAATTTATCATTGTAAACATTTACAATACATATATAAGTGTATGAAATAAGTAGTAACATACAAGGGAAATAAAATGCAACATTTGTATTTATGCATGTATGTATGAGGGCTGTCCAAAAAGTATCCAGCCATGCGATACGAAAAATAGAAGCATTTATGGCTAAATTTTTTCCAGATAGCCCCCATATATATGTATGTATGCAGTTAATATGGTGTATATGATAGATATATAAACATAAATATTATATATTTAAATGAGAATTCATACTCATAATGCCCACCAGGTGCTATGGACTATCCTAAGTTCTTTATATAATAACTCATTTAATCCTTGCAATTACCTTATAAAGTTGGTGTGAGGTAGGTCCTTCCCATTATGACTCCATTTTCCAGATGGGGAAATAGCTACACCATGACCCAACATGCTCACAAAGATACTAAGCGGCAAAGCTAAGATTCTGAACCCAGGACGTGTGGTTCCACTAGTCTTGCTCTTAATCTTCCATTGTGTAAAGATGGTTATCCATAAGCAGGCAAAATGATTTTCAAAGAAAATTAACAATTACACACACACACACACACACATATATATAACATATATATATATATATATATATATATATATATATATATATATATATATATATTTTTTTTTTTTTTTTTTTTTTTTTTTTTTTTTTTTTTTTTTTTTTTTTTTGGCTATTCCCTGGCTGAGAATCAAACCCAGGCCATGATGTTGAGAGTGCCAAAGCCTAGCCACTACACCACTGGGAAACCAACAAAGATTTTTAAATAAAAGAGGAAATCAAAAATGCTAGACTTTAAATTGTATTTTCTTTCCTCTTCCCAAAAGGAATTAAGTGCCATCACAGGCCTCACATAAATTTCAGCACTGATAGAACAGTAATTATAAAGAGTGGCTTGACAGGAGAGGGACTACTTAATCAAGCTACATGCTTTCCAATGACTTCATGAAATCTATACACCCTAGAACAATCAGAAACCACTGATTAAATTTCAGTACCATAACTTACTATATTTAAAGACTAACCAATGAATGATACAATACCAGATGTCTGAGCAAATGCACACGTTACGTACTTTATGAAAGTACATAAATAAATAATGTTATCCTAAGTAATTTTAGGCTAATAAACCTAAGGAAGGTCCTGAACATTTTCTGCAGCAATGAATAAAGGAATCAATGCCCAAGACCTCTATAATTATGGGGTGATTAGTAGAAGTAACTATAGATTAAACAGAATATATAATATAGTAGCTCCCAAATGTGCTATAATAAGTTCCTCCTTCTTTGAAGCAAAAAGTAAGTTTGTAAATGTCTTGTGGAGTATTAACATAGATAGGTGGAGAAAATATGGATAAAACTTTTAATTCAAATCCTGTTTTCAACATTTTCACACAAATCTGTTTCCATAGCCAGTATTATATTCTTTGTCTGCTTATTTGTGTTTATATACTAACATAATTGACCCTGAATTTCAGTATCCTAAAAATATCCAGACCCTGCCTATCAAAATATACTTTATTATTGTCATATCCCATAGTTAATGTGTGACTCATGAGAATAGTACCTAATAGGTACAGAAGCAGAAAATTGACATAATAAGTTCCAGTTCTAGGTCTTTCCTGGTGATCCTCATCCAACATGGGCTTCTATAGCTACCTAAATAGTGCACATTTTGCTCATTATTTCTACTGAAATTGGTTTTCGAATTTTAAAAATCCAAACAATTTTTCAAAGCCAACATTTTTTTGTTTCCTTCTCAGTTTCTTTTGCCTATTTTAACTCATATTTTGTTGTTGTTGTTATTGTTGTTGTTGTTGTTGTTTAGAAATGCAGTCATGCAGTATTCCATTGTTGAACATGTCACATTTGCACATCATTCAGTTCTAAAACAAAAAAATCTGTTAGGAGGGTCCCTCTTCAAACTGGTCCAAGATGGCTGGGGGCTCAGAGATCATAACCATATCTGAAGCAAATGACTAAAAGTCTGTCAATATAAATTGTGTGAAACTGAAATTTGAGGTAAGTTATGTCTTCTTTTCTAAGAATTTCCAAGTCCTATTGATTTTTGATATATTGAAGATTTTTTAATGTGTTTTCCTCTGCTTCTATTATCTATGAAATATAGTTTTATTAAGACTTATCAATTCATGTTCTTAAGGATATTATATTTTCAAATTTTCTACTTATTGCTATTTATCATCTTCAAATTTTATTTCCACTTCCTGGATTTTGTTTTGAAAAAGCAACAGATGCTACAAATGAATGAAGTTAGCCTTAATACCTCATTTATCTGGAAGCATTATCAGTCCACTTAAATCAGGTGATAGCTACCCAAAGTTTTCCAAAAATGAAATGAAAATATACATCACTTGAGCTACATAGTAAGATTAAAAACTCACAGAAAAGTCTTTACTGAGATAAACACAACCAATGACTGATTATTTGTTTTTTCCAAAGCAGAGGAGCAAACTAAGGTGGAGAGATTAAGTAGAATATATTGACAACAGCAAGAAAGAACCTCTGATGCATAGGAATACAGAAAGAAATAAAACACATTAACTAAAAAGTAGAATACCTAGGATCACTTAGTATTCATTAATAATTTACTCTTTAAATGTGCTGGGAGTTATTTAAAACACTTGAAATAAAAAATCAAAGCATATGTAGGCATATCATAAGCCAGGTAGTTCAGAAATATTATAATAATAAAATATGAACAAGTAGAAAGAACAAATATACCTATGATTTGTTGAGTTAATATTAATTGGTATTATATTAAAATTACCTGCAGACTTTCTAGTGGACTGGATAATATAATTAATGTGAGAAATATAAACTTCAAAATCTAAAAAAAAATAACAGTCAACACTTATGTTTTCTTATTACTCTAAGTGGTTTACATATATTGATTCAAACTTCAAGGGGTAATTAAGATTATAGTCCCATTTTAAAGATAAGGAAACTGAAGCCCAGAGATCTTAGACAAATTGCCCAAAGGTCACTCAGGTGGTAACTGAGGAGACAGAACTTACTAGCAGGGTGGGCAAAGTTCTGAGTCCATGATGATACGAATTTATTAGAGACAAATCTTTTCTAAAAGGAATTTATCAATTGAGTCTTTATATGCCACTCTTTCAATAACAATGCTTTTAAAAGATGCACAGGGATTTTTTTAATGGCTTAAGAACATAATGATCAAATATAGCTCAGCAAGAAAATTGCCGCAGCAAGTAAGCTGATGTGTCCACTCATTCATTTGCCATATTTAATGAGTGATTACTGTGTGCAAACCACTGATAAGGAACACAAAATTAACCCAAGAAGCCTGCAGGCTGGTATCGGGAACAAAACAAAGCAAACACGAGCACTGGACTGCGTGTACTACATGTAAGAACAGATGTACATGGTGTTACATGTGTGCACAGGAGAAAGAGAGAGACCTGCTGAGGGATGGGGTCAAGACAGGTTTTATATAAAATTCACAATAAAGAGTGAATTGGAATGCAAAATAAAAGCAGGAGAAGATTGAAGGGAATGCATTAAAGGGAATACAAAGTCCCTCAGACATGGAAAAATATCATCTTTTTAGGGAACTGAAATTAATAATTTTCTTCTGCTTTATTTTTAGTAGAAGAATGTTTCTGCCAAAATCACATGGTGTGAGAGTGAGATGTGCCTGTTCTTCAACTCCTCCTTGAACCTACTGCTTTAGAACCTCTTGTAGTGGAACCTAGGAAACTGCCCTATGAACAAGTTCCTGGCATGGCTTTATGCACAGGGAAATCCAAGCAGGATGAAGATCATTTAGTCGGGATCATTTGCAGAGATTTTTCATCTATCCCTCATTATTCAAAGTGTTCAATATATTGGAGAGGTACAGTGGCAGTGATGTGCTAGAGTGGCGCAGACTGGCTCAGAAGAGCAGATAACAAAATACAGTAGACTCAGTTAACCAGCACCCATGGAGATGTGTAGAAGGCAGATAAATGTAAGCAGATTCTCCATTAACTGGAACTCAAGCAACCGGCAAAATCTCAAGCTACTGCAACATTTTTTTGCTGGTTGCTTGAGTTATAGTTAACAGAATCTACTGTATTTGGAAATTTTGTGAGGTTTAACATCATTGGCAGTCTAACTGTAGCCATACTGGTAATATTTACATCACAAAAAACAAATCAGCTTTTTAAAAAAATTTTTTAAAAAGCCATTTACCAGGACACGAATGCTATAGCCTGAAAGCACAGGACTTGGAGGGTTTTTGGACATTAGCTTAAATCTACTCTGCAATCACTACCTGGATGAATTTAGGTCACCTTTCTAAACTTCAGTTTAACTTCTCCTAATAGGGATAAAGTTACTTACTTTGATAGACAATTAACTATATAAAATAACTTTTGGTGAAACACTTAATCATTTTAAAATGACACCCAGTATATCATGCTGGCCTTGAGTCTGTCCCTTTGTGTTTTATATAAAAAATATCCTGCTGTTTGAAATTTCCATGGCCTATATTACCAAGAATTTTTCAGATCACAAAAGACTAATTCCTTCAAAGGATTGTTAGAATGTCATATACCTGGTGTAATTACAAAACAAGACATTCTTAAAAAAAATTATTCTAAGATAAGTCCCAATAAAGGTAATAATTTTTTAAAAGCTTTCCTTAAAACATTTTGAGGTGTATGATTTTTTAAAACTTAATTATGAAAGTAAATAATCACCTTCATTTCCCCTAAGAAAATACACCTTTGCTCTAAAGTATGATCAGTGAACAAGCTGCTATTTCATGAGTACATTGTTAGGAACTTAGACTTGGTAGCAAACAATAATGATGTTTTTAAAGTTTGTGAAATGTACATAGATGCACATCACAGTTCTATGCTAGTGAACAGAAATGTATTAACTAGATACTGAAATAGTAAATGATTCATACGATGATATCATGCAAGAATTAAAGATATTTCAAGAAACTTTCTTCACATTGAGAAATCCATTAGCAGCACTTTCCAATAAAACTTTCTATGTTAATGGAAATGTTTTAGACCAATGCTATTTAATATGGTAGCCAACAGCCACAAAAAGCTTTTGAGTAGTTGAAATGTGAATAGTGCAAATGAGGAAGTGAACTTTTTCTTTTATTAAAATTTAATTAAATTAAAAACTATCTGCATGTGGCTAGTGGTTTTCACAACAAAAGCACAAAAAAGACATTTTAAATTTGTTCAGGATGGTATATGTATGCTTGTGTGTGTGAGTGTGTGTATGTATAGATTGGTGGGAAGGTTAGACTAATATAAGCTGTAATTGTGGAATTTATATAATAGGCTAAAAACCTCATGTCTCTTCTTTATTTTAAAGCTATGCAAGAGTCATGAGTCCCATCTCTTGATATGTCTTATTTTGTGTCCTGTATGTTATAATGCTATGAAAAGAAATCACCTTTCAGTCTTGGTAAGTGGCTTAATTTTAATTTTTTTTGTATAATAAATGGCACTAGGTAAGCAATAAGCAAATAGTATGATACTTTGTTTTCCTCCAAAAGTATTTGTTTCCATAACACTGTCATACGAAGTATATTATATTAAAGGAGACAGATAGAGTTAAAAAACTATTTTAAAACTTTCCTATTTATAATTTACTTTCCTTTTATCTAATAAATAGAAGTTATTCTTCTTTCAAGTATATTAGTTTTTCCTCTCCTTAATGTTTTTGGTATACATTAAAGTTAAAATGAAAAAGTCTATCATAGAATTTTTAGTCCAGGGATTCATTCTTTAAACTAGTGGTACAGCTAAAGGTGAGTAAATAACTTTAAAGTTGATTATTTCTTTCATATTTAAAAAAGTGTTAACATTACACTAAATGATTTATACCAATGTACAAGATACCTAAATAAATGCATTCCCTTAAAACCTTTACATCTGTTAGGAAAAGAATTTTTTAAAATGAAATGTCAATATGTCATTAATATTAAGAGAAATGAGGTTAGCAAGGTTCAATATATGATGAGAGTTTTTTCTTGACATTTAACCCATCATATTAAAAGCTTCTTCAAAGGAAAGAAATATCAGCTTGTCACCTGGAGATCGAAATCGAGCTGCTCTAAGACAAACTGCTGTTTCTTCCCCGTGATGAAATTCACAGGACAGACAAAAATGTCAGGATAAAAATAGACCACCTGGGGGAAAAAAGTCATCAGGAAAAGTATTGCTATTGTTATAATTACAATTAAAATTTACTTAAAAGCCAGTTTTTTTTCCTAGTAGCATATGAAAGAACATCTAGCACACTGATTTATATTGTTAAATATACAGGTGAGAACAAAATGTGATAAGATTATGCTTATTGTAGTTTGTGTATTTAAATGATAAAAGATGAATCATGGTTAACATGATATTATAAAAAATAGCAAATATTTTAGTACATAATAACCCCAGGATGACAAAAACAAAAATATATATCAATATTAAATACCATGCAAATTATTGGGAGGTTGGATACCAAAATATAAATATACATACATCAGAAAACTCTGGAAATTCAAGAGAGATAGAACAGTAAATAAATCTGTGAATAAGGTTCAATAACTTGCATTTTCCTGCAATTTAAAAATTACTTCGGCCTGGGAGCTTCTAGTCAAGATGGAAAAGTAGGTAAAAGTTGTGCTTGCCTCCTGCCACAACCACATCAAAATTGCAATTAAACTATAGAACAACCAGCATTGAGAACTGCTTGAAGTCTAGTTGAACAGGCATCAGAGTCCTGCTAAAGCAAATCTTGCTCCCTAGGGTCAGCCCCTGCAAAATAGCTCCTCAACTATAGTTACAGCCAATCCTCACATCCAATCAGCCTGAGGTTCAATCCCTTCCATTGATGTGCAAACGGCAACCAAGGCTCAAATACAACAGGAGGACACACACAATCCCCACCTGGAGCATCCAGCTCAGGTCACCAGGGAGACTGCATCACTGGGCCCCACAGGACACCTACTACATAAGGCCACTCTACTAAGACTGGAAGACAAAGCAGCTCTACCTAAGACATAGAAACAAACACAGAGAGACAGTCGAAATGAGGAGACAATAAAACAAAAAACATGTCCCAAATGAAAGAATAGAACAGAGCTCCAGAAAAAGAAAAAAAAAAAAAAAACAACAAAAACTAAAACATTAAACAAAGTGAAGACAAGCAACCTATCAGACGCAGAGCTCAAAACTATGGTTATAAGGATGCTTAGAATCACTTTAGATCAAAACACACAGAGACTGAAAGTAAAAGAATGGAAAAAAGAGATGTCATAAAAAGGGAAACGAAACACAAAAAAAAACTGGTATAGCAATACTTAACACTAGACAAAACAGAATTTAAAACAGGCTATAATGAGAGACAATGGATAAAGAAGAGGTAATACATATATACAATGGAATATTACTCAGCCATAAAATTTTTTAAATCTTCCCATTTGCACCAACAGGGATGGAACTAGACTGTGTTGTGCTGAGTGGAGTAAATCAGACAAAGAATTACAAATGCTATATTATTTCACTTATATGTGGAATCTAAAGAAGAAAATTAATGCACACACTAAACAGAAACAAACTCACAGATACAGAGAACATTTTGATGGTTGCCAGATGGAAGTGGAGTTGGGGGTACAATAAAGGGAAGGAAGGAATTAAGAGGTACAAATTGTCAGTTACAAAATAGTCCAGGGGATGTTAAATATAGCATAGAGAATATGTTCAATTATATTGTAATAACTATGTATGGTGTCAGATGTGTACTAGATTTATCAAGGTGATCATAACTTATATAAATGTCTAATCACTGTGTTGTACACCTAAAAACAATATGATATTGTATGTCAACTGTAATTGAAAATAAAAATGTATTTAATAAGTAAAATTGAATACTAAAATAAAAAGTAAATAAATAAAATAAAATTTATCTTCAATAAACACAATATAACAGAAGCAAAAAACTCAAGAGAGATCCAAGATGGCAGAGTGAGTAAACACTGTGCCTGCCTCACTTCATCAGCACCTTAAAAATACAACTAAATTATTGAACAGCCAACCTGGAGAACCATCTGAAGTCTAACTTAACAAAAGTTTTATAATAGAAGAATACAAAGAAGAAGCAACCACATCGAGACTGGTAGGAGGGGTGCACACATTGAAAGGAACCAAACCTCTGGTGTCAGTAGAGAATCAGGAGGGATATCTCAGCCTCGGAGGTCCCCTCCAGAGGAGGAAGGGACCCCAGCTCCACACCAGGCTTCCAGCCCAGTCCTGAAAAGAGGAGCCCCACAACATCTGTCTATGAAAAAGAAGTGAGGACTCTGACCAAAGGCTTTGGGAAACCCAGAAGTCTTCCTTAAGTGCCCATGTAGACTCAAGAAGTACAAATTGATAGTCACAAAATAGTCACAGGGATGTAAAATTTAGCACAGGGCATATAGTCAATATCATTGTAATAACCATATATGGTATCATATGGAAACCAGATATATTGGAATAAGGATTTTGTAAGTTATTTAAAAGTGTCATCACTATGCTGTACAACTGAAACCAAAATAAGATTGTATGTCAAATGTAATTGAAAAATAAAGATAAATGAGAAAAAAAAAAAGCAAAGAACTCAAGATGAAATCATTACTGCTAAAAATATTGCTCCCAAGAAAAGACTACAGTAAAATATCAGGCTTTTCTGTTTCTGTAAAATGGAAGAATATAAATTTTTTCTAATTGTATTACATGCATTATTTGCCACTGACCACTCATATTATTAAGTGCTCACTTTTTATTAATGGTATATACTTAGAAAACAATTAACTATTTTCATGGATACTTTATTCTGTAGGTTTTATTACATAATTTTCTAATGAGATTTTAATTCTTGGCAAATGAATATACTTACAGTCACATTTGGATTTTACTTAAGAATTATAATATCACTTTTTATAACTCATTTTCAATTGTTTAATGAAGTATTTTGTCTTATCTTTATTCTACTTGCTTTTCCAATCATCATTTCTTCTATATGATAAATGCAAAGAGAGAAGCTCAAATCCAGTGTGACTTAAAAAAAAATAACTATCATGGTATGTGATACACATGGTACATCAGATTGGCAAAATATATACTTGTTTTATAATAGTGTTTGGATTTAGATTTCAACAGTAAAACAGGAAAGGAGGGGAGAGAATATTTAGTAGATGATTTGGGTTGTGCATAAAATATGTTATAGGAGGGATATCAAATACGTAGTACTCCAAAACAAAAAAATTAAAGCATAATTCTGCCCAAGTTAAACTTAGACTTGATATGCTTTAATTTTTCAGAATGAAAATACTGTCTATATTAAAAAAACATAACGGCAGATTTGTGAGTTTTCCAATTTTCAATGACAAAATTGTTTTGCGTATTTGTTGTTTGTTTGATGGCACTGTGAAGACATACAAAGATATTGCTTTAACCACAGATTGCCCATACCATATTAAAAAATGCCTAACATTTAAGAGCCTAATATGCAGAAAATTTTAAAGAATACTAGTGAACATTTTACATAGTTTTGTAGAGGAATTTCAAAAACCTATTTATAGTAAATAGAATATGTCAGTATGACTAGTTTCCTTAAGTGTTAAAATATAATTTAACATAATTTATTTTTACCACAGGTTCAAATAACTGAATTAAGCATTTTACACAAATCATGTGCTAAGTTTTGAAGTCTAGGCATGTCAGTTCTATACTATATATACAATATATTGTGTCTTTTTTTCTCACTCTCCTAAGAATAAAAGCCTAAATTGCCTCCAATTCTACACTTCCACCAACACAATCTGGTATTTCCCTGCTTGGAACTGAGGGTTTCCTGGAGTACAATAACAAATATTGGATTTTTGAATAATAAGATATAAACATTTGTAAATTCACCACTACGTATTTCCCTTCAGAAAGGCTACAGCAGACTCTGTTCTTGCAAGCAATAGATGACAAGTATCATTCCTCCATATTTTTGTCAACACTAGGTTGTGTTATTCTCATTTTTTGAATCTAACAGGTGTGAAATATTTTATTTATTCTTGTGATATTTTGCATTTATCTGATTAT
Source organism: Lyroderma lyra (assembly GCA_004026885.1). Taxonomy (NCBI): domain Eukaryota; kingdom Metazoa; phylum Chordata; class Mammalia; order Chiroptera; family Megadermatidae; genus Lyroderma; species Lyroderma lyra. Next base: position 472 of record PVJL010002576.1, on the reverse strand, counting down.
TAAAGATATTGTACATTTTTACACATAATTAGTAGTCATTTTGTGCCTATTTATATCATTTGCCAATTTTCTTACAAACTTTTCCAACTTCTTTGGTAGCTTGGGAGACATTCTTCATACAATTACAATATTTGCAAACATATTTCAATCTGTTACCCATCTATTGAGTCTTTCTGTGGCATTTTCACTGAACAATTTTTATATAGATAAATCTATTGCAGTTAAATCTATATGCATTGTACTTTTAGGATTTTGTAAAAATAATTTATCCTCCACTCCCATATTTTTTATGCATTTACTATTTGCATTTATGTCATTAATCAATCTGGATTCACCATTGCAGGTGCTATGAATAGGGCGCCTACTTTATTCTTCTATTGTGTAAGTCTGTTTTCCCAAAATAATTTATGAACAGCCCAACATTTCACCACTGGATATGGAGCGACTTCTATCATTATCTAGTTTCCAGATC